>JBCEWE010000348.1:878913-1293913 GCA_039877035.1 Silurus lanzhouensis | reverse complement strand
TAAATATAATCCCCCCCCTCTCTCTCTCTGTCTCTCTTTCTCACTCTCTCAATATGATCTGTACGAATTTGAACAAATAAATGTCGAGTTTGATGTCACATCCAGCCGGAACACAAGTTATGAACACTAACCCAACCCCCTAACCTTCATATCTTTTTAATAAGATTTGTGAATTGCGACAAATTCGAGAAAATTGCCATCACATTCTTTCTGTTTTACTCTGTCTTCTTGAAAAAATCCGAGAAACATCTTCAGAGATTTAAAATTTTATTCTGCAGCAATAAATACGCAATAAAGCACTCAATAGTGGTGGGCCAGCAAGGCCTTCTCTGTTGGCCTGAACACCATCAGAATCACTCAGATTTTAATCTCCATGTCCATGAATATGCATTGAAATATTCCTAATAGTCTATTCTCTTCATTTTATAGCTTTTCTCTTGGGTGCACTGCTGCCCCACCGGGAGAAAGTTTACATTTGAGTATCTATCCAATCAGATGTTAGCCATCACCAGCTGTCACATCAGTTAATCAGATCGTCATTTGGCCACTTTGAGGGCCCTTAATGGGTGTCTGAACACGTCCTTAATATGGACGCTTCCACTACACAGCCGTAGTGGAAGCGTCCATATTTACCTCATAAAATGCCCCCGGGTTTTCCATGCATTTTGAATACAATTCAACAAGTCAATTCAATGAACACAATTCAACAAGTCTCCTTTCACTGTAGACACACACACACAGCTGTTGAATTGTGTTCATTGAATTGACTTGTTGAATTGAGTTCAAAATGCATGGAAATGCATGTTGAATTGTTTGTTGCGTTTCTTGGGTCACTAATGGCATTCAATCCCACTGTATTAAATATGTGTCTTTGATGCAGCGCTCTGTTATACTGCGTTTCTGTATAATATTGGTTTCTATTACCGTGGTGTCATGATGCTAATAAAGGGCAGACTGATTCAAGTAGTACACCACTGGAGGCCAAGGCGTGAAACCTGTCCATGATTTTGAATAACATGCTGTAGAATTTCAAAAGAAAAGGACCTTCATGTTATCACTTACTTTATAGCTCTAAAATCTGTGCTTTTTTTTATCTGTATTTCTAAAAAACATTTTAATAAATGCAGCTTGTCATATTAAAAAATAAAAGTGCACAGTGGTGATTTTCTGGCCAATCAGATTGGAGAATTTGTCAGCAAATCATGGATTTTTCAACGTTGAATTTCGAACTGTTAGACGAACAAAATGTGTGAATTTTTTATATACAGTGGAACCCGGTTATCTCGCTCTCGGTTACCTCGACAACCCTATTAAGTCGACGTTTTTGAAGTGGAACCGCCAAATTCTCGCTTTTTCTTAGCATTTTTTATCGGTTATGTCGACTTTTTTTATGTCGCGAAACCCTAATATCTCGAGCACAAGGGGGGAAAAATTAGAAATTTTAACGTCAGTTATGTCGATCGGCACTGTGCAGCCGCAGAAGAACTCGCGAAAGTGGCGGAAAAATATTGTATACTGGTGAATCTCTGCTGTTAGTAAGTGCACATATGCATTTTTTTGTTAAATGTTATGCGATAAACGGGAGCGCGGGAGCCCGGCTTCAACTCCTTACCGAGAGCGCGCGCGTCGCTCCTTACGGAGAGCGCGCGCGAGCAGGGTAAGGAGCGAGAAAGCACCTGCCACGCCCCCTTCGGCCGTTCACGTTTGAGACTTTTCTGTCCCTCGTTTTTGATTTCGGGTTCGGTTTTGGATCTTCCGGGGTTTTTTCCGGCTTCGCGCCGTGCGCCATTTCATTCACAAACTCTCTCTCTCTCTCTCTCTCTCTCGCTCGGCTTATCTCCCCCTCGGCATCGCGGACGTAAGTTTTTTCGGACACTTTGCTTTGTGTGTTTGTCCGGATAACTTCAGCCTGATGGTCAAAAGTTTTCAGAAACTTAGTTACTGTTTATTTTTCTTTTTTTTTCCACATGTGGACTAAATGTGAGACGGCACTGTGCAGCCGCTGGTTTTTTTTTTTTTTTTTTTTGAGCGATCTGTGTGTTTATAATGTTGGAGAATATAATAAAGGTTTGTATGGAGAATGGACGGTGGTTTGTATTGTATACTGGTAAATCTCTGCTGTTAGTAGGTGCACTTATGCCTTTTGTTGTTAACAAACGTATGTACATTTTTATAGCATGCCTTCATCAAACAAATCGCGGCAACGCTGTTGTGTAAAAAAAACCTCCAAAAACACGTGCATGCACATTCTCATTTATTAACGCACATCATGTACATAAAGAAATTTCAAGCACGTTAATATACTGCCGCCATTTTGATTTTTGTTTATCTCGATCATCGGTTACCTCCATGCTTTTTGGCGACCCCCTAGGACATCGACATAACCGGGTTCCACTGTATATATTTTTGAAAACGTTTTGAGTGGCAGCGTATGAAGCAAGAGTTCCCACCGCACATGAAGAAAGCTCTAACGAGAGCGACGGCACGAGTCGAGGAGAAAAATTTGGCGCCGTGATGAAGCGATGAAGCTGCAGGCAACTGGCGTGTGCTCGGTTTGAGCCCGCTTACACTTTTCACTGAAAGGTTAAACCCGTCTGTCTCTGCGTTTGTAAATCCATCAAACTATTTATAGTTTTTTTGCAGGTAGAAGCAGAGGATTGATCAGGGGTAGGCATCAAAAAACGCTTTGTATCTGTCCACACTGTCTTCTTATCAGGAGTCGTGGATTCGTCTTTCCCGACGTTGCCGTGCGAACGGCTTGATCATGTCATCCGGGCTGGATGAGTGTGAGTTTTCTTTTTTTCCTTTCCTCTTCCCTGTGATGTAGCTGTCAGTTGTCTGACCGAGTTCTTACTTATGCAGCAGTTGAGTGAGTTGTGCAATTCAGAAACACAGCAAACACACGCGCCTCAACTGCAAATACTGTAAATCTGGACAATCCGAGCAAGAGGGAATTAAACTCAATCAGCAAGAAGTTTGCTGCCTTTACCTTTATTTTTTGTTTTTGTTTGTTGGATTTTTTTTATCTCAATTGAAAACAAAATTGTTGGCTTAATTGCTTTTTTGCTTTTTTTTTTTTTTTTCTCCGAGAACACACAACAAAGAGAAAATTCCATTTATTCCTCCTAATTAATTTTCTTTGTTTAATCAGAAAGGGTGCAGCAAGCAAAATTGCACAATGCCAAATATGATCAATGCCCTAAAATGGCAAATATTTCCAATGTAACATCCAATCCTAACCTGGAAGTCAAAGGGAATTTTACTGGTGCTCTTTCCTTATGAAGAAATGTCCACTCTGGAGCCATTTGCACAAAATGATGAATAATATGACACAAACTAGAGCATCATATTCAGAAATCAGACACTCTTATAGAACATGGTGTGGGGTTGCTCAGGATTGTTCTCAATTTAGAAACAGCATTACATTGTAAGGCGTCGACATGTCTGAGACTCCCATCTCCTGTCACTCTCTCTCTGTTTTTGGAAAGCATGTAGTGATCCATATGAGCATCTTTGAGCCAGAACGTTGGATGAAGCCACAGATGAATTATGCGCTGATGTTTGCTTAAAGTAATGGCTCTGCTGTCCTGTGATTGGTTTGCAATACTTGTAACAACTCCATGGAATTCTGGGAGTTTGGCTTCAAAAATGCTGCTTGCTTAAGGGCCCAAGAGTGGCATACTGGGACTTAAATCCCCAATCTTTCCGATTATTAACCCAGAGGCTTAACCACTGAGATCCCACCTCTTCATTATACTTTCTTTCGGCTTCTCCTGTTAGGGGTCGCCACAGCGGATCATCCGTATTCATGTTCGATTTGGCACGTTTTTACGCTGGATGCCCTTTCTAACGCAACCCTCCCCATTTATCCGGGCTTGGGACCGGCACTAAGAGTGCACTGGCTTGTGCAACCCTAAAGGCTGGGGTTGGATCCGTGACCGGGAATCGAACCCGGGCCACGGCGGTGAGAGCGCCGCATCCTAACCACTAGACCACAAGGGAACCTAGATCCCACCTCTTCATTATTATTCTAACTTTGGAGCAACATATGATAAGATATTGATTACAAATGAATCAGTGACACAATGCCACCAATAAGATGATTTCTTTAAAAATTGAATGAAAATGGAATGTCCACAAAACAACTAACTTTGTGTTTTCATTTTCATTGTATTATGTACAGTATAAGCAAAAAAACTAAAGCGATCTCCAACAAAAAAGTTCTCTCAGACAGTAAGAAAGAGCTGACACTGGAGTCTCTATCCAAACCAAGAAAACATGGCTATATCAATGATTTCCACACATCAATCCATACTATGAGTCTCTGTGTAAGTTGTTACCATAGAAACAAGAAAATACCAAAGGGAACCTGCGAGTTGCCACTAAAGAAAGAAGATCGAGCCGATATTAGCCACAGTTCCAGGTGAATAAGTGCTTTAAATGAAGCAGTGTTTTGCGCACATTGAGCCGTGGGCGCTCTAGAAATTTAGTTCTAAAGATAGAGGTGAGCTAATTTTTCATACGGATTTCACCGACACTGCAGAACCCAGAGGTATTACTGGTTGAAGAATGTAATCTCGGCAATCGCAGCGTGTTCAGGCGTTATTACCGCAAAGAGCCCAAATAAATATAAAACTAATGACACAGTAGTGATACAAGCACACGGTCAGGTGTGTAATTTTTGGTGCAAGCCGCCATAAAACCGCCGTCCGCCATAACAAACGCCACCATCGCTCATGTGCAGTAGATTTTTGGCCGACTGGGAAGTCACTCGTTTGATGCATGCCTGAGGCTACATTTCCACCGCCGTTTTCGTCTAAAAACGCTCCACACTTTCGTTTTCAATCGTTTCCCAAAAGTTGCTCATCCACCTAAAGTAAAGTAAAGTCTGATTAGGTTGGACCAATCAGGATTGGTGGGAAGGTAGTTTCAACTGTATGGGTTTGTGTGTGTAATGAAAGTTGTAGTAGCTTTTAGGCTTTTGCAGCAAAAGCATGGTGTTTCCATGGCACGTGTCTGTTACGCCAACAAAATTGTTTTTTTTTGCATAATGCCAGCATCATGGCAAGACATCTGGATAAGAGGCTACTCACCCCCTTCTTCCTCTGATTGGCAAATCTGCTCTAGAAAAGTTGCGAAAATCAGAAAACAAGAATTACATTCTAGATACAAGAAAGACATGCATCAATTTTTTAGCAATCTATGAGGTCCAGAAGGAATAGAGCTGGTGTGTATGGTCTCTGCCCCTAAGCTGGACATGGATATCTTTTGTATTATCAGTTTATCCATCAAGGGTTTGATTGAGCCAATTATTTGCCAAATATTCCAACTCATCTGCCATTATTTCTCATGCATAATTTCTCCATGCAAAATGTTCTAAGCGGAGAACCTGTCCTCTTTTCCAGAGAATTTCTTGCGATGATTTCTATGTCAATACTTTGTCTTCCATGCTGTTCCAATAAAATATTCATGCGCCAGGCTTTATGTGCAGGTACAAGGTGCTTCAGAAGCAGAATGTTCCCATAAAACTAAAAAAAAAAAAAACTTTTGATTTACCTTGAAAACTAGGTGTGCTTCCAGATAAATGTTTGAACTTCAGATTTTTTTTCTCCAAGTTTAAAGTAAAATGAGGTAAATACATATTTTTTTTTTTTTTTTTTTTTTTTTTTTTTTTTTTTTTTTTTAAAACTTGGATCTTTTTTGAAATTTCTCCATAAATTCTTTATAGGAAACTTTATATCAGGAATATTCCAACTATTTAAAAATATCACATAGGTTTGATTAAAAATGTTTTTGTTTGAAAGGTTATTTTTCAGGCGGTATAATCATTATTATTCTGATAAAAAAAAAAAAGAAAACCTGTGTGAAAGCAGGTTCATAGATAAACAGATGTCTGTGTCATTTCTGCACACACACAAGAGATCTGTCAAACTTTTGTTCAACAGGTCAACAGGTGTGTTTTTGAAATGGCATTCATTACCATAAACTAAAACAAAAAATTTGACCAGAAAGAGATGTTCTAAACAGCCACAAAAAGGAAGTGTTGAACCATTTTTATGCTAAGAATGCCAATGCGGTCTTGAGCTCTCCAGTTTGTGCAGATTTTGTGCTTATAGAACAAAGAAAGAAACGCATTCGTTACTGTAGTGTCATTTCTCTTTAGTACCTGTCTGGTCAGATGGTACTATTTGCTTGTTTGTGTTTTGGGAAACTAAATTTGTGCAAATTGTTAGTTGCATTTTTACTTGTAACTGCCAATATCTAATTGAAACCGATTCTCAAGTGAAACTCTGGTGACCTTTTAGAGGTTGAGGAACTGTCAAAACCAGTAATCATACACTATTTGTAAGAGGGGCAGTTTCAGAGCCAAAGTAGGTAATTATTAGACCACGCCCCTTGGGTTTAATTCTACATATGGAGCCTTTTTGGATATTTAAATAGATACTGATGTGTTTTACCTATATTATTTGCATGCTTAGGTTATTCTAGTATAGTTCTCAATATTGATAGACATGTGCATTTGAAACAGATATTTGTAGTCTTATTGCTTAGACAGGGTTATACAGTGTGTTTGTATTTGTTGTTTTGCCCAGCATACAGTGTGGTAACTGGGTGATAAATTGCCCCTTATTAAGGGATTTTGTGAATGCAAGTCTATTCTCATTGTAAACGTAAGGTCAAACAGAGTTGGTTGAAGCTTGACTTAGCACCTACAGGGAGTCTGTGCAAGGGGATGAAGTGTATTAGATGTTTGCTGTGTGTCTGTTCTGAGCCCCAATGTACTGCGAAACCTGATGAAATTATACTTACTCTCTCAGATTTTCCTCATCATACTTCACTTCAGTTCAATTTAATTTGTTTGGACATTGTCCCAAAGCAGTTATACTGACATAAATAGATTAATCATACATTAATTTCCTATAATTCTATCTCTAATAAGCAACATAATTGTGACATAGGAAAGAAAAATGAAGTGTGGTAGGGGGAAGAAACCTTGAGAGGAACCAGACTCAAAACAGTTCCATCATTGTTAAGGTAATCAACTCTTCACTGATGGACAATTAAAAGAAAAAAGAAAAAAAGTCCCCAAGCTATTGTAGCAAACTGTCTATGCTAATCACAGTGCAAAATCATTGCCATTGTTTCTAAGTCTAAACATCCAAAGCAACCACACAGATTATTAGGCTGTCCAAGTGAAGCCTTCTTCACTCACAGTGAGTGGTCTCCTGGTCTCCAATTGAAGAGAATACCATCCAGCAGAAAGCAGCGCATCAGGATAGATCTGCAGCCAGGAACTCTTTGACAAAGCTCGTTGGGGTCATTGGCATGGTGTTAACACTGTACTGGATTAACTCTATCATCAACACAAGAATGCATCCAGTCATATCCAAGTCGAATATTAGCGAAGAATGCTGCCTTCCAAAATAGACAAATAGGTGGTTTAGATCTGGCCAGATTTTGAAGAAACAATAGATGTAATTTGTGGTCCTCACATGTGTCTCTCATCCTTATGATCTCTCAAGTCTTGTTAGCGCTGAGGTCTTTACCATGGTGGCCAAATCACCAGCCGGAGAGTGAACGAATGCGTTTTTATCTACACTTCCATTGCAATACCTTTTGAAATATATAGATTAACAGACCCTGTAATTAGTAACGATTAGTGTGTTTTATATTTTGCCAACATTCTGGTTTTAAACCCTTTACTTTATCAAGAAAACACCATTGATTAAACAACAAGTTGAATTTGGTGCTAAAGCATCCACACAGCAAACCAATCAACATGGTAGTTACGGGTATGTCAGCAGTATTGTCAGGAATAACTTGATTAAAGGATCCTATAGCTGTTTAAAACTAAACAAATACACTGAGATGTCCATAACCTTCAAATCAGCAAGTGAACAGCACAGCCAGATAATTCTCCCGTGTGAGAAAAAAAGAAATACATGGCTGTGGATTTTTTGACTAGTGAATAGGATGAGGCTGAAAACAGAATTAGCCATGTGCAAAGAATTGTATTTGTTACAAAAATCAAGTCAGTGAAGGCACTGTTGACCATTCTCATTAATCAGCTTGAGCTGAATTTAACTTCTTTATAGTGTTACAGTGGTTTTCAAGCAGCCAAATGGCCTGTCATGCAACACAGTTGCTTTCAGGTATCTTGTTTCACTTTAAATAAACCCAATTGTCGGGCCGAATGAATGAACATAATGTAGTGTTTGCTGTGACATGATTTCACAGTTGTTTCTTTTGATGAATGTATTGTATAGTGCGGTTGATGTGAAGCGGCACGTTTGACCCCACATGCTAAAATTCTCTAAGTGTGAATTAGCTGTGTCTGGCTATCAGGCTGAGTAATTAATACTAGAGTACTCGAGTGACTTCCTGCTAAATCCATCACTCCCATGCTATTGATTTCCAATGCTTATTTTCGAATGTAATGTATATCATAAGCTCTAAGCTCAAAAGAATCCTGATTTCTATAAGTAAACCATTCTGTGTGCACATGAGCAGCTTTGTATTTCTGTAAGGACTCTCACCTTAATTACCCCGGATTCGGTGACATTTTCACTTCCTCTTCACTGAAGAGCCTTTTGTGGCTGTCTGAGTCACAGCAATACAATTCAAGTCGCTTTCATGTGAATAACTAATGCTAATTCGTCCCAAAACGAGTCCTAGCTGTGATCAAACGCTGGCCAGATTAATGCCGGAGCCGCTCGCGTCCTATCCACGTCCTTTTGTGACGATGCGAGTGTAATTGTGTCGTTCGTTTTCATTTGGGCTCTGTTCGAAAGTGTCATACCAGAGAGCTGTTTTATTATCGTTGCCTGGCTCAGCTCTGAGCAAAGCTTCTATTTGCGGGTGAGTAATAGCAAGTGCGCTACCGAGCTAGCCGAGGCATCAATCACTGTAACGCATCGAGCTGAGATGCTACTTGACATCAGTCTTATTCACTTAATATGTTACTAAGCTGATATGAGTGACATGGCTCGAGAGAGAAAGGGGAAAAAATCTCATTTGTTGATCAATAGCACATCTTCAAGTTGTGTCTGCCTGAGCAACAGTGAATTGTTTGTTTTGAGGGACGAGAAGAGGTTTCAATCTGTTTTTTTTGTTGTTGTTTTTTTTCTTCACGAAGCTTAGCCCTGTGATAGACTGGAGATTGCTGGATGACTTTGATTTGATAGAACAGAACAACTCTTATTTTGACTGATTGACATCCCTAATGTAGTCACGGCAAAAAGCGAATGGATGTATTTTGGCTGCTCAATCACAGCCCAATTTGCAGTTTTTTGCAGAGAGGAAGTCGGAGCGAATCTGAGAGTGCTGGCAAAAAAAACCCACATATTTGCCAGCTAGTGCTTTAGTTTTACATACAATAAAATGAAAAATTCATGGAAAAGGGTTTATCAACACCTCCATTAACTCCCCCCTGGTGGAAGTCTCAGTGGACTTGATCAGTGTCGTTCTTACATTTCCCATATGTTTTCCTTCATTTTCAAGATGTCATGCTTATGTAATCTTCTAATCCTGAGCAATAGAATATACCCATTTATTAAGCCCTTGTGCCATTTAAAAGGTAGCAGATTCACACTGAATAGTTTAAACAATAGGTCTGCATTAAACTTTATTATACATTACCATATCTGTTACCTCTTCCAATTGTAATGAAGTATACAAAGTGCTATGATTTATTATAGCTGTAATGGACTAGTATTATTTTTTGTCACAAGAGTCTTTGTCAACACAGTTTATGTAAAAAGACTCTGTTACTCTTGGCACTGTTAATAGAATTATGTTAATTGCTTAAACACCGATTATTAACTATTTAAATTTTCACGAGGCCAAAACGTTCTTTTAAACTACTTGAAAAAAATCTCGCAAATAAAGCCACGGGTGCAGCGACAATTTAGTCAGTCTTCTTCCATCATTTACTCTCTAAATGGTTTGCTTGCTGTTGAACTGACGCTGAACGCTAAAGTTCAAAACGGAGCATGCGCTCGACCTTGATTGGTGGCTTGCTGCGTGCTCAACCAGTTATTATCCACTCAAAATAAAAAGAAACGACCGATTTTGCAAAATGAAGTTGAATGAGATGTTTAACTTTGAAATGTAGTGAAGTTAAAGTAAAAGACCCCCCAAATAGAAATACTTCAGTAATCTACAAATATGCAAAAAAGCTGCTTAAGTACAGTAACAAATTAACATCTACTGTCTATTACTGCTTATCTCTGACCTATGGCATATCCTGGCCTGTGACAGTCCAACTACAACATGAAGGAAAAACGAATGGCTTGTTTCAGGGTTTCAAGCAACAAAGGTCTCAGCTTATGGATGGACCACACAATCCAAATTAAGAATGAATGATTGCTGAAAAAAAAGCCTAAAAATACCACTATAATTTCCCATGCCTATAACCAGTGCCTTCTACCTGTTCTTTATATTTGACCTCTGCTATCTTGGATGTTCCACTTACAAATAAAATCATATGGAACTGGGACATGTCTAAAGCAGCATGTTAACCTTGAGGTTGTGGAAAGAACTATCCGACTTAAGAGACGGACCCAACTGTAAAGTCACACAAATATGCATACGAGAACAACGGCACAACAACTCGCCCTTGATGAGATATCTTGAGATATCACTTCCTAGCCCGAAAAAATGTAAATGCCATAAGCATTAGGCATAAATTTTGACTTTCAGGGATTCCAAATGCAATAAAATCTCAACTTGCCTTGAACTTATCTGTTGCCTAAATATAATATGATTCGACCTAGAAACATCTGCTATCTGGGATGGTCCAGTTACCTCACAGTTGGAAAAGGAAAAATTAAGAATTGGTTGCGGTCTGAGGCAACATGGTAACCTTGAGCTTATAGACTGGTGGTGCAATCGGAGACAGAAATAAGTGTGACGGCCCAATACATGCCTACATACTTTCAATTCAAGTTTATTTCAAAAGCGCTTTTTCACATCCTCACAAAGGAGCTTTATAAATGTAAGAATTATAGAACAAAAATGTAAATATAAGTGAATTATGTATTTATCACCAAGAGTGATATTTTAAATCATTCTGAAGAGTGAGAAATATCATGAGCACTGGAGTGCGTTGTTATGAGTAATGTCTCATACAGTCAGTTTGCAGTTTATCGGCTCAGCTTGAAATATAAAAAAATTCAATAACAGCTCCTCCATGCCATACCCATTAAATGTTCAATGACAAAGAAACAACATATGTAAAATGTTTATTTGAGCATTTGATTAAGAGGTTGTTCATCCTTTATGTCTGGTACATATTTAGATGGCTCAGGATCCTCGCAGGGTCAGCATCATCTTTTAAACTCGGGCAGAGTGCGTCTGAGCCTTGCAATGTCCTTCTTTAGTGGACATTGCTATTCTAGGAACTACTAAAAGGCCAACATTTTAAAATCTCAAAGAGGTGATGCTACTATTGTAAAGTCACCTAAATGTTCTGGCAGCTTTATACAAATATACAACTGGAATGTGATAAGTCCCTTCTGTTGGGCCACTCAATTTTTAAATGCCATGAAATCCATTATAATATGTCGGATCTAGAAATCTGAGGCAACATGTTGACCTGGAGTCAAAGCTTCTTAGCCTTGCCTTACCCAAAAAAAAACCCAACCTTGATTTCCCTCAAGCTAGCATTCTGTTGCTCTTCTTTACGTGCTGTTTAATGCCTCTACTCTGCCTTTTGTGTGTTTTCTGCTAGTCAAAGCTGTTGTGTTTACTTTCCCTCCAGCCATCGTTAATGAGATGTTGAAGACCTTGGGCTGTTTGATCCGACAGAGCGGTACACGAGCAACCCTAAAAAAGGCCCATAAGGTGTTCCGACGAAGGCGTAAAACAATATCTCTTGGTGGAAATGCGTTTCAAGTGCGGTGCTCAAAATGGATTTAATCGAGTCTCTTCATTTTTTTTTTTTTTTTCTTTCTCGTCTCAGCGTCTTGTAGAGGATGATGTGGCTCATAAGAGGCAGAGGGCATGTCTGCGGTCACGGACTTCTAATACAAATACATCAGAGAGCAGCAGAGGTTGAATTTAGGTACTGCATAAAACCAGTACACCTTTTCGTTTCTGATGATTAAGATTTTGAATGAAAAAAAGCTGTGGCTTGAACCTTTCGAAATGGGAAATTAAGGTCAAAGAGCCATTCTTTAACATGGTCCTTACAGCCTCCTAGCATTCAGTTTAGATGCCTTGCATGTATGATGATCTGAGGCACCATATGGAAGATGAAGTAAGAGACCTTAAAAAAAGACCAAAAATAGGCAGATCCACAGAGTGGGAGAGAAAAAAGAGTGAGAAATAGCAGGTGTGTGCTAAAGGGGTGAGTTAATGATGCTGCAGAGAAAGCAGTCTAAGATAATGATACGTCTTTGTAGGTCACACTGAACCATTTTTAACATGTTAGCACTTTAGCGTATCATTATCTGGGCCTGCGGTTTCACTCCGCCCTGAAGTCCACTCGAACACTTTGTAAGACTGGAACGTGTCCGGCTAAGAAAAAAAAAGCAGCCATGAGGTTGAATTTCCAAGCAGGAAAAGAATTGAGGATATAATAATGCACACAAAGGGTCTATTGGGGATCAGACCTATGCGCAAAATGCGCTCTTAAACCCCAGGGGTAACTTAATTATAGCAATAATAATATAAAAAAAAAAATGTCTGTGTTGAAGGGCATAACATTGCAGTGTTGTGTCTACTCTGGCAGGAGTGGATTGTTTGTTTTGAGGGATTTAGAGGTCTCCTGCTGATTATAGACCGCTAGGTACTGTGATTTGATCTAAAAGACCAATATTTTCAGTCATGATTTAAATGGTCAGAAAGGCTAACAAGTGTTTATGTTCTGGAAAAATGGGGGTGGGGTAGGGTGATGTGTGCACTGATACCAGATACAAATGCTAGCAATTGTATATGTATAGGTGCTTAACTATTTTAAATGTAATTTTTTATTTTTTTTTCCCCCTCAATGGTTTGTAACCTTACTAAAATGGAAGGTGAAGAAAAATCTATGACGGAACCTAAGCCGTGTAGCTCAACGATCATTACATGACCCAATTGAAGAAATGACAAATACAACCAGCCTAATGAGTGCTGCTTCTGTTACATGCGTGTGGGGCAAATGAATCATTCTATTGAAAGCGTGTAATATGGCATGACGATGTATGTGTATGAAGTGGCAGTGCAATTTGTTGCACAATAGAAACGGATATGAAATGTGTAGCAATCGTATTTTCCGCTGTGATGTATATCTGACAGTCGGTGGACGTATAGTACAGCCGTTTTTACCTCTAACATTCGAGGCATTTGTCAAACAGCTGTCTTGCGGTCTCCGGGTCAAGAAGTGTCTTTACTTATGGCTCAAACGGCTCAAAGGACTTAAGATGCAGTGCAGATTTCGAGCTGTCGGGAAAGGAGCAGGGTTTTAAATTGAATTCGGCCTGCTCCAGGAAGCCAGTGGAGGAAAACCGGTGGGGAAGTGATGTGTGCCAGCTTTGATTAATGATAAAACAGGATTGTGGCTGGATCAAATGTAAGGACTACATGGCATGTGCATGGAGAACACATGATTAGAAACTTACCCCCCCCTTTAGAGAGAAATGGTCAGATTCCTCTCGGAGAAACCAGCTAAATTTTAGAAATTGTAATTCCTTTTAGTGAATTTAATGATGAAAGGTTCACCAAACATTGAAATATGTCTCTAATGTTAATCCAAACCCCAAACTATGAATTTGAGATTAAACTAATCATAACACGGACTTAAAACCAACTTCAAATTTTGATCTTTAAAATCGAATATAAAAATCTTAACCCGAACACTAAATCATAAATGCAATCAAATCTATACATTTTAAATGAAAACTAACCAAAAATGCTTATAGATCAATAAATCTATACACCATTATAGCACTGAACTCCTAAATCCTAGTAATCACACTGTACACCACTGCACTTAGCCAGTGTTAGGATTAGCTTATTGAGCGATATTTGATCGTGACCAGCATTCACTGTTCACAACCGTACACACTGCCAACCTTGATGTTATTCGCTCTTCTGCTGTCACACTGCTAATAATGTTCAAATCATGTTTGTGCTGCACTGTCACTTTAATTCACCTCAAGTCTGCTGGTGTATCAGCAAAGTTTACACAAAATATACTTCACATCACACACTCACTGCATTTCTACACACCGTATCTGTCTTTATATAATTTAACTTATGTATAATACATTTTTTAATAGTGTCATTTTGACTTTTTGTGCTGCTAGCTGTCTATTTGTCTGTCTGTCCATCCGCCTGCTGTCTGTTGATTCACCTGTCTGTTTGTCTCTAGCTAGCTAAATAGCTAGCTTTGTGCTAAAACAAAAACTTCCTAACAGTTAACACTAAAGGTTTTAAACCTTTCCAAACATACTAAACTTAATATATTTATACTCCCTTACCCCACGCTGATTAAATTTTTTTTTTGTCATTTAAAATATAATTAAAAAACCTATTAATGAATCCTGATGCTTTAAATAAAATAAATAACCATAAATACTGCTCATGGAATTGACACTTTGTATATTTCTGGAGTTGCCTATGAGCTAACACTAACCTGTTTTAATCAGCAATTCAATAGTGTGTGTGTGTATATGTATGTGTGTACATATGTGTGTGTGTGTGTGAGATATAAAAAATATATAATAAAATAAAAACTTCTCGTGCCATTTGCATTTGACATGTGTCCTTCATGTGTCTTATCCACAGTGACAGAAGAGCAGTTGAGGTTTAAGGGGATTGCTTAAGGACTCAGCCAAAGTCTAATATCTTAACCATGGAGACTCCTTACATAAACTAAAATCAAATAAATAAAATTAAACGATTTTAATTTTGAATAATACATTTAACACTACTACAGAGATTTCAACATGCACTCATTTTGAATATAAAACTGTGCTGTGCTCCACATTTTAACTCCTTTGAAAAGCTACTTTGTGTATTTGTCCCTCTGCAGCTCCCGTTTTGACCTTTGCAAATTTCAACCCGGGTCCTCGTGGCGATGAATACGAACGAGGCGTGATATATTGTACTATGCCCCCCTTTCCGCTGGCATTCAATAAATAAATTAATAAGTAAGTAAATAAATAAATAAACAAACAGAATGCCGCCACTAAGAAAGGGTTTGTGTCCCCACCTTGTCTGCGACGTATTTAAACTTCTTCAAAGATTCGATCGTGTTTTTTTTTTTTCTCAATATTTCTTTTTTACATGTCTCTGTTGGCCGAAAGAGCGTTTAAACAACGAGACGGCAGAGATGAAAATGCATCACCATCAATAAAGAGGAGTGGGATTTTGAACATACGAGACACCCCGGGCGCCAGAAAACGTAGCTGCTTTTTTTTTTTTTTTTTTTTTTTTTTTTTTTTTTTAAAGGGTCACAAAGGAACTTTACAGCCCTCTATTAGTATACAGCGACAAGGCTTATGGAGATCTAAGGAACAGGTCGATTCTGAGTAAAGTAAAGTGAATTTGCCCTAATGTGCGTTATAAATCTTGGTAGGCTGACGCTGTTTGGGCTGCAGAGAATGACTGATGGCATATCCTCCAGCCTGAGCTCTTAATTCACATCCCTAAACACGTCAATGAAAGACCTTAGACCACAAAAAAAAAACGTCACAGTTTAACAATGCGCTTTTTCGATCTCTCCCTCCATCTCCCGAACGTTCTATGCTTGGGTACGCCCTCTTGCATTAACCTCTATTTTCATTTCTACGCAGAGCCGTAAAGTTTGTTTACAACGTTTCGACATTTAAAGAGCAACTCAAGAGCTCATTAAAAGAGTAACTCGATTGGACGAATACTGCAAAATCTATAATGTAGCATAAAACCCAAACATTGCAAATGATTTCGCCTCGACTTTATTCGAGCTGAATGGAATAATAGGGTCCGTGTGATAACCCGGCTAATTTTGCTGAGATAATCATCGTATGGTAGTTGGTTGCAATTTCAGATCCCCCGAAGGCCACCAGGATCAATATATGTCCCTTATGTAAATGCATAAAAAGCTTAAATACTATTGTTAATATTAATCTGTTGGTAGGAATAAAAACATTTTTTATTAATTTTATTTATTTATTTTTTCCTTGCCTCGTTTGGTCACTAATACTTGACCAGAACTCTCGTTGCTCGCTAAAAACAAAATGACATTTTAATCTTGAGTGAATTTTTTTGGGGTGTTGAGTCCAGCCCTAGGTAAGTTGTTTAACTTCATTATGGTATATTTTATATTTGGCGGCAAAATTATAAATCAAAAGCCCTAGAAAACCTACTGAAATGGGGGCCATAGAAAATGGCGGATTTTACTCGGCTCTCAGGGGCGCCATATTGTATCAGTTGCATTTTTGAAGCGAATGAAAAAGCCTTGAGAGTGCTCCTGACCATTTTTATGTGCCATTCACAGATCTTGATTCAATACATTTTTTCACCAATTGTAACAGTGCTTTCAACCTTGCTGTCAAACAGCTATAAAAAGTAGTTCCGGCTGCAGGGTTCTTTTTTTTCCCCCTCCAATATAATGTTACTGTTTCTAAACCAGCGAACGATATGGCGACAAATTTTATTATGAAGAGATGTTTCGTTTAGGGAAGGAGTCTCCAGCATTGGCATTTTGTAACAGTCATGGGTAAATTGATATGTTTTCTGGCATGGGAGTGTCTTGAGAACAGGAGAAACTGTGTGCTTTCTCAGTAGAAGTACCATGACAAGCTGAAATTGGTATTAGTAGTAACTGTTATGCTGTAGAAACCTTATAGCACAGTGAAATACTTACAGTATTATTTTTACATATCCCAGCTAGTTAGGAAGTTTGGTTTTGAGCGTAGGGTCAGTTGGGGCTACAAGGGGTACCGACCTTGCTCAAAGGCCCAATAGTGAAAGTGTAGTGGTTTAAGACTGTGACTTTCAGATCAGTAACCCAAAGCCTTAACCTTTAAACCATCTTAGCACATACTATTGGGATTACTCCCTTCCTTAGTCATCACCTTCCGACCACTCGTGTTCGAGAATTCCACATTGCTGTGGTATTTTAAAAGCTAAAGATTTATCTAATCCCTCACACAGTATGCATGCTTTTAGGATGAACTGATCCTGATTGGAGAACGGCATGTAGTCCTCAGCCTTTACTCTGCGCAGCTCTAAAGTTCTTCCTGCAATAAACGGAAAGAAAAAAATAAGCGAGTCAGGATTTTCTGACGGCGCGTTTGAGCACAGCAGTCGACTGAGATGCTTTCACACAGAATAAAAGAGTGGAAAAGCATTGCACGTCTTTAACGACGCTGCTCTCGCCTCTTAAGCAAGAAGGTGGCGTCCATATTTTATGGCCGAGTTACGCTAAAATGGCAGTATCTAAGCGCCGCTTTTTCTCCCGCCGGTTTCCCGCACGCTCGATCCCATGAAGGATTTCAGATGAGCATTCTGGGTTTTATTCATAAAGCCGAGAAGTATGTCGAGGTCGTTCTGAGTTCATTTCACTCATCGCCGGGGGGGAGGAGGTGAAGCATGTTTATTTTATCATAAAGGAGGGTAAGCCAGGTCTATGTCTACGGTTTGGTCGTTTATTGAGGCGGACAGAAGCGTGTTGCGGTTGTGCAATAAAAATTAATGCGCAATAAAAATGCCTGTGTGCAATTAAAACCGGCGCATTCCTCGCCAGAAGTTTTGCACAGGACCGCAGTGCGATCGTTTCATTTTTAATGGCGTTTTTTACAAAACCCATCACTCGCCCTGATGACACGGGAAGGTTTTAAAAAACAAAAAAAGAAGAAATTCAACCCAGAAGCTTATTCGGTAATTCTACTTCGGATTTTAGCTGCACGTGAAATGCCCTTGCTCACAGGGTTATGGTTTAGGGGAAAACGACAAGGCTTTTGCTACCGTCTTCGCTGTTTCTCTATGTTTTGCTAGCTGGATAACTTCTGTCAGGTTTGTTTTGTATCTTAAAGCCTATTGTGCGATACATGTGTGTTAGGCAAGCAGGCGTTCTGGCTTCCTGTTTCTAAAAGATGAATTGAAGAAACAAAGGTTACCTAGTTCATTTAGGATTAAGCTGCCAAAAAAAGTCAGCCATTGCTACTATTCCTACACTAAAACTAGAATCTGAAAAAGCGTCGTAATATGTTTTCAGGTTCATTTCCACTTGATTACACCGTAGACGTTACGTACGTGGCCGTAGTGTGCCGCGGACGAAAGCACCTTTACCGCCGTTATCGTCGGAAAAAATACACTGACCTCGGCGTGCCTTTATGAAACAATTATGCAGATATCTATGCTACAGGATTAATGAGGCTTAATCGCACTCAGCGGTATCCCGGGCTAGTCCACTCCATAAAAACTCAATTTGTTGTATGTTGTTAATCACCATCATTTGAAGCACAAGGGGGAACACGTGTGCCTTAGCGGGTAGGCGTCTGGCTCTGTTCTCAGAGTGTATGTGTGAAAGAGAGAGACGGACAGAAAAGGGTGTGAAGGTCAGCAAGTAATTAGACTTTTTTTTTTTTTTTTTTTTTTTTTTTTTTCCCTACCTCGCCATCCGGAGGGCACGTCAAGCCTTGGGGATGAAAAGTGATTATGTGGCTGTAATTGAATGCTGGTACAACTTGTAGAGAACAGAATGACAGAAAGCAAGTAAGAGAGAGGGACTGGTGCTGAGGGAGGGTGGGGTGTAGAGGGGCGAAGCTGAGGTGCTAAGAGAGCGCAAGGAATTCTTTGTGTGATTTCAGGTGTATTGTGATTTTGTTTTGTTGTGATACGCCATATTCACGTAGCAGGAGTGGTGCTGAGAGAACACACTTGAAAAACAGTTGAGCGAAGAGTAATCAATCTACATATAAAATCCTGGCCACAAATTATTGCTCACATTTTAAATAATCGAAGTGAAGCGCATCTACAATGTATTATATCACCGTATCACATTGTTAACATTTCTGCCGATATCATGGAAAAAACTTGATGCAGGATAGAGCTCCTGAGAAGTTCTGTGTATAATTGTATACATGAATGTGTTCATATGCAGTAAACCTGCCTGTGGGTGTGTATTCTTATACATCCCCAAGCATCTGTGTGGCTATGCGTGGGCCACTAAATAACGATCCTAATTCAATCTTCTGTTAGTTTAGTCTCAGAGCCCACGTTAATCTGGCTTTGCCTTCGATAATGCCGCAGCTCAGAAAGAAGCCCTGCTTCTTTTGGTAAATATGCCATTGATCGACAGCGCGGTGAGTGCTGCCTAAATAAATAGGGGTAATGAATAAATGATGAGCGAAAATTGGATCGGAATGAAGAGAGAGCCCTTAAAAAAAAGACTGCTTGAAATTGAGAGTTCAGCATAGGCAAACAGAGTTGTAAAAAATCCTCCGTCTTTTAATTCCGAGCTGTTGCTTTTAAATGCTCCAGGGAATTTGGATGAAAAAAAGAAAGCCAGTTTGCTCTTTTCAGAAACGCCCGTGGTGGTCAGCGCTCTGTGAGACCTCGGAACAGTCACTGCTGGCTTTAGCTTGAACGCCCTCGCTTGCACTTTTCCCTCCTAGCCAAAGCTCAACTGATCGATGCAATTATACTGTTTTCCGAACACAACATGATTCCACCATGCAGAGTGTCAAAGAGTCTAAAAGTCTCTCAGCTGGCTTCCAAGCTGCTGGATCTGCACTGCTTAGCTTGTTTGTGGTGAGGGTTCCAGTGCTTGCGAGCAGTTTTGAGAGAGCTGTATTGTTAGATATGCATATGATCTGGCAGCGTTTGCTAGAACATGTCCACTCTCATCTCTGCCTTCAATCTGGGCTTTTTTACTTCAGCATATTTCTGTCTCGTTGCATAAGTTTTCCAAGTTACACCACTGTTTCTTAGAAAAATTATCCATTATTTATAACCACACTATTCTTAGGCTTGCTGGGTAGATTATATATATTTATATTTCTAGCATACTTTGTGTTTTTAGAAACTGTGAAAGATTCTTTAGTTGTCCATATGGGGGAAATTCTTAACCCTGTCTTCACCCCTATACAACATAAGTCTTTCCATATCAGGAACATTTCCAATTACAATTTTTGAATCTAGAAATTTATTCAATGCCCATTTATTCAATGAACCCTTAAAGAACCGTTCCATTTTGTGTGTCTTAGTAATTACATACACTACACCACTCAGGGATAACATTGACATTACATTAGGTAAAGTGAAAACCACACAGATTACCTCTTAATTACCGCACCTGTTAGTGGGAGGCAAAAATTTTAGGCAGCAAGTGAACATTTTCTCCTCAAAGTTGATGTGTTAGAAGAAGGAAAAATGGGCAAGCGTAAGGATTTGAGTGAGTTTTACAGGAGCCAAGTTGTGATGGCTAGACGACTGCATCTCCAAAACTGCAGCGCTCTCTGGTGTCCCGGTCATTATCTATCAAAAGTGGTCTAAGGAAAGCGGCGACAGGGTCGTGGGCGACTACGGCTTACAGTTGATTTACGTGGGGAGCGAAATCTGGTCCGTGTGAGCTCCTGTAGCTCAAACTGCTGAAGAAGTTAATGCTGGTAATGCTCAAAGAGTCAGAACTGCTTTGGCAGCAATAGGTTACTAACACAATATCAGGCAGGTGGTTATAATGTTGTGCCTGATCAGTGTTTATGGACAAGGGTTTGTGGACATCTGACCAAGAGAAACCTTTTGGTCAGATTTAAACACATCCTATTCAATTGTATGCCTTCCAAATTGTGGTAATACTTTGAGGAATAACCACATATGCCTAGAAATGTTGTGTCCATGAAGTGTGTAGATTATGTAAATAAATGTTTTATTATACCTATAACACAGAAAGAACATCTGTTATAGGACAACTGATACCAATGTTCTCTAACCTGGAGACTTTTTTTTTTTAAACTCAAACTGTAATACCTGTTGCCACAAGAATGATCAAAAGGTTCTGGTTCCCTTGATCTTCTGGTTGGTTGATCTTCTGTTGTTACTTTGTGAAAAAGTTCATGTGTTGCCTTATAGTTTTGTTATACTTCCCAGATATCTCTCGAAGAACTCATTTCATCCGTAGTTAACCCTGCCATTTCGATAGCAAAACATATATCTGCTTTTATGGAAATTGTAGCATCCTCAAACTTATACACTGGCTTTCTGGTTTATCGACCCAAATGATAATGCATGTTACGTCAAGGCTGTAAAAATGTCTCGATGACCGATTGGGAAGCATTGCTGCATCACAGCTCAATCGTTCCTGGGTTAGATCCATGCATGGATTCCCTTCAGGGATATATTTCTACCTTGTGCTCATTGTTCCCTGGGTGCACATGATTAACCTGACCAGGATAAAGCAATAACCCTAGACTAAAAGCTGTATATATTTTTGCATTATACCGAATCTCTGTTTCTTAGACTCCTTAAAAGGTCTTCATTTGTCACGTTTGTGGAACAGATCACCCTTTGGTTTAGCCCAACAACAGATTTGTACCTTTTGAAAAAGATTTTCTTGTTTGCCTAAGCTAAAAGAACCAACAATTTTCCATTTTTCTCACTGAGGATGTTGGTTTAGTGTTGCTCATTACCCAAACTGCAATACCCGTTCTACTGACAAAATCCGAGATAATATGAGATAAAATGAGAAGATATTAATCCCGAAGGAAATTCTTTTTCCAGAGACTGCTTCAGAATAAAAGAAAAAGTATCATTGAAAAATAGATCATTTCAAGATTCAAAAATACAAAAAGGTGCTACGACATAAACTAAAAATGTGAACTAAAAATAGAGTAAAAACGTGCTAGTTTAAAAACTAAATTTGGAAGATATAAATTCCAAAAGAATCTTGGAACAATGATCAAGCACAAATCTGGTACCATATACCAAATAGTTGTAACAATAAACAGCAAATGAATGCCTTGCATACTGCCAAGACTGACAAGACTGCCAACTCTAACCAAAGGCCCTGAGCAACCAACTGGCAGTCTTTAAAAGCAGAATGTGTATGAGGTAGTAATGTGAGCTAAAATTCATTATGCCGGCCTTAAAGAGCATGTAGCTGTTTTCCTACTAGTATCCATATCTTTTTACAAGTGTGTGAGAAAAAATTGTTCTTGATAATAAAATAATGCCTAACAAGCTTAGCAAAGCTGGTAGTATTGATGTCTCATGCAGACAGGGTTTGATGCTGATCTTAGAAAGTCCTTCCCAAGACTACATTGATTTCCCCTCTGCCAAAACATGCATGTAGGTGGACTGGTCTTCTCTATGCTGCCTCTAGTTATACACTTGTTTGTGAACCATCCAGATGGTGTTCCTGTGATAATCTCCAGATCCTCCGACCAGGATACTGTGTACTTCCTGATGAATTAATCCTGCATTAATGTAACCATCCAAAATATATTCCCATTTGGGAAAAAGTGATGGCACATGACTAGCAAGTGTTCATTAATTCATCATTCAGGATAGAGGATTTGTGCTGAATCCTGGGAACACTGAGCCTGAAGTAATACAACCTGGGTGATGCGTGCACACACACACATACACATGCACAAAACTAGAGGCAATGTAGGGTAATAGAATTTTTTAGAGACCTGGGTGGAATCCAGAGAACCCAGAGGAAACCCATGTAGAGACCGGGAGAAAATGCTCAGGATGAAAACTGGAGACCTCAGAGCAGTGAGGCAACAACGGTAGCGAACGCACAACCATGCTGCCAGGATAGAAGCAAGTTGCGCTGGGAGAATGGAGCATCAACAGCCTGAAGAAAAGAGGAATATAAAATCAAAGGCAGCATGCAGACTTGGCCAAATCCTGTTGGAACGTTTTTTTTTTTTTTTTTTTTCCTCAACATAATAAATCATAATTACAAGCCTGAGGAGATGTTTGTAAGCTGTTATTTGTAAGTAAGTAATGATTTAGTAGGCAAGAAACATATACCCAGGCAGTGCGATGAAGGAGAAATGCAAATGCGAATGATGCAATGCGAGCATCGAGTTCGACAGAGACTGGAAAGAAAAGCAGGCTAAAGGAAGGGATGGGTACCAGCCCCCCCACTCACCAGATAGAAAATGGTTATGGAGAAACTGAGCAAGAAGCCCAGAGGAAGGAGTTCTTGCCTTAGCTGTTTGACTAAGGTCTGTGGGAATCAGAACTGATTACGCTGGCATAATCGAATCCCTCTGATGTTCATTATGGCCGTTTCAGCTGCAGCTCAGTGAATGATAAGCACGGCTAATTTAATAATCGATTAATCCCCTACCACACCTAGGCATCTGTCAAGCGATCTCCAGTTGGTAATTATATAATAATCCTTCAATTTCCTTCTCAGAAAACTTGTCGTTCTTCAGCTTTTTTTTCTACGCATATTACTACTTCCTTGTTTTTCTCTGTAAACACAACTGATGCCAAGCAAGACTGCCTCTTCTCATTACCTGCATCCATCCATACACAACCAGGATCACTTTCCTTCTCTTTACCTCCCTCCCTGTCTTTCTCCTCATACTTTTTCCTAGATCACCTACTGTTGTCAACTCAAGGTACTACCAGAAAGAAAAAAGCAGTGTTTGTAACACCACAGGCCACATTTTTAACTTCTTCCTAGAGCTCAGTAAAACCGTAGCCAAGACCTCGGTACCTTGGGATCAGCCAGTCACCTTGCATTATTTCAAAACCTCCTACCAAAGTGGCACGCGTTGCCATCGAGAGGTCAAAAGAATCTCCACCTGTCGGTGCGATTCAAATCAAGAGCACTGACACAAATTTAGTCCGAAGGCAACGTTCTTGACAAGACAGGTCTGTGGGGGACAGAAGCTCCCTGGCTAGTTCTGCAGTTATTAGGCTATCGATTTGCTGAATTTACTACGGAGGATTTTCACTATACTACATCTAAACTACCCAGTTGGTCAGTGTCCTAGGATTTGCTTTCCACAAGGGCTGCAAAAAAAAGAGTAAGTTTTATGAGGTTTTGTCCTTCCAATCTCTCAGTAGCATCAAGATTTCAACTTTGATTTATTTACACAACGTGAGTTGTGAACCACTGAAGAGCAACTGGAGGTGGTGTTCTCATTGTTTCAAGAAGCCAGTTTTATCTTATGTTTACCAGTAGGTCACAAATATAATTAATGACATTGCGCCAACATGTATTCACCTAAAGCCTGGTTAAGAGCCCCGGTCATGGCCAGGTAGTTTTGAGAACTTTTGTTAAAAATGGGTCGCCGTTGTCCCAAAGCTTTAGAAATGGCTTAATAACTTTTTCCAGTCTGATAGATCTTAATTACTTTCTCATTTGTTTCTTAATTACTTTGGATCTCGGCATGATGTCTAGCTCTTGAGGATCTTTTGGTTTACTTAACTTTTTCAGGCAGGTCCTATTTAGGAGCTTTTTTGTATGCGAACAAGTGTGGCAGTAATCAGGCCTGGGTGTGGCTAGAGAACTCGAACTCGGGTGTGATGAACCACAGTTTGAACAGGGGGCAAGCAGTTTTTCACACAGGGCCATGTAGTTTTGGATTTTATTTTCCCTAGATAATAAAAACCTTCATTTATAAACTGCATGTTGCGTTCACAATTTAAATTAGTTTGACGATCTAAAACATTAGTGTGACAAACATGCAAAAAAAAATAAAAATCAGGAAGGGGGGCAAACACTTTTTCACACCACTCTCTCTCTCTCTCTCATATATATATATATAAATCAAAAAGGGAGTTTGTATTTGGAAGCAGATTCCTTTAGATATGCATGACGTGTAGCGGATATTTACCAGATCGTCTTTATCACGGTCATCATAAGGCCCCCATTCAGATATCGAGTAAATGGTTCAATATTGTTTGCATATTGTAAAAAAAAAAAAAAAAACGATGCCCCGCAAATTGAATACATGCCCTCCAGACCTTCTTAATACCATCGCCTTGTGTTGCACTTTTATGAACACCTGCATAGGCATTCCGGATGCTATTGGACTTCCATAAAAAATGCAGTAGCTTCTGTAAGATCCGTAGATCAATGGCCGACAGCCGTGTATAAATCAAAGCTTCAGTTCATAAGGCAGAATCTGAATTGTGTCGTACTCCTAAATAATAGCACATACTCCAACCTTCACGTTTAGTTCTTTCTACAGCTACATGACCAAATGTATGTGCACCCCTCACCATCACACCCATATCTGGGTGGTAGCTCAGTGGCTAAAATGTTTTAATTAGGTCATGAGTTCAAATCCCAGCACCACCAAACTGCCACTGCTAGGCTCTTGAGCGAGGATCTTAACTCTGAACTTCTCAGCTGTATAAATGAGATCTGGATTAGAGCCTGTTTGAAAGTTTACAATTGTATAGTTTTTCCAAGCACATACTTGTGTCCGATCTCACTAGTAGTTGAATGAGCTAAACAAAATTTTGTGCTTAACCTTCCCAGAAGAGTGAAGCCCATTTTA
Source organism: Silurus lanzhouensis (assembly GCA_039877035.1). Classification (NCBI taxonomy): domain Eukaryota; kingdom Metazoa; phylum Chordata; class Actinopteri; order Siluriformes; family Siluridae; genus Silurus; species Silurus lanzhouensis. Next base: position 1,268,468 of record JBCEWE010000348.1, on the reverse strand, counting down.
CCTTTGAAGGAGGACTGACTCTGGAATGGGATGTTAAACAATTAAGAGTGGTATCGGTCAGGTTTTCACAAAAGTGGCGATAGAGTGCATCACTAATTATTTTTTAAGGCAGTTCATTGACTGCATCAGTGATTAAATAGAAAGGCCAATGAGCTGAAAATCCAAAATGGCCTCCCGAGTTCACTAATACAGACTGATGAAGCAGGAACTGCAAGAAATTCAGATAAACACCAAAGGTATGGTGTAAAGATTGGAAATATAATGGGTGAATATGTGAGATACATAGTTAGTATCTAGGTGGTAGTACCCCCTGCTGGTTGGGAGGGTGTATTATCATCCACATACTGTTTTATTTCCTGATTCTTTAGGTGGAAGTCTACTATAAAGCCTTTCTTTCATTCTTTCTGGAATGTGGAATGAATATTTTGATAGTTATTATCCTCATTAAAAGTGAGACTAAAAGTGAAATTCTTAGTGGGCATAGTTACAGATAGCACCAGCTCCAGTATTACCACATATCAGGCCAATCAGGGTGAACTATTCAGTGTTGAACCATCTTTTGACCAGAGAGAGATAGAGACAGAGTAAATAAGAGTCTTGACAAGGCCTGATAGTAATCTATTGAGGGCACTTGGAATCATGTGAAGTAGACACTGCCTGGACTCGCTCCTATCTGATTAAAAACCTTCACCCAGTCCTCGAGGGAAGTCTGATTTTTCGCTTCTGCTTTTCTCGTCTTCTTTTACTCAATGAACTAGCGTCTGCAAGGTTTTAAACAGTTATGATTAAGGGGGGTTTCATGTCAGTACTTTATATAAGCTAAAGCAGCCGTTCGGAATAAAATTTACTGAATCGGTCACAAAAAGTCTTTTACTTTCCATTACAAACATCTTTACAAATCATTAGCTCCATAACCAATAAAATCAATACATTTGTGCTCATCAATAATTGGTTATCCTCATAGCATCTATGCTTGCCAGACAATTTGCTTGCCATGTTAAAACAAGTTAAATTCCACACCTCAGAACCATATTATGCAAGTTGAAAGTACAGTAGGAACGGAATTGTTACAAACATATCATATAAAAACACACGCTATATAACCTAGACCTCCTGCAAATATGCTAGCTCATTTACTAACTGTATGCTAGCTCTGTAGTGTTACTTAGCATAGCTGATTGCAGTGAAATAAATGAAGTGTGCCACAGCAGTAGAACAGGAAACTCCTTTTTTTTTATCTAAATGAAGTAACTGTCCTATCCAGCTAATGTTAGCATGATTATGAAAAACCTCAGGGTGCATATAATGTTGTTCATGTGTAATATCAGCCCCGAAGTGCACGAACTGAGGATTTAATTCTGAAATTGCATGATTTGTGTGTGTGTGCCTAACCCGGCTCTGAATACACACACATTTTCCAGTATAAGTATGGACAAATCTTTCTCAGTACAGCCTAGAGCAATGATTTTATAAATGCTTTAAAGATCTTTATAGTTAACAAAGCAGCTGTGTTTGTGCAAAAGCTGTACTGCTTTTGAAGTGCATGAAAAAAAATCTTATTAATAATAAATATTAAAATTAATGTTCTTTTTTTTCTTAGAAATGACTACTAGAATTCTACAAAGACTGTTTATTTGCGGTCATTGTCAAAACCGTATGTTGAAAAATGTCAAAAACTGATGCTTTTGCGTGTATATTTCTTTTCCATATGTATATTCTTAGCATTCGAAACACAAATTATGCATAATACAATACATTTCAAATACTTGACATTTTTGCAAAAATGAAAAATGGATTAGGAAAAAAATGCATTACATATTATAAACCTAGTATGCTTATTATTTTTCAATTATTTATTAATATTACAATTATAATTAATATATCTCCTATTATACCATTATTATCCAGAATACTTAAAAAAAAAATTGGGACATTTTTTTTTTCTCTCCATACCTAGTACATATAGTATTAGATATTATTACTTAAGTGTAAACAACCCACACACACACCCAAACACCCACTCATACCCCAGCCAGTATCTTTACTTTTCCTACCATATGACTTCTGAGTATTTCATCCGACACTAATATTGGATAATCCTGCAACATTTTTCTGTCATTGCTTGCAATTGCCTACTCACTGGGGAGAACCGCTGAGGTAAGGGTGTTGGATTTATTGTTAATATAAAACTTTCTATCTCTCTCTCTTTTTTTTATCTCTTTGTTTGAGATACGGCTGCTCAGTTGTGCATTCTGAAAGAATATTGTGTGCTGAGATCTTTAACAGAAGATGAAAATAAATATATATTCTTCCCTTCTTTTTGTTTGAGACAGTGTGGTTTCTATTAACATAGAAGGTATATGATGAAGATAAAGATTAGATACTGGATAAAGTGTACAAGGTGGTTCTGGGGGGGGGGGGTTGCTTAGGATAATCCATTGGATCTCCAGTAGAAATACATGAGGCAAATCCTTCATAGAAGCAGAAAATGCAATGAAGGAAACCTACAGTAGATAAAAAAAAAAATCTGAATCACAAACGTGGAGATTCTGGATTCAACAGCCGTAATGAATTCCAGTGGGATGGATGGAGCGAGAGAGGGAGAGGGACATGAACTAATTTGCATGCCACTCACTTAGCTGTTTTTGCCTTGGCGGGAGCTAATCAAATAAATAAACTGAGGCCAGGCCAAGTGAAGTTAATGGGCCTTGCTTAAAAATTCGTCTGTTTCTCAATTTCTTTGTTCTTCTCTGCCATATTACTTTTTTTAGCACAGTTTGTGTGTGTCAGTGTGAATAATTCAGCCTTAAAGTTCCACAAAGGTGAAAAAAAAAGAAGAAAGACCAAAAGCCGTTACTTTAGTCCTCTTTCTCTTGTCTGATCAGCCCTGGAGGAATTTCATTTATTCATATTTAACAAAGTGAGAGGTCACTAACATTTGTATGCTGCTGCCACCACGTATATACTGTATATATAATTTTTTTGAGAAACATCCATATTCCTTTTTTCTATGAGCAAACTGAAAAAACACAAAGTGAATGAAAGTTCTCTAGATGGATAAGTGCAATTTGGACATTTTTAGCTGTAACAGAACAGCTTGTGTAAGATGAAGAACAGGAGAGAATATGTGATCAGACTGCATCAAAGATGGAGGTGGAAGCTTAATGTTTTGGAGAAGGGAAGGTTGGAGACTTATTATGGGTGAAAGGAATCCTGAACCAACATGGCTACCATTATATACTTCATCACCGTGCAATTCTCTCTGGACTGCGGCTCTTTCTTTTTAATGCTTTACAACCATTATTCAGAGAGCAAACAGTCAGATGGACTGTTACTGTATCCATCATGGAATGTCCTGCTCAGTCACTGCACCTAAATTCTATTAAACTGCATTGGGATGAGTCACAAAGTCAGAAAGAAATCTCCAACTAGTGAAGAACACTTTTGGCATGTTCTACAAGAGACTGTTGATTAACTGTCTGGATGCCAAGAGTGTGTAAAAGAATTATTCATGTTTATGGGGGATTTTTCAATGGAAATAAAGTGGAACATCTATACATTTATATATTTGTTTGGTTAAAGCAAATCATACCATTACATTAACTAGTTTGTTGCATACAAACAAAAGTTACATGCATGTGATTTTTCGCTGTAAAATTCAGAGATTTCAAATTTTTTACAGGCGCAGTGTATATAAAAATATGAAAGAATAGTCAAAATGTTTTATTACTTACAAAAAAAATAATAATAATAATATATATATATATATAATATATACTGATGTGGGTTTTTTTTTATTATTGAAATGTTTGGCTGAAATTCTTTCATTATTAAGCTAAATTGTTTTGAGCTTATATTGTTCTTCCACATATTTATATATCTAGTCATAAAGATGTATTATCATTATCAAAAAGGAAAAACTACCTTTTTTTTTTTTATTATTATTGAATTTCCTAACAGTAAAATGTATTAAATACTTATATAATAATATTATATACATGCAAAAATATGGAGGTCTAATAGATTAGTATTAAATTCATTTACTATGTTCAATATTGTAAAAAAAAAAAAAATACACATTTTGTATATTTGCATACTCAAGGAAAACCTAGAAGTACTACAACTATCTTATATTACTATCATCGCATTTTTTTTTAATGCCGTGTTCATTTTTTTGTATTAAAATTAATGTCCTACTTGACGGCAAAACATTTCGTTGTGGCACTTCTCCTTCACCCTAATTACACTCATGTACCACTCAACATTTTTTAAAATCCCTTTTAATATGCGGTGTCATACCTCCTGCCAGCGATTGTTGCCTTCCGGAGAACAAGTTTTTAATTGACAAAAATAAGCGCACAGGTGCTATAAATCTTATGTGTAATGAAATAGAGATCTGGAAAAAGATGTACGAATCCATTTATCAGCTTTTAACTAGTGGATCTGGTAGTTGATTGATGTAAACCCGTATATATTTGCCTGTTGGTTTAGGGTTTGATTAACCCAAACGATAGATAGATAGATAGATAGATAGATAGATAGATAGATAGATAGATAGATAGATAGATAGATAGATAGATAGATAGATAGATAGATAGCTTGTCTGTCTGTCTGTCTGACATTAAAGTGCAGATGCTGAGGATCCACTTGGACACCTAGAAAAGGATTTTGCCGACGTTGCATCACATTTTGTCCACTATTAACCTTAATGGTCTTTTTTTAGCAGTCTCTAGAGTCACCCATCTGGTTTTTTTTTTTTTTTCAAGATTTGAAAGCAGATGTTCCTGTGGTGTTTACAAGCTAATGACCGTCTCGCTTCAGCTCTCGGTACGTCTCACTGTACCAATTGGCAGAAGCTGGCGTGTACTTAGATTAGCTATTTAATAATGGAGAGGTGTTTGCTGTGAGGTAAATAGTAAGCTTTCTAAATGAACTACAGTAAGTAGACATGCTAGTCAGTAGCATTCATACTATTAATTAACCAAAGCAGTTTGTCTGTTGCGGCCATGACGCGATGAAGCGAGGGGTGGTCTTGTTGACTTGCGCTCACGTAGCATCTATTTCCATCCAGGGTTTTTTTTTTTTTTTTTAGCATACTGTAGTTGAGAATGGGAATTTGCAAGATAATGAAGCATACAGATTAAAAAATAAATAAATAAATAATTTTCAAATATATATATATATATATATATATATATATATATATATATATATATATATATATATATATATATATATATTTGAAAATTATATATATATATATATAATATATATTATATATACTTTGCTGTGCCAAGCAAAGTATTAGCTTTATGAGCACACAATTATTGCTTACTACTGTACATGATAGATCTCCACAGGAACCAATGATCTCTTCAACATCCTTTCAAGCTTTATCTTCGCAATGTATCTATAAACGTTGCACCAAAAGTTGTGTATGATAAGTTGAAAATAAATAGTTAAAGGGAAAAGTTTGTGGACATCTGAGTAAAAAAAATTGGTATGTGCTTTAAAAACATTTGATTCCATTACTGTTTTAATAACCGCCACTCTTCTTAAAATCTGTTCCACTTGATTTTGGAGTGCTCTGGAGATGTGTGCACATTCAACAACAAGGGTGTTGGTAAAGTCATGTACTGAGGTGAGGAGGCCTGGGGTGCTGTCAAAATGCTGCCATTACTATTAATAGCATAGTAAAATAGTCCACGCCCTGTTCACGTTATGATATTATAACCTTCTTGTAGTGACCTAATTAAAAAATCTGTGCACATTCCAACTATATATAAATGAATGCAAATGAATAGTTTGCTGGATCAAGTGCTATTCTACAACCTGCTAATTAATAATTCATATGGAGACCATATTGTTCATATTGTACTCTTATTAGAGGTCCATTACAGTCTTATGTTACATACTGCATAACAGCAAAGTAACTAACAACATGGACACATACATTATGGAGAACATTTCACACAAACTTGTTAATTAAAAGGTATGACATAGTCCTCTGTAAGGAGACGTATATTTGAGACTTTTGATGCCATCTAAAGAGTAGGACGTGGATGCACGTGCAGATATTTATTTAAATTTTTTGAAGCTGAAAGAAAATAGAGTAAGAAACACACACGACCCTGAGAAACACGACCTGAAAAAAGAAGCTGAAGATTGTGAGATACGACAACCATGGAAAATAAACATGAGATAAGGCGTGCTGTGGGACGTATGCATGTGCTAATCACGGGTAACAAGGAAAAGGTGCGAGTTAATAGTGCCATGGGACAGTCATGTGATCAGAGTGGTGGGTGATGGGAATTGTAATCCAGGGCCATTATATTGAGTTTGGGTACAATATTGCTGGAGTCTTGCAATTAAAGTCTAGAAAAATCCATTTATTTATTTATTTAGTAAGTTATTTATTTATAATAGTATTGAACAACATACAATAATATGCAATAAAAAAATAGTTCAACAATAAATTATTAAAGAAAAATAATATATATTAAAATAATTGATTTGTGTGTGTGTGTGTGTGTGTGTGTGGGGTGGGGGGTGGGGGGTGTTAGGGTTAAAAAAAACATTACACAGGAAAAAAAAAACATATATATATATATATATATATATATATATATATATATATATATATATATATATATATATATAATTATATTTTTTTTTACTGTGTAATGTTTTTTTATCAGCATTATTATTTGATTATATTAATGTATTATTTATATGAATAAACATACTAGTATTTTCACTACGCACGCTATTTCACTGCAGCCACAACTGCACCTCCCGCACACATCATCTCTAACAGAAGCATCGATATTATCCTCAGAAATCCCCCCGGGTTTTTTCTGCATTTTTGTGCATTTTTTTTCTTTACATTACAGTTGTCCTGGGGATTTAAAGCGTAGGCAAGTTGTGTGTTTTTGTGCAAATTCTACAGGCAAGAAAACACAAAAGTATAAATGGTTTATGTAAATGCTTTAAAACTGTTTTAAACTGTTTTGGCTCTTTCACATGATGTCCAGCTTTGCTTGCATATGTCCTTGCAAGTGTATCTGCAACCAAATCTATTTCTTCTTCTCTGTCAGCCACTGCAGAATGAAAAAAGCAGCTATTAAATCCACACGAATAAATTCGAGCTTGTGCAGTTTGCTACAGGTTCAGTTTGTGAGCTCTGACTCATATTCATGGACAAAAATATATTAAACCTAAGTCAGAGATTCTCATTTTGATTCTAATAGAGTTTGCTGGCCCCAATGGCCTGCCACTAATTCTGGGTAATGACTTGTAATAACATCCTTATGCACTCAAAACATGCTCTACTGAGATATGCATTGTCATGTTTAAAAAAATATTATAAAAAAAATTAATAATTAAATAAATAATAGAAATACTGCTGTCGGTTAATCATGCACAAACAGGTCTATTATGGAAAAACTGTAGCTCTGCTATCTGCAGTAGCCTTGTGTTGACAAGCTAATCTTCCTGTCGTTATTAGCATTTAGCGTACAGCTCGATGCCACCCCCCGAACTGCTCCAACACCACTAATCCACTTTCACGCTGCCTCTCCCTGGGCGTCGGCACTCCGACAGCGTCTCCCTCTTCCTCGCGCGTAAATCGAAAACATCAATTACTTGCGCTAATTAACATCTCCCCCTGCAACGACACTGCCTTTCAGAGTCACGTATCTTTCACACGCAGTTCCTCACATCGCTCGCAAACCTAGTGGTCGAATGCCACAAGGGGATGTTGTGGATTTTGTTTTTATTTTTTATAATGTGTGTTTCTCCAAACAGTTTCTGAATCCGACAGCCAAAAAGCTGCGAGCTGCTTCTGATGGGAGGCATGTATTCCAGGGAGTTGCAGGTTTACTCCCAGGAGAACCAAAGCTGTCTCCTTTTATTCTGCCAAAGAGCTACGCTTCACGCTGTATGCTAGCGCTGCTATGGAAACAGCAGCTAGCTGCCATTATTAATCCAGTCGGTGTCACTTTAAGCTGTAAATCTTACACCTATACTCTCTACTCTTCCAAAATGTCTGCCTTGTTTTTTTTGTTTTTTTTTACCAAAGATACTTACAGATTCCACTTTGAAACGCATGCATCCATGTTAATGTAATATATGTGAGGAAAGTTCGGCATATTCAGACTCAACTTGTGCAGGTATTTTTCAGATGGCCCCTTCTGATTCTGAGCATTTTTTACCTTCAAGGGTCTTTAACTGAATAATGTGTAAGTATCAGGAAATGCCCTCTTCCCATGGAGTATTCCAAGTTAGAGTTTGCAGAGCACTATCCTTATTAAAAACCTGTTCCACAGTGCCCACAGTCTGGGCTAAAGGTTCACCTTCCTATATAACATCCCTGAGCACACCACCATCACAACACAGGAGTGGCTTAGGGACAACTATGAATGTCCTAGAGTGGTCCATCCAGAGCCCTAACTTAAGCCTTATTCGACATCTCTGCAGAGACCTGAAAGTGGCTGTCCACCAACAGTCCCCGTCCAACCTGACCCAGTTTAAGAGGATTTAATGTGAGGAATGGCAGAAAATCCCCCCAATCCAGGTGGTCATAGCTTGTTTTGTCATTCCCAAAAAAAGACTTGAGGCTGTAACTGTACTGAGAAAAGGGTCTGAATACTACTGAATGTACGTGTAATTAAAATTTTTTCCCTTTTATTTCTAGAATTCTGATTTCACTTCGTCATTCTGGGATACCGAGTGTAGGGTTTCCTGATGGTCTAGTGGTTAGGATGCGGCGCTCTCACTGCTGCGGCCCGGGTTCGGTCAGGGAACCGACCCCAGCCACTTTCAGTGCTGGTCCCAAGGCCGATTGAATTGGGGATGGTTGTGTTAGGAAGGGCATCCAGCGTAAAAACATGTGCCAAATCAAAAGTGCGGAGGATCCGCTGTGGCGACCCCTAACGGGAGAAGCCGAAAGTAAGTTATTATGGGATACCGAGTGTAGATCAATGAGAAAAACGGTCAATTTGAACAATTGCAGTATGAGGCTACAGTGGGAAAAAAAGGGGGGTGGAACACTGTCTAAAGACACTGTAAAGGTAAACTTTATACAACTTCAGCAAACCATGAGGACACTCAATTAAAGACATGAGTTCGATCAGTGTTGTTTGTAGTACGTCTTTATCGCATGTCTAATTTGCCTTTATTTTTATAACCTGGGTAAAATTACACCTGTGTTTCTGTTGATTGTGTAAAATCAGAGCAGATGCATTTGATTAATCTTCCAAAGCATGAACTTAATAATGCACACATCTGATGTATCGTAGGTCATAAAACTTTAATAAAATATCATTTACAGACCTTTGTTCATTATTATGTCCTGAATAACAAATCATTTTGTTCTTGGTTCATTCATGAAACATTAATAGTTACAACCAAATCAAATGTTTTGCTTTGTTTTTGTTAGGTCCCGGGTTTTTATTTTGTTGGTCCCTTGTAAACCATGGAAACACACAGAGTCCTTGAGATTTATGTTTCATTCTCAATACAGGTCCTCATAATATTAAAGCCTGTGATGCATCAGTACACTTCACAACCCATCTAGCCTTGCTCTAAAAGCAGTAACAGCTGCCATTGATAAAACTATGAACCTCCGAGAAGCTCGAGGATCGTTCGTGCAGCTGCTGTTTGCAAGTAAATAGACACTTAGGCCACGTTGTTGCCAGATACATGCTTTGTCTCATCATGAAAAGAGGATTTCTGCTGAAAAAGATCGGCGGTCTTTGTGTTACAGTGTCTGTATTTTACATCTAGGCCTTTAGTGGTGACCTGCCTGAATCAGTTCATCTCTTAATGCCATCATAATGATGCCACGGGTGTAGCAACATAAATATCATAGACAAACGCAGTATAACAGAGTGATTCATCAAAGACAGGTTTTTCATACAGTGAGAATGAATGCTATTACTAAAAAAAAAAAGCAACCCAATGAACACAATTCAACAAGTGTCCTTTCACTGTAGCCACCGCTGCACCCCCACATACATCATCTCTATCAGAAGCGTCAATATTAACCTTATAAAATGTGCATTTTATTTTGTGCGTTACGGTTTTCCTGGGGATTTGAAATGAACGCCAATAGTGTGTTTTTGTGCAAATTATACAGGAAAGTAAACAAGGTGTTCTATAAATGGTTCATGCATTTTCCTTGTAAGTGTATCTGTAATTTGTTTCATCTTCTCTGTTGGCCATTGTGGAATGAAAAAAAAAAAAAACAGCTATTAAATCCGTAACAATATATTTGAGCTTGTGCAGTATGCACCAGATGTGGTTAGCGAGCTCTGACCCAGTCTCTCTCTGACTAAGAAGACGTGAAAATGCAGACATGATCGGATGCCTTCTAGAGGGCCTCGGAGTCAGCAAGTCGAAATCTGATCGATTTAAGCAACAGCGTTAAGCAACATGGAGTTTGGGCTGAAAAAGCTCGCAGGTGCTAAATCTGAAGATAAATTAGATCCAATCTGTGGTGGCTCCACATTGCCAGATTTCTAGAAGCATGCTAGTTCTACAAGTACAAGTGTTTGTGTGCATATATAAATGTAGCCATATGTGCCAAAATCCGATCCCACACACACAGACGTCTGTTCACGAATCTGCTCCTTCGCTGCACAGCATGTCAGCTTTACGTTCTCAGCTACTTGAACAAGCAGAGCAAGTAACAAGACTGTTCATAATGTTGCCTGAGAATATATTATTAATCCAACACATATAGACACGATCACCTTGGTAACCAGGAGGATAGAGGATACAAAGGTAGTGGAGATAGAAAAAGGAGAGATTTAAAACTGGACATTTTAAGGGATGGGTATAAAAAAAAAAAAGGTGGTTGATGGTTGACCTTGTTAATGACCTCTAGATGATTCTGTTGATTGTTGTCTGGACTGCGTTTCTCTCGTCTGACGTTCAAATTTTTATATAGGAAAATAAAAGCATATGTTTATATTTAAATAAAAGGAAGAGAAAGGTAAAAAAAAAATCTAATTTGTTAAAATAAAAAAAATACATTTGATTTAAAGTTTTGATATATACATCAATCAGGCACAACATTTTAACATTGAGTGGGTAAGTAAATAACACTGATTTTATCTTTTCATCATGGCACCTGTTGGTGGGTGGGAAATATTAGATGGCAGGTGAACATTTTGTCATCAAAGTTGATGTGTTTGAAAAGGGAAAAATGGGCAAGCGTAAGGATTTGAGCGATTTTTACGAGGGCAAAATTGTGATGGCTAGACAATGTCAGAGCATCTCCAAAACTGCATCTCTTGTGGGGTGTTCCCAGTCTGCAGTGGTCAGTATCTATCAAAAGTGGACGTAGGCAGGTGGTCATAGTTATGCCTGGTCAATGTATCGGTCAATGAATATGTATTAAATTAGCCCCAGTACTAAGTTCTCTTTCATAGCTTTTCTCTCGGATGTGCTACGTCTTGAGACTTATCAACCAATCAGATTGTGACTTGGCAACTCCAAGTTCAAGAAGGCGTCTAAACACCTTGGCATTTTTACATCCTTTGATTGTAGGTCAGAGCGCACACTAGTCAAAGTGTAAGTCACATCACTGAAGACCTAAGTGTGAAATTCTTGGCAAAGTCATTACCCTCAAGTGATAAGTATTGCAAAAAAACTGGTTTGCAATGTAACTTATATGCAACCTAATAAATATACAAATAGGAACTAATATATATTGCATATATTGTTTACATAATAGACTTAATGGTTGTTTACCAGGGGGGGGAGATGTTCATGAGGATAAGGTTTGCCTGGACGTAGAAAAACTGTTGTTTTAAAGTTCTCAGTGATTGGTGGTGCCGGTGAAAAAAAGGTGGTGAGCTGGGTGTTTGATGTTCCATTGTGATTTTGGGTGCTTGTTTCCTCACTCCGGTGGTGTACAGTTTAAAGGAATGGGCAGAAGAGCATCGATAATCTTCTCAGCAGTCTGAACATTTACATGTGTGGCATTTAGGGGACACCCTTGTCAAGAGCAACTTACAAAAGTGCTTTGAATCTCTATCAATGAATAAATCTACACTGGTACGCTAGATTACAAACTTAAATCGGACTCCAACTCGCAAGCAACTTTGGAAAGTGGTAGTGTTTCAGGAAGAGGAAGGTCTTCACCCATCGCTTGAAGATAGCCAGGGACTCTGCTGTTTGGACATCTAGGGGAAGGTCATTTTAACACCTCGGTGCCAGAACAGATTAGAGCCTTGAAGTACAGTATACTTTCCTCTTATCCTGAGAGAAGGTGGAACCAGTCGAGCAGTGCTGGAGAATCTCCGGCAGTGTGGTGCAATGCCAGGAGTAATGAGGTCTCTGAGGTAAGAGGGTGCTGATCCATTTTTGCCCTTGTAGGCAAGCATCAGTGTATTGAATCTGATGCATGCAGCTACTGGAAGCCAATGGAGGGAGTGCAGCAGTGGGGTGGTGTGGGAGAACTTGGGCAGGTTGAACACAAGTCACCTGCCAGCAGAGAGTTGCAGTAGTACAGTCTTGAAATGATGCACCTGAGCAGCCTGTGTGGACAGAAATATTCGAATGCTTTAGATGTTGTAGAGAAGAAATCGACAAGAACGAGCCACATTAGCAACATGTGAGGAGAAGGGCAGATGATTGTCTGTAGTTACCCCAAGGTTGCACACAAACTGTCCTCTATAGTCTTCTGAAGTATTGTTTGGTAGCTGAACCAAACCAGACAGCAATCAGTACATGGAACAGATGTCCTGGTGCTGATTGACAATGCTGAATAAAACATAGTATAAATTAGCGAGTTATTAGCGAGTTTTTCTATTAATATTTATTTTTTGCTATAAATCACATGAATCTAAAGCTACCTGAGGACAAATACAGATACGTCTGCTAGAATAGATATGCTTTCTTCATACTTATAAAGCCTCATAATTTTTTTTACAGCAGTTCCTACATGTCAAATAACCTAAAAAAAAAAACAAGACAGTCACAAATGTAAGTGCCACGCAAGCTTTTATCATATGACGCCTCCTCAATTTGATTTGAGCGGCTGCCAATTGGGTGTAAAAGTCTGACATTTTCACACTTTTAATCAGCATGGACTGTGTTCAAAAAGGCTGCTATCGAAAGGCTGTAATGCAAATAGGCTGACAAAAGATAAGAAATTAATTTTCAGCTTCCGCCCCCTTTTATCCGCTTCGTCTACGCCGGCTTTTAGAGAACTACGACCCCAGGGACTTTCCTGTAATTCAGTCTTTACTGGTTATTTGGCCTTTCAGGCGATTTTTGTCAGTGCCGCCACTGCCAATTTCCACTCCTGAGTGACAGCTAAGCTTCAGGCGCCTTTGCCTTGGGGAGGGTGTGTCCTGCTGGTGAAGCCTACTGGGTGCACAGAGAAGGAACTGGCACCAGAAATAAAATTACGCACTCTTCAATTAGGGCTCCAGAAGAAATGGAAATCCTGTTAGAGGGTGATGATTGGGTTGGAGGGAGTTCAATCTGTTCTTTTTCAGTCACCCAAAGACTGGGCACTGTCATCTTTATGATTCACTTATAGTAGGATGGCTTTCCTTCCCTTTCCTTTTTTTTAATTTTTTTTTACTAGATTACTAGATTTTTTTCAATTAAAGAATATTTTTGTAAAATCTGTTTATATTTACATAAACGTTTGTGGAATGCCTGTTAATCAAGCCTTTGGGCCTTCCACAGACTGTGACATTTCAGCAATCCTAAAAACAAAATCTTGTCACCTGTTAGATCGAAGTCTACAATTCAAGGTAGTATATATAAGTGGTCCCCAACCTTTTTTTTGCGCCACGGACTGGTTTAATGTCGGACACTATTTTCACGGACTGGCCTTGAAGGTGTGGCGGATAAATACAACAAAATAAAATGATACGACCGGCATAAAAACTGGTATTGTTTAAATATGATAATAAACGTGAATCCACTGTGTTGTTTTTTTGTTCATTTTTGCTCGCTTGGGGGTTTGAATTTAGCAGTAATGTATTATGTGTTAGCGGCAGGAGCAGCCCCTTTAAGAAGGTAGCGGATAGAGGTAAGACGTGACCGAGGCATCATGACATGCATCAAGAGTGAGTCATAGACAGATGTGGCAGAGAGAATCCGGTAATTTTCCAAAATAAAACTTTGTTTAGAATCAGATAATAAATAAAACGGAAATAATGTAAGTTATGTATTCTTTCTGTGCGGCCCAGGGGATGGGGTCCACTGGTATTGAGCACAGGTCTCCTACCATAGGGTGATGACCCAGTACCAGGATGTGAAAGAGTTGATAACGGGGTTGCATTTTCCACACTTACAGAAGGTTAAGCTAACTATTATAACAAATGTTGAACAAATATCTATTAAAGGTTTCTTTAGTGGAGGAAGAAAGGATCAAGAGCTGGTAAGAAGAAAGAGAAAGGCAGCTACTGATGAGAAAAAGTCAAAAATATTACTTTTTATCTTAAATATGGTTTTGTCTAAACAGAATGTGTAATATGTGGAGATGCACTAGGTACTAAACCACTGAAGCTTGCTTTGGCATCTTGAACCGTTGAAAGGAATGGATTATATATATTTATATACACACGTATATTGCACTCACTCCCACACACACCCCAGCAGGTCCGTGAGAATATTTTTAAAACACAACCAGTCCGTGGAATACAAAAGTTTGGAGTCGCCTGGTATAGAAGCATAAAACAAAATCAGCATGCAGTAGATGTAAATAGAGTAAGATGTTTTTGTGCTTTGGCAATTGTAAAATGTACTTTGTGTTCAAACAAAACTGACTGCACTTGTTCAACTGAGAACTACAATTACTGCTGCATTTTTATCGGCTAGTCAGTAGCCGTAAGGGCTGAGATGGGCATTCTAATTTTCTGGCTCTGTCAGAAAATCTTCACAGGCCGTCATTGGTTACGAGACCATTAGAAAGGCAAGTTGTACCACTCTCACAATACAGAGTCTATCCACTGTTGTTATTTTTTTTTGGATGATTTTTGTCTGCGACAGCACAAAATCATTTTTTGTGTGTGTATGTCACCATATAAAAAATGCTGCATTCTACCATTTACATTTACAACATCTTAAAGACACACTTATCCAGAGAGACTTGCATTTATCTCATTCATGCAACTAAGTAGCTATGGGGTTAAGGGCCTTGCTCAGGGGCCCAGGTGTTGCAGCTCAGTGTGCCTTGGATTTAAATTCGCAACCTTCAGATACAAATTCTAACGCCTTAACAACGAAGCGACAATCTCCCAATGTGATTGTATCATTTGTTTATTTGTAATATTGCATTGTGTCTACACTCAAGCCTGCATCTTCTCCATTGTGTAATTTCTTTCTTTCTCTCCATATATATTCGACATTCTACATAGTTGCTCTGCAGAAAGATTTCAAGTGACCCAAGACAAATCTTGACTCGCGTCTTTAATCTCTTTTGCCGAGAGCTGCTTTAGCCTAATCAATTAACTTACTGTAGCATAACAGAAGCTTTTGTGTATGAGCTCCGGGGTGCGACCTGTGATTGATTGCAAGACTTTATTTTACAAGTGTATTTCACAGCCAGTGTATTTTGTTTATGCCTCGAAAAAACATCTTGTTATGCATTAAGGCATCGCCACGTTATGTCTCCGGCCTTTGTTTGGGCTGCTTTGTTTGGCATGGGAAACTTCCACACGCGATGGCGTTATTTCAGCATTTATTTTAAACAAAACCAAAAAGCGGCAGCCATTTTGAAAAAAAAAAGAAACGAGAAAATGAACACGCAGCTGATGTGCTGTTGGCTCGAACAAGGATTGGATGTAGTCCAGTAATATCTCCTCTACTAAATCGGGTTTTACACTCAATAAACCTCGGCTGTCACGTGTAAATTAGGTGGAACACGTGTGAGAATGCCCATAACAAGTTCTGTTATGGATGCAGAGATAAGTCTAACTTAAGAGAGAACAGATAATGGGTGTAAGAGAGGGGGAAAAAAAAAAAACGCATGCTGTAATTACAGATTCCATTTCTTCGCCGTATCTTGATTCGACCCGCTGACCTTAATAGCCATTAGCAGAATAATGTTGTTGAATACTTAAGGCTTGGAAAATGGACGTCTCAGGGAAGTAAAAAAAAAAAAAAAAAAAAAAAAAAGTCGGCACGTCCATCGTCAAAGCGAGCTGAACCTTTATTAGTTTGAAACGCATACAGAGCCCTAGACAGCTTGTCCAGTTCTGGGCCCTGGAAAACTCTTTTAATCAATGCTTTAAAAAGATGGGTTCTTCATATCAACCACCCTCATTTTTCATAAAACCTATGTACAAGATTTCTTTTGGACACACTCTGAATCCTCTGAAAGTTTCATGTGGGTACCTTTTATTTCTAGCAAAGTATGGCTGAATTCTCAAATCTGATTCGTCAGAAGTTCTTTGAATTCTTGCCACTTGGTGTAGTATAAGTGAAATTAAACACTTTGGGAAAGTGTGGTTATGGAAAATCAACTCAAAAATCAACTTCATGGTAGGAGCATTAACTCTGCCTCCTGTAACGTCATACCATACACGTGTTTATTTCCTAAAATATCATATAAATAAGTACCGTATTTTCCGGACTATAAACTTTTCCCCACGCTTTGAACCCCGCGGCTTAAACACCGAAGCGGCTAATTTATGGATTTTTCCTGGGTTTTTCCTTTTTCAAGACAAAAAACTGAGCCCCATAACATTAGACCAATGAAATTGCCGAACGGGTTCAGGTGAACCAATGAAATTCTTTATATCAAATCGAGCACGCTCCCACTGAATCGGGCCGCACCACATCATAAATATGGATGATGTTCCTCTGATGTTTGACCTGCCGCTCACTCGGACTGTCTACAGGAAATGCGAATCATTCGTCACGCTGAAAACAACCGGGCATGAAAAAACGCACTTCACCTGTGTTCTGAGCTGCACGGCGTCGGGAGAAAAGCTTCACCGATGGTGATTTTTAAACGCACAACGATGCCAAAAGAAAAACTCTCGAGAGAAATTGTTGTGAAAGGAAGGAGGAAGACAGTGAACAATGACTTTTCTTGGTAGGCTACTGTTTAGATACAAGCCGTGTAACAGACACACGTACACGTACACACACACACACACACACACACACACACACACACACACACACACAGTCACTTTTACTGCAAATCGAAGTATACGCTCAGGTCATGTGACACGTCTTTTCATGTGTGGATTTTGACCTTGCTTTTTTATTAGAATTTTGGCTTTTATTCATTATTCCTCACTAAATTATTATTTGTAGAAATTTCTTTGATTATATCATGGTAGTTAAAAAAACAAAAAAACCTGTTACTTGTGTGACCACAATGACAAAAGATTTTGGCATTAGGCCTTGGTTTTCTAAACCGCAATTTATTTTTCTTGTAAAGACTTGCATGCCATTTAGATTCCATGTGCATAATCCAGGAAGGTTTTCAAAAATGTTTATTTATGTATTTTTTTAATTTGCATTACATCAGACTTTGATATGCTCTAAACTACTTCTCCCCTATTCACCTTCTGTTCATTAGTACCAAACATAAAAGACGGACCAAAATTGGCACTGCGTTCACAAAAATCCAAAATGGCAGGTGGTTAGACTTGCTTTGAAACGTATAAACAACCTTTCTAACTTTATCTGTTGGCCGACAGAAAATAGGACGGGAAGGAAAATAAGCTCTTAAGCCACTGTGTATGGTGTTGGAAAATGATATACAGGCGGCACATGGAGCAAATTTCATTGCTTTAACAGAAGCAGATGTTTGCGACGAGCATTAGAAAGCCTGCCTGAGGAAAACGAGACATTTCCGCCTGCTTTAACGGCAACGGAACATGTCGATACATCTTTAGTGCAACGGCGGAAGCGTTTTGTCTATCTTTGCACATCTGGAGCCTTCCCATCAAGCCATTATGGCATGGAGGAGGACTATAAAGCACAGACAAATGACGTGCTACGCTCGCTACTGTCTCTTTGGAAGTATTTGTTGTTGTCTTGGCATTTTAAACCGTGACCTTTTGGGCCAACTTGCACTTTACGTTTGGATTATTCTCTTTAATGCCACACTGTAGCACCTCGTAGCAGTTGTTGATTTTGAAGAGCTGCTGCTAAATAAAGCTGGGAAATGGCGTTTTGCCTGAGGTCGCTACGAGCACGTAATCTGTACTTGTTGCCTTGAATTATTTAACAAAATCGAATTAGATTTTTATTGCACTTTTTTACAGTACAGATCTGTCTCCCTTTTATAGCACAGGACACCAGTGCCATAACCCTTAACAAGCAAGTCAAAGGCAGCAATGGCAACAAAAAAAAAGATAAAACTAAAAAACCTCATTCAGACAGATGGAGAAACTTGAACAACTCAACATGAGGAGCTCATAAATTATTTATATTTATATGGAATAATTAACTAGCAAAGAGAATAGCAGTTAAAACAATAATTTGGAGATAACTAGGGTCTAATTTACACTATATGGACAAAAGTATTTGGACACCTGACTACTCCAGTCATATGTGATTCTCCCCCAAACTGTTATCACACAGCTGAATGTACACAATTGTACAGGATTCCTAAAGATGTGGTAGCATTGACTTTCCCCCATCACCTGTTCCAGCATGACAGTGCCCCTGTGCACAAAGCCAGCTTCATGAATATGGGTTTGGAGTAGAAGAATCTCCTGCTATAGAGCTCCAACCTCAACCATAAACACCTTTGAAATGAACTGGAACGTTGACCACCTCCTCACCTCACCTACGTCAGTACTTAACTTTATTAACGCCTATGTGGCTGAACGGAATCTCCTAAATCTCTGCAATCACACTTCAAAATCTAGGCGAACATCTTCTGAGAAGGTTGGAGATTATTCTTAGAGCAAATGGGGATTACAGGTTATATGGGATGCTTTTTTTCCTCTATATAGTCAACTCAGATATTTTTCAGAAAGAATCAAATTTACTTTCAAGCCTCCAAGATTTAAAGAAGGAACTTGAGAAGTAATATCAGTTTTATTCTGTGGTACTAATCCTCGACACCCCCCCCCCCCCCATGCCCTGTCCTAATGCTTAATCAACTCCAGTAAATTTAATTACCAGATTTCCTGATGGAATCAAGTCAGCAGAAGACTTCAGGGATTTTGGAGCTTCTGCAATTACCTTTGCAAAACAAGGGGAAAAAAAATAATAGGCAAAGATGCTGTAGAAGCATTACCAGTAAAAAAAAAAAAAAAAAAGAAATATTTGAGCTTTAATTAGTAGCAGATAGTGATGCTGGCCCACGTTTGGTAGTCGACATTTTCTTTGGAGTTTTACAAATCCAGATGGGTTGTTTTCCTTTTTTCCTCATCTCCCAAAGACATGCCAGTTGGTAGAAGTTTTTTTTTTCGAACCCTTAATTACCGCTAGGTTACTCCCACACTGTAACAATATCCGTTCTGCTTAGGGCTTTTTATTATCATAATCCCACAGAAAACTGCAGTTGGTGTGGCCTGGCAATTAATTTTTTTTATTAATTTTTTTTATACATTTTCTTTATTTAAATCACCAAAATGATCACCAGGTGGTTACTAAGGATGAATAAAATTGCTCAGTGCTGTAATAAATTATAACAATTCCCAATGTTAAGCATTTCTGAATAAAGAATATCCCCACCGAAATATTATTTCTTTACTTGTGTATAGTTTGAATCCTTTTTAAATCTGTGTTCAAATCCAATGTACTATAATCTATGCATTTCCCTTAAAAAATACCCTTTTACATGAACACATGCATTACTGTGAAATCTTTGCAAGAGTCCCAAGAAAGTCATGATTTAAAGCATGATGGGATGATTATACACATTTCCTGGTCATAATAAGAAAAAAAAAAAAGTTTTTTTAAACGAGTTTGTATTTTAAGTGGCGAGAAATGTGATGCCGTTGCACAAATTATGGCTTAAAATCTAAAAAGTGTTCTCAATGTAGTATGCTATTTGCTATTATGAATGAAAGTTGATCATATTTTTTCTATGGTTAAAAAGAAAATCATATTGTGTAAGCCATTAAATAAGCTTAATGTGACATGAACTGATTTTTTCTTCAAGCTTCTTCACTGAGGGATCTCGCGCCCCTTCCCCCTGTCCCGTTCACCGCTTTGCGTAGCAAAAGCTCACATTGCTAAACACTTCCAAATTCCTGTCTTGGTTTGCAGTGCTGTTGTTTTTGTAATATCTCTACCTCGGTCTTTGTTGCGACCTGTCCTTGTATCTGTTCTTTCACTTCCTTGTTTGGTTATTGTGTGTATGTGTAATTAAACACACCTGGGAGTTTGCTGCTGCCATATTTGTAGGCTGCAATTTCCTGATTAGCTGTGATATGACAACATCTATTGCTAATGTTGCTAATTTTTGAAATCTATTGCATGCTAGTATGGAGCCAGCTGAGTATTGTTTCTTGCTAGCGCGTTAGCCTAACCGGTACGTAACAAGACCGTTGATCATTTTCTATCTTTCTCTTCAATGCTATAAAATTGTACTCCTTTTGAAATCCCTTGTTTTTTTTCCATTCGTCCAGTCCTTTCCTTCAGCTCAGATCCTCTCAGGTAGCATGAGGAGCTAAAGAAAAGCTCTGGGGTGGGGGCAGGGGCAGGGTGTTGGATTTTGGACTTTAGCGCTGTGGAATACCAAGTGGCAGAAATGACAGCTGGCGTGCGGTGCTGAATAAGGACTTATAGGTGCATTTGTTTGTATGTGTGATCAAGAATGGCAGGCATCAGCTGCTCGTCACGGTGGGTGGCTTAGTGCTGGAGGCAGCTACGAAAGTAACCGTTCCCCCGCTGTCACCAGGGGACTCGTTCACATCAGGAGTTTTGCGCTCGCTGTTCCCTCTCTTAGAACTGGAGCGTGTACAAGTTGGCCTGGAAATTAAAAGATTACATACAGGTACACGAGTCCCTGCGTAGCTTTTGGCAGCTAGAGGAATTCGTTGTCTCTCTCAGAAAGCCGTGGGCATCTGTCAGAGTTTGGAGTGAGGGGGAAAAAACATTGCTGGAGTTTACTCCTTAGAGTTTTAAACCAACACCGGACAGATGGAGTCTGAATTCTGCATCAGCCTTGACCACATTAACGCCATCAACAATACAGAGAGAGAGAGAGAGAGAGAGAGAGAGAGAGAGAGAGAGAGAGAGAGAGATGCCTCAGATCTGTTTTGCACTCTCTTCCTCTCAGTCCATGGCCTAATTATTCCTCTTATGGTTGCAATCTAATGGCACCTTTGAGTTCCATCACCTTTCAGACAAATAATTGCTGCCATTCTGTCTGCTTTCAATTTTCCTTTATTTCCCTATTCATTTTACTGGGAGTAGATTTTTTTTCCCTTTCTACCTCTTTTCATTTATTTGCCTATCCATCCAGCCATGCATCCATCCATTTTATTAATAGAATGTTTTTCCTTCGTCCTCCCTTCCTTTTTTATTAAAGCTACTTACTTTATTCCCGTTCTTTTAATAACTGTACTTCCTTTCTTCTTTTTTCCGAGTCCTTTCGTTTCCTTTTACAAAGAGTACTTAACTCCTTTCCTCCTTCCCTTTACTAAATCTACTTTCTTCCTTTCTTCCCTTTTTTTTTCTTTTAACAGTGGTACATTCTTTCTTCCTTCCTTCCACTAGGAGTGCATCCTTTTTTCTTACTTTCACAGAGTATTTATTTCCTTCCTTCCTTCCCTTCTTACTTTTAATAATTGGTAATCCATTCTCTCCTTCATTCCTTCCTTCATTTTTTTTTCTCTTACAAGGATACTGTCCTTTCTTCCTTCTTTCCCTCTGTCGATCCTTCCTTCTTTCCTTTTAGTAGCAGTACTTTCTACTCACTCTCACAATGCACTGGATACTCCTTCAGTTCTGATTTATCTAAATGATCTTTTAAGGATTTATGGTACTTTTTTTTACTGAGGGTTCTTTCTTCCTTATATTAAAAGTATAATTTTCCTTTCCTCTTTTCCCAATTTTACTAATGCTACTTAATTTCCTTTGCTTTCCTTCCTTGCTTCCTTCCTTCTTTCTACTGCAAGTTCTTCCTCCGTTCTACTATGAGTACTTGCTTCCTTTCTTTCTTGCTTCATTCTGTAAAATCTGTTTTGTTTTCCATTTCAGCTCTGATCCTATAAATGAATCTATTTGTTCTTAAGTCCCTTACAAATTAAATTCTTCAGCGAAGTCTTATCTCAGCGCATCAGTTACATTCACAAGGTGTTCTCCTTTTCCCGAGAGTTTTATTATCTATCTTATGAAACCCATTCTAATCTTCCATGATATCCGATAGCATCTGATATCTTGTCTCATCATTCAGACATTCAGATTGAGACATTCAAGTCATACCCTGGTTCTGCTGATGACTTTAATGCGCGAGTGCGTCTTTCATCTCCACCAAGCTGTAATTATCCCAGATACCGTACTCTTATGTGCGGCTATAATTTCACGTTTGCAGGGGGACCAATGGAGGCTCGGCACGCAAATGATATTACTCTGTAATTTAGCCACTTGGGAAGATAAGGATGTCGGTAAATCGAAGCGTGTTTATTTTCCCTTGCGTTTTTGATTTAAAAGCGTGTCAGCGGCAGCACTCGAGTTTTCGGGATATGTCTACTTGGGTTGAGTGGCTCCATGCGGAGATGGCGATATTAGAAGAGGTGCAAATACAGAGAAAGAGAACGACAGACCTTGGCAAAAAGCTAGGCTAAACACTTTAAAGACAAAACACCGCCTGAGTGTGTAATTCCTCTTATAGTTCAATGAGTGTACGAAAGATTAACAACATTTTATTGATCAATCAAACAGTTTAAAGATAAATATAACATTGTTTTGCATCTTAATCCACTGTGAACAAGAGGTTCTGAGTTCAGGCCAAGAATCCAACATCAGGACAGGCATCATTAGCTCACTTAACTGTATTCTCTTTCTCTTGCAACCTGCCCCACTGTGTCCTAGATCCGTGTCTCTTTAAAACCCACAGGGGGTGCTATGGGGATGCCACTTTTACCCAGTTCTATCACCGAAACTTCCTGAGTTGTGGTGATGGCATTTCATCAAATTTGTGTATGTTGAGGCCAAAACGAGGTTTTATCACATGCGGGGTAGCAAACACTGCTAAGCAGGACACAAGGACAAGCTGTCTTTATTTTTTTATTTTTTTATTTCAGTTTTTTTTTTCCCGCCATCTGTTCCTAAGAGTTTGAACCTAGTGGGATTTCTTTATGTCAAACCAACAGTTAAGGAGCAGCTGGCTTTAATGTCGGGAGAATTTGGGGTTTTTTTCTGCGGCCTGCGATTTTTATGCGTCTTATCTTAAAGCATGTTACTCAGTGACTGTGTGAGGAATGAAACACTTGGGGGCATGCTGTTACGGGAAAATAATGATCCCAACAGATTTATTTTTTCCTATAAAGGCGCACCCTGAAGCATTTTATTCTTTTAATGCAATGTCAGGTCACTACTGGACTCTTTTTTTTTTTTTTTTTCTGATGGCCACCCGGGACTCCATTTCCCATACCTTTTGTACGGTCAAAATCCCCTCATTGTAATCAGTCGCACCTTTTTTTTTGTAATCCAATTACACACTCGGAACAACCAGAGTTTGATAGGGATTTGTATTCATATAGATCATTGTGAAGTATACGTTTGGTTGACTTTGTTTTTTTTGGTTTTTGATCATGCTCTTGTTATGTTTTTGCCTAGTTTGTGGTGTTTGCCTATCACCTGACCCACGCTCGTTTTGCAGTCACGATATTTGAATTGCAATTTGGATTCGTCTCCCTGTTTATTTATGTATAAACCTCATCTTAATCTGCATTACCCTCAATCTTTCCTCTTCCTTCCTATCTATCTATCTATCTATCTATCTATCTATCTATCTATCTATCTATCTATCTATCTATCTATCTATCTATCTATCTATATAAATAAATACAATTAAATCAATAAATCAATAATATAAATAATATAAATATCATTACATATCATTACATATCATTTATAAAATAAAATGATGGATAGATGGATGGATGGACAGACAGACAGACAGACAGACAGACAGACACAGAAAAAAACAAAAAAGCAAGTTCCTTGTTATGTTACTTAGAGGCCACATGACACTTAAGATAATTTCCATAAATGTTCTAAAGAAAAAAGTTCCATAGACCATATCATCAGCTTATTTATTATTGATTGTAATCATCTACTGTACAAGTCCATGTATGACTTGCTATAAATACGAAAATATTTCAATCGCACCCTTCTGACCAATCAGAACCTAGAATAAAGCAGCCGTGTGCTAAAACATTTGCTCATTTCTTCATCTGATTCCATGGAAGACATAAAAGGTGCAGATGTTAACTTCAAAACTATTTGATGCGTAATAATCCATTATTGCAAATATCTATTTAACTCGGCAGTCAGCGTCTCGGCAACTGTAGCTCGTCTCAGCGGCCAATAACAAGCGTTATTTGATCATCGTAATACCCGGATTATTATCAAAGCCCTGTGGAGTGAAATGAATGCTGAGAATATCAGTATTAAACATCGACAACTTGAAAAAGAACAAGCGAATGAAATTTAATGAGCAGTTTGACCGGGATTGTGTTTAATTATGTTTGTGTGAATGTGAGATTTTCTCAATGCTGGTTCCCAGTCAAAACAAGCTGCCACTCGAAAGTTTTGGAACACCTGCTCCTTCTGATGTGTAGCGGCGTTTACTCTGCATGAGCGATACAGACACAACAAAAAGACACAAAAAAGTCATGTTTTTTAAAATAAGGAGAAATATGAAAACACATCTTTCACCAAAAATATAAATATCGGTTTTTCAAGTCTTGATTGACTCAATTTCGGTCTACGTAGGTCCAGGTCCAGGTTTGAGGCTTGATAAGGTTTTAGATTAGACAGGATAAAGTTTTGCTTCACAGTAAAGCTTCATGTGGTATTAATACATCAATATTAGTTTCATTTAGGAATATTGAATGTACAGTACATCATCTATACATTTTTAGACAATCTGATTTTGTTTCCCAACACACTTTTTTTTCCTCTAATAAGCCTGAAAAATCTACTAAGAGAAAAAAAAATGAATAAGCACTACTAAAGTACATATCAAAAGTTTAAAAAACTTGACTATGGCTTTTGAGTGACACATGTATGCTCATGTTGTTTCTATGTTACAAACTAGGTGTTTTCACAGTGTGCAGATTTACTTTGACCAAACATGTATATAAACGTCCAAATGTTCCACTTTAATTAGATTAAAAAAATCCTTCCTAAGCATGAATAACAGCTTTACACACTCTTGGCATCAGACAGTTTGTTCAGCTGAAATACTTCAAAATGCGTTTTGTAAAACTTGCCAGATATGTTCTTCACTAGTTGGAGATTTCTTTCTGAGCTTGTGATCAAATTCATCCCAGAGCAGTTCAATAGGATTTCAGGTGTGGTGACTTGGCAGGCCATTCCATGATGGATAACACTCCAGCTGACTGTTTGCTCTGTTTGCTTGGGCATACGCTTCGTCTTATGGTGAATTCGGTTGCAATGAGCCGTGGTACAGATGAAATTGCACAGTGTTGACGTAAGGAATGTAGCTATTTTTATTTTAGTATTCCTTTTACTCGGAATAAGCGTCCAACCTTCCATGCTCTAAAACAACCCCAAAGAATTAAGCTTCCACCTCCATGTTTGACTGTGGGGGTGAGGCATTCTTCTACCAGAAGTTCTTTTGTTCGAGGCAAAAATGTCCAGTTTCGACTCATTTGGCCAGGAAATTCTCTACCAGTCATTCAGCAGTGTTTTGCCTTTTATTAAGTTTGTTGCATAAAAACAAAAGGAACATGCTTGTGTCTCAGTCTAGGTGTTTCTTAAGAGTACAGTCATTTTGCAAAGTTCTCGGGTTGGCTCTCAAACTGCTGATAGTAGACATGGAGAGATTATGTCGTAGCTGTAAACAGGTCTAATTCCTGTTTCACTGACCGAATCAGAACCTGAGTGTGCATTCAGGACGAGCTAGCTTTCCTCCTGCGCTCCACACAAATGAATAGTGTGGATTAGCGCTAACAATAACAGCCGGATGGGCCGGGACGCCGGTAGCGTAAGCAAGAGCACCATCTTCAACTCAAATAAAATTCTGAGTAAACGACTCTCTGCTTCCAAGACCTTTGAATGACTTTTCCACACCATCAGAAATCAATGCTCAGCCGGGTGGGAAAAAAATGGACGATGTGGCTGCAGGTATAAAAAATGCTCCGGAACATGTGATTGTGACAATCCATAATCTCCGCTTTGTTCCAGCGGCGCTTGGGCAACGTCACTTCTTTTTTCTCAGCACGAATCGATGACCTTTTTTGTGCTTTTAGTGCTTTGGCATATAAACCTGCCCAAATGCCCGGCAGCAACCTGTGTCTTATTTAATGCCAAGGCAACTTTGGAAAATGAGATCAACGGGGCCACTCAGTCACCTTTCTGCCGTAATCAGATATTAATTGTAATTGTTACCCTTCTCAGTGGGGTGTCAAAATATTCACCTTGAAGACCTTTCCTTCATCCTTAAAAAAAAAAAAAATGAATGTGATTTGTATTAAAACGTTTTTTTTCTTTTCTTTTTTTCCTAGACAAGAGAGCCAACTGAGAGTTAATCAGGTGCTAGTCAATTGATGCTGTTAAAACTTTTTGCTAATTAATTTGCTAAATTAATACTTCTGATTTCCTGAGGCATATTTGCATAATATTTTCGTTCTACACAATTGTATTATTTTCTGGACTGGATTTAATAGTCTGATTTAACTGATCTGTTTAGGTTTTTAGAAAATGGGCAATGTTTCTGGGCCACTCATGAGAGATGAAGAAAGAAAGGAAGGAACAAGGGAAGGAAGGACTGACTTGTCTTTGTAAATTGAACAAAGGAAGGAATGAAGGAAAGGAGAAAGGAAATATTAGTCTGTCAGATGAATGAAAAAATATCAAGACTGGAAGGAGGGAAAAATCTAGTCTTTTTAATTTGAAAAAAGGAGAAGGAAAGGAAGTACTAGGCTTTGTAAATTTAATGAAAAGAAGGAAGGAAGAAAACAAGGAAAGAAAATAGGAATCAGGTTTATAGGCCAAGGAATTTGTTTTCAGCTGTTAGTGACTCTCAAAGTACAGACATAAATAAAACTATACATTCAGCTTAGACTATACGAGACAAGACAGGACAAAAACAGACTATACAAGACAAAGACAGTGTGAGACAATATAAACTGTATGAGGATTAATCAGGGATACTGATTATATGACAGATCAGTAATGTACATAAAGTGTACATAGAGCGCATGGTAGTGGAAATGACAGTATTTAGGACTTTATATAATATACAGCAGCCATAGTGTGTGTAACATATACGGATAATGAGATTACTGACAGTTCTGATAGTGCAGTACTTATAGATATGATATAAAGCAGGTAATATATTTATGGTGAGTTGTTAATGAGGCTGATTGCCTTGGGAAAGAAACTGTTCCTGTGTCTGACAGTTTTGGTGAACAAAGTTCTGTAGCGCCTGCCAGAAGGGAGGAGCTAAAAGATGTGTCCAGGGTGCGAAGGGTCAGTAGTGATTTTCCTGCCCGGTTTTTGTTTTTAGTTGAAAAATCTAGTCTTTGTAAGGAAGTACAAGGAAAGAAAAGAAGGAAAATGGGTTGGAAAATCTAGTCTTTGTAAATTGTAGAAAAGAAGGAAGGTAAAAATAGAAGGAAAGAAGGATGGAAAATGAGTCTTTTGTAAATTGAAAGAAAGGAAGGAAGGAAAGAATAACTAGTCTTTCAATGAATGAAAGAAGGAAGGATCAAGAAAGAAAGAAAGTAACTCCTAAGTAAAATTAAGTAAGGAAAGTAAAAAAAAAGAACGGTGTGTGTGTGTGTGTATATATATATATATATATATATATATATATATATATATATATATATATATATATATATATATATATATATTAACATACATTAACACACATGTTCTCTCTGCATTTATCTTGAGACGTTTTATATACGCGCCCGCGCTCACTGTGATGAAGGAGCCACTCGAGCACTCGCTGCTCTGTGTTTGTTCCAGCTCATTAATGACTTTGGACATTAATTTAAAAATGCGAGCAGCCTTCTGCCTCCTCGGAGAATAAGCAGTGCAAGCATGTGGATTTGTGAACGTTGCCACAAGAAAAGACGTGTGAAGCATAATCAGTTTTTTTAATACAGATTGTAGAAATGACAGAACAGTTCTAGAAAGAAAAGAGAGAGGGAAGAACGATCAAGCAGTCAGTTACAACCCATCATTTATTCTATATTAAGGATGGTTCAGAAAGTTGGTTAGAGAGACAGAAAAAGTGAGATGAAGACAGAGATTGAATGTAAGAGTCAAGGAGGGAAATGAAATCAGAGACCAAAAAAGTAAGTAAGGACCAGTGTTGGCAGTAAGTTTTACAGTAACTAATACTGTAACGCGTTACTTTTAAAAATTAACTTCGTTACCGTTACCGTATGGTGCGTTACCCGTTAATTTTTGAATGAATTTGGGCTGAAGTGTAGACTACAGTCTAACCTGTTAACATCAGCGTCGCATTGTAGGATTGGTGGATAAACCACTGTAAACAGGAAGAAGACGCACTGTAAGATTGGTGGATTACCCTCTGTATAAACGAAGAAGACGCGCTGTGGGCGTGTCTCCGTTTATTCAGGTCTGTGCGGCAGTAATGGCGGGTCGAGAGCAAGACGAGTTTCTCAAAGTGGAAATAGGCTCATTATTTCACTTTAGTTAAATATAAAGACAAAAACTTTTAGGTCAAATGTAAGTTGTGTCTTTCTGGTTTGAAGCTTGTGTCTACTGCGATAAACAGCAACTCCAATCTGTCGAAGCTCCTTCAGGACCTCAATGCTAGAAGCTAGAAGCTAACCTGGTGTTCTGTTCTACATTGTTCATAGTTTTCATACTTCAGCTGTGAAAGGAACATGTTTAAGAGCTCAACACAACAGTAGAAGCCACTTTAGTTTTTGATTGTGAATATATTATTCAGCTTGTTTTGTTATTTATTTCAGAAATCCTTGTGAAATATTCAGTTTGTGCTGGTCTGACTTTAATAAAATAGTGTTTAAAAATTACTTTGTGTTTAAGACAGTTTTGTGTTTGTAGACCATAACACATAAAAGGGCATTAATGGGAACATTAAAGAAGGTTCTTTAAAAAAGTAACTAAAGAGTTACTTTTAACAGTAACGCATTACTTTTTGGTGTAAATAATCAACAAAATAACGGAGTTCCTTTTTGAATGAAGTAACGAGTAACTGTAACTAGTTACTATTTTTTAGTAACGAGCACAACACTGGTAAGGACCATGAGATGTTGAGAGAATGAAATGAAGAAACTGCATGTGAGAGAAAAATCTGACAAAAGAGACAAAGAAGAGAGGGGGAGAAAGAGAGAGAGAGAGAGAGAGAGAGAGAGAGAGATGGAGAAACAGTGTGGTTGAGACTTTGAGAGACCGAGAATGAGACTGAGGAAGTGAGACCAAACAAATAGGAAGTTAATGAGATATTAAGAGTGGTTGAATAAGACACAGCGAACATAAAGAGAAGGAAGAGATGAAAAATACACTGAGAAATGGATAGAATGGAAAGAGGGTTTGAGAGAATGTATGCTAGAGAGAGAGAGAGAGAGAGAAAGCAAAGAAGAGACAGAATGAAGAGAACATGAGACAGAGAGAGGAAATGAGAAGTAAGAGACAGATTATAAAAAAGATGCAAATGAGAGAGAGCATATCACAAAGAAATATCAAAAACATTTGAAGCAGGCAGGTGGATAGATGGAGTGTGAGACATAGAGAGTGACAGAAAAGAATGAGAGACACCAACAGAACAGACTGAATTTGAAAGAGAGAGAGGTAGAGGCAGGGGGAGAGAACATGACAGCAAAAAAGACAAAGAGAGAGAGAGAGAGAGAGAGAGAGAGAGAGAGAGAGAGAGAGAGAGAGAGAGAGAGAAAGCAGTGTGAGAATGTATGATAGAGAGAGTAAAAAAAGACAGGTTAAAGAGTATGGGGAAAGAGTGGTGGTGAGAGACAGGGATTCATAAGAACAAAGTATAAGATGAGATTGGAGATATTGGGAGACAAGGAAAGATAATGAGAGAGGATTCTGTGTGAGAGAAAAAGAGAAAAAAAAAGAGAAAGTATCTGAGACAAAGATAGTGAGAGGTTTCAAGAGAAAATGAATCACACAGAGAGAGAAAGAAAGAATGAGACAGAAAGAGATGCACAGGAGGGAGAATGATTGAGAGAGAAATACTGGATTGAGAGATTGAGAGCGACAGGCATCAGGGGAGAGAGAAAGTAAGAGAGAGAAGGAAAGAAAGAAATGTGTAGGCTGCTAAGTAACAGAAATAAGTCCTGCAGAGCTGCACATCACATTTCCATAGAAGTTTCCACAGAAATCAAGTCTCTGAGCGATGATTACTGTAATGTGTAGTGTGTGGTTAAAGGTGTGTAGTTTGTCTTAATGCATAGTTTTAGAAGTGTGTATAGTGTAGTGTGTATAAATTATGGTACATTGTGTAAATGGATTGATGGATGGATGAAGTGATGGACGGTTATTGTGCTTAGTACATCGTGTGTAATGCGTAGGGTGTAGTGTATAATATGTAGTGCGTTGTTTTGTAATGTGTAGTGGTTAGTAAGAAGTGTGGTGTGTGGTGCATAGTGTGTATTGTGTAGTAAATATTGTGTGGAGCATAGTGTCCAGGTTCCTAGTGTATAGGGATTATTGTGTAGTGTGTAATGTGTTGTGCATATAGCACAGTGTGTAGTGGATATTGTGTGGTGTGTAATGCATAGTGGATAGAGCACAGTGTGGTGGATATGGTGTATTGTGTAGTGAATAGAGTGCAGTGTGTGGTGTGTAATGCATATTGGATAGAGCACAGTGTGTAGTGGATATTGTGTGGTGTGTAATGGATAGAGCACAGCGTGTAATGGATATGGTGTATTGTGTAGTGTATAGAGCACTGTGTGTAGTGGATATTGTGTGGTGTGTAATGCATAGTGGATAGAGCACAGTGTGTAGTGGATATTGTGTGGTGTGTAATGTGTAATGGATAGAGTACAGCGTGTGGTGGATATGGTGTCTTGTGTAGTGAATAGAGTGCAGTGTGTAGTGGTTATTGTATGGTGTGTAGTGAATAGAGCGCAGTGTGTAGTGGATATTGTGTTGTGCAAAGTGTCCAGGATCATTCTGTGTAATGTGTAGTGAAGAGCACAGTGTGAAAGATGTAGATAATGTGTAATGGATAGGGCATAGTGAATAGTGTGTAGTGCATAATGTGTAGTGTGAAGGGCACAGTGTGTAGTAAATATTGTGTGGTGCATAATGTGTAGTGTAAAGGGCACAGTGTGTAGTGAATATTGTGTGGTGCATAATGTGTAGTGTAAAGGGCACAGTGTGTAGTGAATATTGTGTGGCGCAAAGTGTAAAAGTTCCTAGTATGTAAGGAACTTATAGTAGTTCTTGAAATGAGGAATGAATAGAGCACAGTGTGAAGTACATAGTGTACAAGGTGTAAAATATAGAGAACAATGTGTAGTGCATTGTGTGTGGTCTTACTCAAGCTATTGTTCTAAAAATGTATTTTACATATAAACCCTACGATTTTAGCTACTGGGACCCTGATCAGACAGGATGCATATGGTCTAATTTTCATATGAAGACAAACTGTACATATGTAACTGACCTTTCTTGAGCTCTTGACGCTGAACTATTGATGCCTCACGCACAAACCGCTGATGCAAATTGAGGAGAAAACTCAGCATATTATACCAGCCAAAATATCAGCTTACAGCTTCACATTGTCACAGAGGATGATGTTAATTGACACATAATACTGCTTCTGCAGACACAGTGGTAGTAATAAATTATTCAACGTGGGGAAACTTTTTTTTTTTTTTTTTTTAGTTTTTTGGAATAAAACACGCATATATAAATTCTTATGTAATTAGAGCTCTTTAAAGGCTGAGGTATGCTTTATTACTACGCATTTAAAGAAGCAAACTAATGAAATAAACACACCTCCACGCAATCTATCCGAGGGCTGCCTGAGAGATCATTTGTATATTTACTGATTTGCATAATTTACATATTGAATATGCTTTTACTGCAAATTCTTACTTAACATTCTCTTTCATGGATAATTTGTGTTTAAAAAAAAAAAAAAAAGTGTTAAAAAAGCATAATCAAATCTGAATACGTCTTATGACCCAATTCCTTATGCGTCACTCTCCCTTGTGTTTTCATCAGGTGTAAAGAAGGTTTCCAGGGCATCCGCTGTGACCAGTTCCTGCCCAAAACAGACTCCATTCTGTCTGATCCAAGTGAGTGTCCAATTTTCATTCCACCTTATTCATCCCTTCTGCACATTCATGCTGTAGTGCATAGTGTAGGATGTAGAATTGATTTTGGGAGCTGCATTGCTTGTGTGTAGTACATAGAGGATAGAACATAGTGTATAGGGTATACACTAGCTTGTACTACATAGTGTGAAATGTGCAGCAGAATATTTGTATTACGTAGTGAACAGTGTGTAGTTCATAGTTTTGTGAGTAGGGTATACTGTAAAGTGTACACCATAG
The DNA here is from genome assembly GCA_039877035.1 of Silurus lanzhouensis. NCBI lineage: Eukaryota > Metazoa > Chordata > Actinopteri > Siluriformes > Siluridae > Silurus > Silurus lanzhouensis. The sequence continues at coordinate 1,235,793 of JBCEWE010000348.1, read as the reverse complement.
AGTATATGTATTTTGTGTACCGCATTGTTTATAGTACATAGTGTGTAATGTGTAGTGGACAGTGTATAGTGCATAATTTGTAGTGTGTGGGGTAGATGGTAGTGCATATTGAGCAGCTTGTAGTGTTTATTGTTAATTTGTAAAGTGTAGTGAGTAGTTTGTAGTGCTTAATGTTTCATTTGTAGACTGTAGTGAGTTTGTAATGTGCACCGGGTAGTGTGTTATGTGTAGTGGGCAGTGTGTAATGCATAGTATGTTGTGTGTAGGCTATATGACAGTGGGTAGTGTGTAGTGAATAGACCATATTGTGTAATGTTTACAGTAGTTTGCAGTGTGTAGGGTATACAGTAGTTGGTGGTACATAATCTGAAATGTGCAGCGGCTAGTGGATGGTATGTAGTGCATATGGTAGCATGCATAGGGTTTGTTAGTGTGAAATTTGTTGTTACATAGTGAACAGTGTGTAGCGCAGAGTAAGTAGTGTGCAGGGTATGGGGATTGTAGTACAAAGTGTGAAATGCGCATAAGATCTAGTGATTAGTTTGCAGTGCATTGTGTCTTACGCAGTGTTGGACAGTGATGAAGTAAATGTAATTCGTTACTGTACTTCAGTAAAGTACAGATATGTGAAAGCTACTTAAGTATTTCCATTTGAGGAGACTTTAACGTCATTACATTTCAAACTCAAATCTTTTTTTACTCAACTACATTTTGCGAAATCAGTCGTTCCTTTTTATTTATGAGTGGAACAACCTAACTGGTCAAGCAGGCAGCAAACCACCAATCAGTGTAGAGCGTGCACTCTGTTTTGAACTTGTTTTGATTGCAGCTTAGTGTTATCTCCTCAGCACCAACATAGAGTTCGGCGTCAGTTCAACAGCAAGCAGAACATTTAGAGAGGAATAAATGATGGAAGAAACTCCTCACTCGAACTTGCCCACAGCACCCGTAGCCTTATTTACACAATTTTTTTTGAAGTACAGTAATCCCTCGCCTATCGCAGAGGTTACGTTCCAGACCCCCGCGCGATAGGGGAAAATCCGCGAAGTGGCAACCTAATATGTATACGGTACAGTATACAGAATACCTGTATATCTTACGGCTTTATAAACAGTCCCGACACGCTTATAAACCTTTCCTCTGGTCTTAAACACTTTCAATATTCTTAAATCTGTCATTTTAACATATTAAAATCTATATGGGTTCTCGCCAGTAGAGATACAACTGATGAAGATGATTCATTAAGTGTGCAGTACTAATGATGATGAAGGTGATGATGAAATGAATATACCGCATACCCAAGAGGAGCTTCTGAAAGCTTCATTATTAAGGCTAGAAAATGCTTATTTTGCCGAAAAAATAATTAAAATAACTCTCAACAATACTACCTATATACTGCAAAATCCCACGATACAGCGAAAAATCGGAAAAAAACAAAATTGGAGATGTTTCATGTAAAAACCTGCGTTACAGTCAGACCGCAAAAGTTGAACCGCAATACGGTGAGGGATGACTGTAGTTAAAAATAAGGTTTTGGGCTCATGATATTTGTAATTATATCAATCAGTGTTTGACTCGTTAATATCATTCTATTAATAGACTGGGTTAGGGTTAGGGTTAGGGTTAGGCTGTGCTATGAGTAACAATCGAGTCTTTTCACATAAACTAAGTTGATTAAGCAAAGACTCGTGACAAAAATGATTACAGGAACATTATAACCATAATAAATCATAGTACATTGGATACTTAAGTACATTTGAAGGCAAATACTTTTCTACTTTCACTCAAATGAAATTTTAAAGGAAGCACTTTAACATTTACTGGAGTGATATTTTAGAGTGTATTTCTACTTTAACTCCACTACATGCTTTGTGGACTTCATCCACAGAAGCAATGGCCCTAATGACTGTGGTGGTCTGATTATTATCGCTACTCTCCACCTCTGTTTAATCCTGTCCTATTATTTAGACAGCATTGTCTCAAAAGCCACACCTGGACCCCTCGCCGCCTTCTGGCTTTAACATAATCCACTCTAAATTCAGATAATCTCACACTCATGAAAGATTATGTGACAGATGATGTGTTTAGCACTCCAAATATATCCGTGTTTATAAATTGGGCGTAGCCCAAAGCATTTTTAAAACATTATAGCTCTATCATCTTTCTAGGCTGTGACCCTGACCAGGCAGGAACTAAGGATGAATATAGAAACTGCATCATATTGTGTCTTTAGTCCTCCAAGCTCCATATCTGAATGTTCATTTGGAATTAGAAAAATTCCACCTTCATGTTCCATGCTGCTTTGATGCTAAAATCTATTAGTAAGCATTTGCACAAGTATATAAAATGGCCGCCTTCCACGGTTTCCAATTTTATGTAGGAAATTCTACAGAGTCCAATTGCTCAATAGAACCAGACCTTTTTATTACACCTGTCAGGTTTACAATATTATCCTTAGCTCATTATTTTCAACTAAGCCTAATGCATTTATACATTTAAAAAAAGCCACCCTTAAATGCAAAGATTTATGAAATCTGATGATCTCATGCAGCGTATGGACAAAAGCTCTATTTCCATTTCCTCAATCCGACCATGCATCCTTGCTTATTGACAGTTTACCACATTTTAAATCTTGTTTCATTTCTTTTTAAAGCACGATATTTCTCCAGTTTTAGAAAAAGAGAAGTTTTTCGAATGTTCATGGTTAATGGTTGAAATATTCTTCCTTAGAAAATGTGGTTTGGCCCATGACGTCTTGCATACCTGCCAAGACGTAGGTTATTATTTCCTGGCTTGTGGACACGGAAATGAGAGTTTTAAGGGCACACCATTGTAGTTATTCTCCCAACGCTATACAGATTTCTACCATGAACTGGATTAACAGAGCCGAAAGAATCCGTGTCCTGTTATATGATTACTGATGCTGAATCCGTGTTGGATGATTGGACTGTGATGATTGTGTTGATTATCTTCTGTAATTATTAACTGAAATATAGATTGAATAGAATAAAAGATGCAGCAGTGTATTCAAAAAAAATAATCTATATTAGCTAGATTGAAATGTTAGCCTACAGAACCACAGAATTTATACACAAAGGGAAAAAAAAAAAATAATACATTGAATTAACTAAATGAATGTCATTCTCGTCGTGAATTGTAACCTTCTCGGATTATTGACATGGCTGACAGAATACAAGTTCTTCTCTGATCCTCTCTATTTCTAACCGTCAAGTGCAAGATGTTTACATTAGAATTATGATCAGCATCAGTGGAACATGCTGGAGGAAAATGTCAAAAACTAAAACTCTCGGTTTCGTACGTCAATCAGATCGGCAGGGAGGTGATTCCTCTCAGGAGGAAGTGGGAATGATGACGTTTCTAGTTTCTAACACTCTGGGATCTTGAGGTGGCCTGGAAAAATTGTGCATAAAAAATCCATCCATCCATCCAGTGAAATAAATGCAAATCATTTAAAACATTTGGTATTACTGTGATAAGAATGTTTGTTTATTTGTTTTATGGGAGGCATTTCATTACTATTATAAAGTAGGTGGATGGATGGATGGATGGATGGATGGATGAATACTGATGATGGATGAATGGATGGATGGATAGATGGATACTGATGATGGATGGATGGATGGATGGATGGATGGATGGATGGATACTGATGATGGATGGATGGATGGATGGATGGATAGATGGATACTGATGATGGATGGATGGATGGATGGATGGATACTGATGATGGATGGATGGATGGATGGATGGATGGATGGATGGATGGATGGATACTGATGATGGATGGATGGATGGATGGATGGATGGATGGATGGATGGATGGATGGATGGATGGATGGATGGATGGATACTGATGATGGATGGATGGATACTGAGGATGGATGGATGGATGGATACTTACTGATGGTGGATGGATGGATACTGGTGATGGATGGATGGATGGATAGATACTTATGATGGATGGATGGATGGATGGATGGATGGATGGATATTAAGGATGGATGGATGGATACTGATGATGGATGGATGGATGGATACTGATGATGGATGGATGGATACCGATGATGGATGGATGGATGGATAGATATATAGACTATACAGAATAACTTTTTAAATCCGTTGGTGAGGAATTATGTAATAGACATAAAAACATATTTAGGACAATTAAACAAATCTATATAATGTGCTGTTATTTCTATGCCACACTTAAAAAAATGGAAAAAATAATAATTCTTTATATTCTCTTTTAGACTAATTGTTTCAAATATATCTGATCATCTGATTATTGATGTTTCATCAAATATCCAACGAATGAACAAATGAACAAACACTGTGCCATTATGGCTACAGGTTTTGAAAGATTTCCCTCAGCAAAAAGGATTTATGTTCGGAAAGAACAACACATGCAATACTGGAAATCCATTTCGATCGCTGCAATTCATGTGCCAAGACCGAGCTCATTTCCTCTCGTTCAAACTCATGAAATATTTATGCAAGGCTGCAGTAATGGTTTTAGATGGGCCAATTACCGTGAGATATGGATCGCGACAACCCGTGGCCTAATGACCAAAATGTGAATTATATCCTGATTTCTAATGCACTTCCTGTCAGGACTATGCTCACCTTGTTGACATGCTATGCAGGTACAGAAGGTGGCAGTTCCTTGATTTTTTTATTTTTTTCCTTCCTTTTGCATTCCTTAAAAACCCATTTCCCACAGTAACTTAATTTAGCCTCCATCTGGCATCAATTCAAATGCATGTCACCGGGTTTTTGATTTACGGCAATCAGTCACGTGAGATTTTTGCGCCCGGAGTCTAATACATACATCAGTGCGCTGAGCAGGTTGCGTTTCTGTTGCGCGTGATTGACGGCGCCGCATTAGCGCCGCAGCAGTGCGGCTCGGCACAGTAGAAATGTGTTGACTTTGTTCGTTCCAGAAAATTCTGCTCAAGATCTTATTTTGATTTGAGTGCCTTTTCTTTACGTGTGAATGTTTGTCGTGAGGCGAAAATGTTAAGAATTTTTATTGCCGATGACTTCGTATTTATAACCGCAAAAAAAATTGCCACGTTATTGACAAATCAAAATAAGTAATTCAGTAATTAAATAATTGTATTATTCATTTTAAGAAATTGTATGAAAGTTTTATTTTTTATTATAATATTTGTATCAAAATAATAGCAAAGCGCTAGCAATTGAAGACTCCATATAGAAATGTTAAATGAGCATTAATGCCCTAACAGATAAAATATATTTTTCTTTTTCTTTCTTGTTTGTTAGATTTTTTTTTTTTTCAATCAGAATCAGAAACCAATCTGATATGAGAATTCAGCAGCATTGTGATGTAATACATCCTAATGTTTAACAGCCAATCAGGAGCCAGTATGCAAATTAGCTATTGCACCACTTTACCTTGATTTTCTCGACAGATTTTTTTTTCGTTTTTCAGAACATAAATTTATTTCGCTCCTTTTCTTTATACACGTTTAATGATTATGGTGATGGAGTGCGGTTTGTGGTTGTAGACGTTCTTACGGTTTTGTACATGAAAACTGCACTTCTTATTAATTAAATTTCCGATTAAAGTTGCATGACTTTAGAATTGATGGGCTTTAAAATCCAGGCCTTCAGGAGGAAAGGTTTAATCGCTTGAGTAAACCTTTAAAATGCATTATTTAGTAACAAGTTTCTCAGTTACTAATTGCATAGGATGCTGAATTCTTGATTACAGGGTTTTAGTCAGTCGCTCTGTATAGCTGCAAGGCTGCCAGTCTGCAAGTTACAGGATCAAAGTAATTTTAGCCCAATAGTCAAATCTTAGTCTCCAGTATCATGTATTTGATGTCATTTCTGTGGTATTAGTTATAAAAAAAAATCTATCTATCTATCTATCTATCTATCTATCTATCTATCTATCTATCTATCTATCTATCTATCTATCTATCTATCTATCTATCTATCTTATAAAATATAATTTATATTTATTAATTTATAGATTTGTTTATCTATTTATAATTTTTTACTAATTGGCTGGGAATTGATAAGAATAGAATACTGCAAATTTAAAAGCATGTTTGCCACAAATCAATAATTTAGTAATAATTCAGTCTGTCACAGAATAATTTCTCATGCATTTCACAAAAACAGAACTACACTATATGGACAAAAGTTTGGGGACATCTGACCATAGGATTGGTATGTGGTTTCTGAACATCCCTTTCCACATGTAGTTTGCTGTTTCACTAGATTTCTGAGTGTGCGTCTGGAGATTCATTCAGCGGCAAGGATGTTCAGGTAAAGTCAGGTACTGATGTAGGTAAGGTGAGGAGTCCTTAGGTAATGTCAGTGTTCACATTCACCCCAAAGGTGTTATATAGGGTTGAGGTCAGAGCTCTGTAGCAGGAGATCTTCCAACCCAAACCCATGTGAAACATATCATCTTGCACAGGGGCATTGTCATGCTGGAACAGGCTTGGGTGTCTTAGTTGGAGTAACGGCAAGCCGCATCGGCTACCACCTCCAAAGACATCCTAATTGAGTGCCTCTAAGTTTTTGGTACGTTTGGAAAAGATCCACATATACTGTAGCTGGAAAAGTCAGGTGTCCCAATAGTTTTGTAAACCATATTAAAGGGGGAAATTTTACAGTAATTGGTTTTATACACAGAATCAGTACATTGTAACAGTAGTACCTTCAAACTATGCTAATCTCCCATAGGTGGAGAAGAAATCTCAACGATCTGGGAGTTTCTCCACTTCAAATATTTGAGGTGATGATATCTTAATGGTGTAATCATTTGCAATTCAAATTTGTCCTCTATAGGTTTAATTTAAATACTCCTCTTCTATGCACTAATTACATAGTGTAGGGTATTTTGCTTTTGGTTGGGGGGGGGCGGCACTAATAAAGATTCCTTGTTTGTCTGTGTAGCTAACGAGATTAGTGCGGACAAACACGAGGACGTAACACGTCGTTATTTGTGCGTATGTCAAAAATGATACCTGTTCCCTTTATGTCAGACTGAGAGGCGAATTTATTAAGCTCGAATGGCCACCAGTAGCCTGAGAGAGGGTGTAATCACATCCAATCAGTGTTTCTTTCTCTTCAAATGTCACGCTTTGTATATTGAACGGACGGGAGATTTTTCTTCGACAGATTCGCGCCTCGAGCAAAGCCAGACTCGAATCGCTAGGACATCCAAGGTAATGTGTGCTCAGACCTGACACGTCAGACCTTTGGGGTTTGGTTCCTCTGTGGAAAAGGGGGATGAGGCTGAAAAACAAAGCTTCACCAGAGTGGAGAAGCTACTCTGACAATGATTATTGTTGAAAGCAAGCTTTGAGATTGAATGAATGACTGACGTTCAAACTGTCGCTTCGTGTTCAGGTTTGACGGCTGGCATTTATTCAGAAATTTCGGAAAGGGAGATATTTATTTGACATTTATGGAAGGAGTCTCCAGCGTCAGTGCTATGTAGCACTTGGAAAATCTTAACTTCAAGAGATGCTAGGTTCACTAATTTACCCAGCAATCAATTCCTCGCACTATGCCCTCGTTTTGTTCTTAACTCCCCACACTCTGCTGAGTCTCTCGATACATCACATGCCAGTGCTGTAGTTTGGTGAGTCTGTTATACAGTACAGACCAAAAGTTTGGACACACCTTCTCATTCAAAGAGTTTTCTTTATTTTCATGACTATGAAAATTGTAGAGTCACTGAAGGCATCAAGGGCTATTTGACCAAGAAGGAGAGTGATGGGGTGCTGCGCCAGATGACCTGGCCTCCACAGTCACCGGACCTGAACCCAATCGAGATGGTTTAGGGGTGAGCTGGACCGCAGAGTGAAGGCAAAAGGGCCAACAAGTGCCAAGCATCTCTCGGGGAACTCCTTCAAGACTGTTGGAAGACCATTTCAGGTGACTACCTCTTGAAGCTCATCAAGAGAATGCCAAGAGTGTGCAAAGCAGTAATCAAAGCAAAAGGTGGCTAATTTAAAGAACCTAGAATATGACATTTTTCAGTTGTTTCACACTTTTTTGTTATGTATATAATTCCATATATAATTCCACGTGTTAATTCATAGTTTTGATGCCTTCAGTGTGAATCTACAATTTTCATAGTCATGAAAATAAAAAAAACTCTTTGAATGAGGTGTGTCCAAACTTTTGGTCTGTACTGTATTTGTAGGTTGTAGTAGTGGTGTGATGTACAAGGAATGAAACAGTTCAGGACTGGGTGGTTTAAGATGAAAAAACAGTAACTCTCTTGCTAAAAATATAAGACAAATAGGAACCCTCTTTGAATCTGCAATGGGTTTAATGGTTAGAATGGGAATTATTATGGTTATATGGGAATTATATCTATCTATCTGGGATATTGTAATCGTTAAGGCTCTGGGTTACTAATTGTAAGGTCAAGAGTTTAAACCCCAGTATTGCCAAGCTGACACTGTTGGGCCCTTAAGCAAGGCCCTTAACCCTCTGTTCTCCAGGTGCATTTAATCCTGGTTTTACACCTTTATAGACTTGATTGTGACCTGGTGGTAGGGGAACTATTATTGAAGCAGTCAGGGTTTTGTAACAGTCAGGACAGAGGAGTTTGCAGTGTGTTGTAACATGCTCAGCTGTGGTATTAACTTCCAGTGGAAGAAAGGAGTATTTATAGCTGCTATATCAAAAGTCAGAACAAAAACTAACCTCTTTTAGGAAAGTTCCAGTTTTGGGGCGTGTCCAGGCCAAATATCTTGATGTATACAAATTGTTCGAAATTCAACCGGGCAGTTTGTAACTCAACTGCAGTTGTGTGTATTACACAAAAAAATAAAAATATTCAGACTCTGTGGGTTTTTTTTGTTTTTTTACTTTCCTTTTTTTTTTTCCAATCTCATTTCTACATTTAACGAGGTCACATTGTGTGATCGGGTGTGATTCCATTTTCTTTCCTCAGTTGAAGCATTGTTTCTTTTTCTTTTTTTTAGCTGACCAAACACATTTTTTTTTTCTTTCCTTTACTGAATTGACCACAGCTGCATAATTGGTGATGGGTGGGTCTGAGTTCTCATTGGAAAGTTCACTCTCGCGGTATATCTCGCGGTTGGAAGCATGAAATGATGCACTTCAAAAGTCTGGCTTGAGGACGTCAATCACTTTTAATCATCGCTATAACACTGTGAGGTACAGAAAGCCAGAAACAGCAATCAGATAAGAGTAAAAGTGACTTAAAGGTGTAAAGGTGTGTGTGTGTGTGTTTTTTTTTCAGCATTGCTCAAATTTGTTGAAGGGGGGAAAAAAAAACTTTCGAGCCGATATATAGTCAAATAAATCTTACATTTATAGCTGCTGAGTTGGAGCTCATTGTGTCTAACGATGACAGTCTGTCTTCTCCCCATTGTTAACAAACCTCCAGACTTCCTGTCTGCTGGCTACTCAAGTTTTTAGCAGGTTTTTATTTGAAGGTTTTTAGTGCAAAAACCAAAAAAAAAACATTAACTCTAGACAAAGAGATATCGAGGAAAATAGAGAAAATTTGTAACAAAAACGAAAAAACATTTTCTTCTTTTTCTCCTACTTCTTCTTCTTTTTATTATTATCATTAGTAGCAATAGTAGACACTGCTTTTTTCATGTTAGGAGTTTGATCTCACTACTACCATTACAACCTAGAAAACAAATCATCATTCCACTGCTTTCAAATTCATTCTGTCCGTACAATTTATCATGTTTGCACCACTGCACTTTATGTAGCATCTTGTGATATTTATGTTGTTCAACGGAGCACCTTTATCCTGGAGGAACATTCTCACCTCACTGTGTGCTTTACTATAACATATATATATATATATATATTATATATAAAAAAAAAAAAAAAATATATAATATATACAGTACAGACCAAAAGTTTGGACACACCTTCTCATTCAAAGAGTTTTCTGTATTTTCATGACTATGAAAATTGTAGAGTCACACTGAAGGCATCAAGGGCTATTTGACCAAGAAGGAGAGTGATGGGGTGCTGCGCCAGATGACCTGGCCTCCACAGTCACCGGACCTGAACCCAATCGAGATGGTTTAGGGGTGAGCTGGACCACAGAGTGAAGGCAAAAGGGCCAACAAGTGCCAAGCATCTCTCGGGGAACTCCTTCAAGACTGTTGGAAGACCATTTCAGGTGACTACCTCTTGAAGCTCATCAAGAGAATGCCAAGAGTGTGCAAAACAGTAATCAAAGCAAAAGGTGGCTACTTTGAAGAACCTACAATATGACATTTTTCAGTTGTTTCACACTTTTTTGTTATGTATATAATTCCATATATAATTCCACATGTGTTAATTCATAGTTTTGATGCCTTCAGTGTGAATCTACAATTTTCATAGTCATGAAAATAAAGAAAACTCTTTGAATGAGAAGGTGTGTCCAAACTTTTGGTCTGTACTGTGTGTATATATATATATATATATATTGGTGAAATGGCAATAAAAGCCACTTTGTGTGATACAAATTTTGATATAAAGCAAGGTTCCTAATAATCACCATCTTTCGTCTTTCATCAGCAGCTGGAAATGTGTTTGTGTGTTTTGTAATACATATTTAAACTTTTAGTTTTGTTTATAATAAAAAAAAGTAAAAACGAGTAAGAAAATGGCTTCCTTTTTTTCTTCCTTCCTTTTGCTAAGGGTACTTCCTTCCACCCTTTCTTTTACTTCGTTTCCTTTCTCCCTTCTTTCCTTCTACTTTGAGTACTTTTTCCTTCCTTCATTTCATTATTTATACTAATATGTGATTATACTTTTTTAACTGCGCTTATGACTGAACAAATCATTTAATTTAATTTAATTTGATTGCAAACTCCGACCTTGGCAGATCACATGACAAGTATTCAGAAATGAGCTGCATTAACCGCAGTCGTCATCATTGAGCATCAAGTCATAGTATTTTCACAGATCTGTATTCCAAATCTTGCTACTAAATTGATCATGCAACATAAAAAAAAAAAAAAAAATGACATTGAAGTGGGCACTAGTTTGCTTTCTCATCATCTTAGCTCTGTCAGTTCAGGTTCCTTTCTGAGCGTTTCCCCCTCATTTCAATAAGTTGATGGAAAAACGTTGCTATTGGCAGTTCTTGCTGATTTAAATTCAGCCAGGTATTGCAAATGTATAAGAAATGGCAAAAGGCAGATCGTCTGAGGGGTTGAAAGTGTGGTCCAATTAAAAATCGAAGAACTTTCTGTTCATGATTTGGTTCATTTAACAGAAAAGAAAGGGGGGAAAACAACCAAAAACTACACATTGTTATTCCATAAATGTATTCGTTTCACTTTACAATTTGGCATATCACTTCTTGAGCGGGTTCAACATACACAGATTACCTCGTCTCGTGTTTTTATTACATCATGTACACCGGGTAATGAATTATCTTTTTAAGATGTGAATAAGTATGTGTAATAAAAGAAATGACATGCGAATCTTATTTGGTGAATAAATTATATTTAGTAGCCAAAGTGTTGTGTTTTTATGTATTTTTTCGAAGGCGGGGGCATGAATTTAGCTTTTTCTGGTATAAATCTTCACCTAAATACACACACACACACACACACACACACACACACACACACACACACACACACACACACACACACACACATTTTCACCAGTTGATCCCTTAGAGCTTTAAGGAATGAATGTTTTGTCTCAAAATAGAAGCGTGTTTGCTCTCTGCTTCTGATCCTGGAAGAACAAACACAATATCTGTTTTGGCTTATTATTTGAAATCCGGTGGGGGACTGTATATTTCACAGCTAGGCCTTCAGTGGTGTCCTGCCTGAATCTATCCACTGCTTAATACAATCATTACGATGCCACGGCTATAGAAAGCATCAATATTATAGACAAACGCAGTATAACGGAGCAATGCATCACAGACAGGAATCTCATACCGCGTGAAGGAATGTCAATACTAAAGCAAGAAACACAATGACCATAATTCAACACATCTCCTTTCACTGCAGCCGCAACTGCACCATCCACATACATCATCTCCAGCAGAAACCTCAATATTAACCTTATAAAACCGACCCCACGTTTTCCTGAGGATATAAAACGACGGCAAATTGTGTGTTTTTGTGCAAATTTTACCAGAAAGAATAACCGGTTGTTGAAAAAGCATAAGAACTGTTTTAACCAGTCGACCCTCTGCCCTTTTATAGGAGACCTTTCCTCATGATGTCCAGCTTTTCTCGAAGTCCATCTTGAAAATCTAAGTGTATCTGCACCCAAATTAATTTCTTCTCTGCCAGGAATGAAAAAAACGGCTATTAAATCCACATATTTGAGTTTGTGCAGTTCGCTACGGATGCAGTTTGCGAATGAATGCAACATAAATATACTCTTCTTCACAAGAGTTTTGTTCTTCTTAACCCACTGGAATTTATGAACTAAACATGTTTTTATTATTTTATTACCGTATTTTTCGTACTATAAGCCGCTACTTTTTTCCCACGTTTTGAACCCCGCGGCTTAAACAACGAAACGGCTAATTTATGAATTTTTTCTGGGTTTTTCCCGGTTTCACAAACTTCAAGCCAAAAAACTGAACCCCATAACATGACCAATGAAATTTTTGACCAATTAAATTTTTGAATGTTCTGAGCTGCACGGCTTCGGGAGAAAAAAAACGTTGTTTTTAAAAGCACGACGATGCCAAATGATAAACTCCCAAAAGTAATAATTTTGAAAGGAAGGAGGAATACAGTGAACGCTGACTTTCTTGGTTGGCTACTGTTTAGATACAAGCCGTTGTAACGCGTTGAGTCTGGGTGAAGGGAGAGCTCGCTAACTCCAGTTGCAACAGAAATCATATAAGCACAGACAGGTTTCCAAAACTCGTGCTTTTTTATTTTTCTTGGCAACAGCGTTACGGGTTAGTCAAAGAAACTTAGAAATCAGCATCAGAAAATAATAAGGACATATTCCTCGGTCTTGCACACATGCAGTAATACTGGAAAGATGCAGTGGCATGCTATTCCCAAAAAACAGCTATGCTCCTAAAGGAAGCGCAACATATTTCACTTGTTACACCGTGTGTAATGTGTCTTTTGTTAAAGCCTGTGTAAAGTACATTAGTGTAGACTTATTTATGTTAAAAATAAAAATATTTTTAAAATTCAGTGGGTGCGGCTTATATATGGGTGCCCGTTATAGTCCGGAAATTACAGTAATCTTAATTTCTATTAATTACACTACAGTTGCGTCATTCCATCCCAAGCCTGTCCTGTCTGTCCTGAAGAACTCTGAAAGAGTACTGTCTGCTCCAAAGTGCACCCACTGGAAAGTCCTACTGCAAATGTTAAATACATTTCTCTTTACAGAAAACATAACCATCGCAGTTACATGTATTTATTAGTAGCTTCGGATTGTGTTAACAATGTACGCTGAATGATCTGTTACTATAGAAATGCACTATTCTGAACTCGAATGAACCTGCGATTGGAATCACAGCCAGGTGTTAAATATATACAATAAACTAACACCTTATGCCTAATCAGATTCGACAACTCAAACGCTCCGGATATAACCGTATGCAAGTGCTAGCTACTTTTAGATATGACCGTTTATTGTAGCTAACGAGCTGCAAATGTGCAACCAGTATTGGCATAAGGCAGTGCTGCATTAGCACTGCATACAGGACATAAACAAAGTACAAGTCTCTTTTTCTCTCATTTAATGGTTTGTGCATTCTGGATGATTTCATGAACCACATGCATGTCTGCATTAGCTCCTGCTGGTTTGATTCATTTCCTCAAACCCCACAGTTTCTTATGACCTGAAATCCTTCTCAATCATAGGCAGCTCTCATGCGGTCCTCCATTTAGTTTGACCACCATCGGTTTACCATTGTCTGAAAGCTGACGGCGAGCATGAACGCCCCAATGCAAAAGAAAAATGGAAATAACCTTCACGCGTCGCCTCAAAGCATCTCTGCATGACTTCATTTGATTCCATTAACATCTGACCAGAGCTGACAAAGTGTAGATTGATAGTAAAGTGTGGCTACTGTGAGAGTCTATAATGTATAAGAAGTGAAGTGTTTGGGAGACAAAAAAAATGATACATGAAAGAAGACAAGACATGCTACATACATTAGTCATAAACATGTAACACTGTTATTTCCAATGACCTCAGACAACCATCTGCTTCTCTCTCGCTCTCTCTTTCTCCCCAATTCCCCACCAGTCACTATTCCCGACTTCTTTCCTACCACTGTGACCACTATTACTTTATTTCCAATCTCAAGAGCCTCTGGTCTTCTTTCCAGCATGTGTGTGTGTGTTTGAAAGATAAGATTTTCAATATAAGACCCAATCAACCTTTATCAGGTCTTATATCAGGGTAGGGCGAGAGTACAGCTTTAGCGGGGCCTGTGAACGCTGTGCCGTCCAATCAGATATAGCTGTAAGACATTGTGAGCCTCCTTGCAAGACATCTTTATCAACTGCAGGTACCAGATTTTATGTCCTTCATCAAAGACAAGGTTTGCTTGAATAATAAATACGTTTGAGACTCATGGTTCAGAAACACTTTTTGTTTCATAACGTTGCATATACAATATTTGCAATAATTAAAGCTCCATGGGTTAACTTTTTGATTTCCAATGCTGCCCCGTGTGGCTGGACTTTGTAAGTTCTCCTTGTGCTTTATGGGTTTCCTTTGGGTATTGCATTTTCCTTCTCCGTAATTTAAAACACATGCTTTTCTTAAAAAGAATGAATGAACAACTGAAAGATCTCATACACTTTTTGGCTAAAAAGATTCTACAGTAGTCGTCAGGAGAATAAATGTGAATAAATGCTTAAAACCGATTTCTGTATGAATCTTAAAATAATGTGGCATAGCAGGGGGATTAAAAATGTTTTAAATGGAATTAATTTACAACAGTGCCTTATGGGAGGCCATCCAGATCGCAAAAAGAAATCTAATCACAGTCTAATGGCCTATGTTATGAATAAGGAATAAAACACCTGGGTGTATGTGGCTATAGGAAAAAGAAATGCGATGATTAAGCGCAGTGTGATATGATGCAACACAAAGTTACTATTACCTCCTAGCTGTTTTCCTGTCTCAGCAATGTTTTATTAATAGCAGGCCATAATAATCTGCCAACAGATAAAAAACATGAAAACGTGCTTTTTATCCATTTCAAGTTCAATTTTAATGTTGCAGAATATCTGCAAAAGAACTATCAATTTATGTCTGTTAAGAAGATATAATTGGGTGTTCCTTATAAGAGTTCCCTATAATACTAATACTAATACTGTGTCCTAATGCTAGTACCCTAAGTATGAGTGCATCATTACACTCACACACTCACACACACACACACACACACACATATAAGGCCAAGTTTTATTTTCTTCTTAACTCCACAAAAGATTAAAACCCAAAGAGGCAGTCAGAGAGCAAAAGAAAGCCATTTAAAAAAATGAAAGGAAGAAATCGGCTTCATTTTAGAGGATGAGAATAAAGCGAACGGACATTTTGGAGGAATTGAACACTGATAAGATAGCATGGAGAGGAGGAGAACGATGAGATCTTCCCTTCAGCAAATAGAGGGTCTGTCATTTAACTGTGAATCTATCGGCATAAAAAAAAATCAGCTCCAGTTTTCTCTTCCTTTTTCCTTTTCAGTGCAAAAGTTGAGGGTGTCCATCACAAGCAGTTTCAGTATTTGATTGGGAAGGAAAAAAAAAACATCTGAGAATTTGAACACCATATTTCTTTTTTGATCAATGAAAACGACTTTGCCGAATTTTAGGAAAAGTAAAAGGATATTATTTAAAAAGGAAATAATGTCTTATGGTCAAAACTGTCAGGTGGGGGGGACTTTAATGGATCCTTAAAATAAGGGCATGACCGTTTAAAGCATTGATTTGGCATTAAGTAGGCAGTTCAAAAGAACACTATGCCCAACACTTTACCCAGGTATGCTACAATTCCGATTTGTAAATACAACCATTCTGTATGGCAATTAGTCAATTACAGTTTCTTGGTGAAGTAGTACGCATTACTACATGCTAGCCAAAGTGTTAACGCACCATGAAGTGCCAATTTAGAGCAAACCCTTGCTAACTCTCTGCTAACTGCATGTTATTACAATGCCAGTGAACTGAAAAATAGGTTTCATGAAATACAAAGAGTAACCTAGGAACCTACCAGAACTTAGCAGAATGAGCTAGTAATTAAGCTAATGAGCTGTAGCTACAGTTTTGTTCCATTGGGCAGCCCTAAAGTGAAATGCTCTTTGGGCTCATTGGCCAGTTTCAGTTGTGTTAAAAGAAGCGCTTTTCCCTGTAAAAAGAGAAAAAAGTGCTTTAATCATTTGATAATTTGATCAATAGCTTAATTGAAAGATTGTTAACATAATGAGTTCGACTTGTTTCCGAAAGCAGTTAGTTCTTAGATGTTATGATGGAGATGTAATGAAAAAATAAAGAAATAAAGAAATAAGAAAATAAAATAAGAAAATATAGATATATATGAGAGAAAGAAAGAATCATAATACTAATTATAAATAATTAATAAAAAATACTATTTCAACTAATAAAATTATTAATTAATTGTTTATTTATTAATATGCATTAATAAGAATGGTGATTATGATGATGAAACCTTTCAATTATTATTGGTATTGTAAGTAGTTAAGTAACCATTCATCGACTGGTTTATTTATTTTATTATTATTGGTTGTTGTAGTGTTTAATATTGTTACTTATAAAAGTATATATCAATTAATTAATTATGTTTGTATTATTTATTCAATAATTGTTTTTTATTAATAATAATAATAATAATAATAATAATAATAATAATAATAATGTTTCGAATTATAGAATAATAAATTAATTAATATACACTACTTTACTACTACTAATGTTAATAATAATATAATAATGATGTTGGTAATGAGTTATTTTTTTATTAATTATATATATATATATAAAATAAAGGAATTAATAATACATTTATTAATATACTAATATAAAAACTAATATAAATAAATTACTAATGCTACGACTAATGTTGATGACCAGATAGTATTATGTGGACAAAATATTTCTAGCCCACCCCCATACCTAGATGGATAGGCAAACTAAACTGCAAGTTGATAGGAATTGTGTTCCTCTCTCTTGTAATACAAATAAAAATTCTCCATGACTTCTGTACCTGCTGCTTTTGCTAGTGCCTCATGTTGTCTGAAAAGCTGAAGCTGTAGCTGTGTCGCACTCATGCCACTAGAGAATTTATTAAATAAATAAATACAAATATATAATGAACTGTTCACAGCCATGGCATGAAAGAAGTAAAGTATAATCTAGTTAGTATTGACCAGCCACCGAAACGCAATCAGCAGGTATTGATTAGACGCATGCAGATTCCAATCTGAAAAGTTTCATTTCTGGGGGTCGCGGATGGCTGACTGCATTATCCGGCTGTTATCACAGGCGGGAGGGACGAATTCAGTTCGCTGCATTCTGCAGGTCAAATACTATCAGGTGAGGGATCGATAACGTAGCATGTAATGTTAAAATGAGATCACAGTAAATGTGTGCAGATTACGGTGAGCTTTTTGCGTGTTACGATTCTGCTGAATCATCGTTTATTTTTGGTCTCTTTTATTATATGTTGGTGGGTATTTTTATTTTTTTTATCAAACTGTGTTGAAATGGTTTCCAAAAAAGGATTATTCTCTCACAATAAGTCATATCAACTGTGGTGGTATGCGTCACTAGCCGGTTTGCTAAATGTTAATAGCTTCAGTGTTAAATAAGCTTCTTTCTGCTACTAGCTGTGGTTCTTTCTGACACTAGCTATGTTGCTAACGTGGCTTTATTTTGTTACTAGATTTTCATTCTGTTTCTAGTCATCGTCTGTATGTGAGCAACACAATCTACTTCCGAAGAATTCAGACAAGTCCTACCTGCTTCCGATCAAATTGTACTCAATAACATTCTCTCCCTGAGGAATTCTCACCAATCCTGTCTGTACCTAAACAAATTCAGCTCGATACATCTGGCTCCCTGTAGGAATTCTGACCAACCTCCTAGTTCTGAAGGAATTCTGACCTAACACATCTGTTCCTGAAGCGATTCCGTCCGATTCCGACCAGCAGTTCTCACCAACCACATTCAGTTTTCAGGGGTTACAGGCCAATTCTAATTGCTCCTTAAGACATTCTGTGCAAGCATACCTAGTCCCAAAGGATTTTTCCCCAATCCCGTCCAGTCCCAGAGGTATTTCACAAATCTCATTCAATCTCAAAGGATTTTCATAAATCGAATCCACTTCTAAAGGATTTTCTCTTAAATATGTCGACTTCCAGAAATCTTTTGCCAAATCCTGACAACTCTCAGTGAAACTTCCTCCCAATCCCATCCTCTCCCAGAGCATTTTTTCCTTAATCCATTTCACTCCCAGAGGAATTTTCCCCAATCTTATCCAGTCTCAGAGGATTTTTTCCAATTTCACCTATGCATTTTTAGAGAACTTCCTCAATCCTATCTACACCTAAAGGAATTTTTCTTAAACCTGTCTACTGCCCAAATATGTTTGACCAATCCCATCTACACCCAGTGGATTTTTCCCCATAATTTCATCCACTCCCAAAGAAATTTTGACAATCCCATCCTCGCCCAGAGAATGTTTCCCCAATCCCATCCACTCCCAGAGGAATTTTTCCCCAATCTCAACCCCTCTCAAAAATATTTTGACCTATCTTGCATGCTTTTATAGTGTTTGTGTTCCGACATGCAAACTAGTACTTAATGACTTGCAAACAACTCAGCAAGTAGTTAGTGAATATGAATGAGTCAAGTATATACTAATGAACACCAAACAATCAACCCCTGCCGGCCTCGTATCCAACTAGCTTTTCCTGCGTATAAAACAGTGTGTCTGTGTGCGTGTTATGGAAAAGTACAGTGTTCCATATTCCATGCAATGGATGTAAAGTTATATAGTATGTTAAACACGTTTATTATTTTGCACATTTATTACACCGACTTAATTATTTCTTTCGATAATGGTGTAGCCTGAAGATCACTGAAGCAGAAAATGTAATTTGTATCCTGTTTATGGCTGTCAAATAAAACTAGCTGTTGTGAATCAGTTTTGGTTTTAATTATGGGAAATATGGCTAGTCGAATAAACATTAATACTTTTTTTATTTCTAGCTGAATTACTGCTTTAGCTTCTGTACATTTATAGGTGTGGTCTTGGAATTCTTTGTCAAACCCAACACTTAATGGTGAACACCACGTACTGTACGTGGTACAATTATAGTATTTGACAGAATTTGGATGAAAAATCCTTCATTTTAGTTCCTACTGAGGAGAGGGGAAGTGTGAGGTGCAAGCATTGGTGAAACCCCATGGACTACACCTGCCTTTCCATATGCTTCCTCTCATGTTGTGACCTCATACTTTTACCATTTTGTCCCCTTTCCAGCCCTATTTGTGGACAGCTGGCTATAAGATTCCTGTGTACTTTTTAAACATTCCATTCTACATTTAGTTACCTTTTGCTGTTATGATAAGCTGCACTCTTTTTCCTCTTACTCGGTGAGGATCACGTTCATCCCAAAGGTTTTTAATAAGGTGAAGGTCAGAGCTCTATAGCAGGCCAATCAAGTTCTTCCTTGTCATGCTGGAAAAAGGTTTGGGGCAGAAACCTATACGGCTGGAAAAGACAGGTGTCCCAATAAATTTTTTCCATATCATGTATATTCTCTATAGAAAGCTGTTGAAAAGAGAGTTTGTATGGATTATGGCCAATTTCATGAACAAAAGACGAGTAAACTGATACCAGGAATCGTATGTAACCTCTTTAACAATTTCCTATGGAATCAATAAAGTATTCTGTTTCCGATTACATTGAGATCCTTCATACTTGGTGATTTCTGCATTTATAATTAAGAGATTTTGGGTCATGACTGCTCAAAATAGCAAAAAAAAAAAAAGGATTTTAATATAACGAGGGGTATGAGAGATCTGCAGTCATGCCATCATTTAAACAAAAATATTTTTACAAATTTAGTTTACAATTGTAATACACATACATTTATACATACATGCAAGCATTGATTTTGTGCAGGATGGTACCTTTTTAAGTAAACGTCTAATATAATCATTTAGCACCTACATATTGTGAGTTATTGCAGCCATCAGAAGAAAAGATTGCATGAGTAATACAAAGGGCAGGTATTACATTTGTCTGAATCAATTTCCACCTGTAAGTCTGCCAACAAGTCTTTAAATACTCAGTTTCTTGTGAAGACCAGAAAAAACACTGAGCCCATGCATTCCCCTACCCAACCCCCAGCCCCATTCCCCACTCTTTCCAGTACTGAATAGTGGGATACCATTTAAAAATCAGTGTATGCATCACAATATGCACTTTGATTTTATGTTTTTGCCCTACTGCTAACTTATACTCAGTATAAAGGTATTTTGTATTCATTTAATGTGACTTATTTTATATACAGATGCACTCCTTTTTTTTTTTTTTTTTTTTTTTTACATTATTCTTAATCTATATGGCAACATTTATGCATAATAGTTTTGCAATAAAAAAAAGATTCTTCTTTATTCCTGCACCTGCGAATGGCAAAAAAAATCTTGAGCCTTGAAATAATTTTAACCAAAATTGTGGAGAAAAAAATATTGCAGAAAAGAAACATTATCAGACTAATCACAGTGTTTCACTGAATATTATTACTGTGGAACATTTGGTTTTTTATATTAGATGTTATTGGGGGGTTTTAATGTGCTTTTAAAAAATGAGGGTATGCAAATTCTTTGCACTCCTATGTCATGCCAGCTTATAACCGCTTTCGGTTTTGTTCTGGTAAATTGAATGTCCTGGAAAATGACTAAGTGCGAGTTATTTGTGAAAAACACCTTTTGGAATACAATTCTTTATTTGTATAATTATAACTGTATTGTAATTTATATAACTGGAAAATCATTAAATCGAAGCAGGTTTTGTTTACATAATTTTGGTGTCCTATATATTTAATTATATTAATAATAATAATTAATAATAATAACTAAATACTACACAGACACTTATTAGCGTGAAGCTGTTGCTTTAGCCAATCAAATTGCTATTTGACCACTCGGAAGCCCTCTAGCTGGCGTCCAGTCACGTCTGTAATTTCACATCCTTTTTCTTTGGATGATCAGAGAGCACACAAGTCAGAGCTTGCAACCCGTTTCTGTAGCAAACTGCACAAGTTCTAATATATTCGTGTGGATTAAATAGCTGTTTTTTCATTCCACAACGGCTGATAGAGTAGAAATATATTTAAAATACAGACTTTTCAGAAGAGCTGGACATCATGAGAGGTCGGACATCATGAGAGGTCGGTTGGTAAGCTTTTTAATGAGCCATTTATGCTTTTGTGTTTTCTTTATTGTAGAATTTGCACAAAAACACACGATTTGCCTTCATTTCAAGTCCCAATGAAAGCCGTAATGCACAGAACAAATGCACAAAAACACAAAAAACCTGGGGTCATTTTATTAGGTTAATATTGATGCTTCTGCTACAGATGATTTATGCGGGTGGTGCAGTTGTGGCTGCAGTGAAATGAGACTTGTTAACTTGTGCCCATTAAGTTTCTTGCTTTAGTAATGGCATAAGATACCTGCCTGTGATGCAGCGCTCTGTTATACCGCGTTCCTGTATAATAGCGTCAAAAATTACAATCCTGGCATGGAAAACAAAAACACATTGTAGCTCTTTTTTTTTTTTTTTTTTTTTGGCAACAGATCACCTAGCGGGCAAAACATTTTATCAGCCTTGCCTGGGTAGCTCTTTGATTAAGCTGTATCTGCACCAGATTTAATGAAAAAAAAAAAAATCTTAAAAGGGTAGCCATGGATGACTGTGGAGCTCATCTCTTATCTCGTCAGTGAGCAATTGAAAGATGTGATCTTGTAGTCTGCCATCGTGCCGCACGAACGCTACATTTAGAAAGGAGGCGAGAATAAATCAAAAAGCCAGACAAGTGTGAATCAGGGACGCCGGCTGCTGCATAAGCTATTTAAGTACAGTCAACTAGACGTGTGTGAGGACAAAATATTCTGCAGGACTAACTGATTTGGAAGCACTGACAGGAACGGAGTGAGAGTAATATTTTTATAATGCAGGATCAGGATAACCGGTCATGTCCTCGCTAACAATAACAATCTGTTTGCCTGCAATTTTATGCAATACATTGTACAGTTGAAAGAAACGTTTGCTAATGTCAGTGTTCTTTTCTCTTTCTTCATTTCTCTTTTTCGCTTCCCGATGGAGCAGTAGATCATTTGGGCATCGAATTCATGGGTAAGACAAATAAATATATTATTATTACCACTATTCCTTTTTTTTTATTTTTTTATTTTTTATTTTTTTGCTTGCCAATGTAACTCTAATGATATTTATACTTTTGTTTTTTGGAGTCGACTTAAAATATTTTTATATAAATGCTTTGGCACTGGAAATGCTCCACAGCATGGAGCATGGTGTGTAAATCCTACCTTTTGACAGTTTCTCATTCTCAATTACATCACTCTGGATTATACTGTAACTGGTCTCAAGCTGACATGTGCCCATAATAATTTCTAAACTTCCGAAAATATAGGAAAACTAACCAGGCAGTCACTAAGAATAAATAAATGAACGCTATACGTTCACAATACTAAATGTGGCCTTCGTTTCTGCTCACTCACACTACTCACACCAACATGAAAATAAAAACCTCCTACTCATTTGTTTTTTTTCTCCTCAACGCACTGGATTTCAGTCCCAATACACCATAAGTCTCAACCAGAAGCCCTAAGACCAAACAAAAGAAATCAATAGTGTGCCATGTATTTCGATTTGAATTCATTTATTATACACTGTTCAATCACATACATCTGTTTTGTATTCATTGAATACACTTCAGTTCAATACAAATAATGTATTCAGATTTGCGAATGAACCATGTATGGCTTTTGATGGAGAAATTCCCGTAATGACTTTTACATTGTTTCCTTTAGAAGAGGTTGCAAAGTAAAAATCAGAAAGCTTAGTTGAGCTGGTGATTTCCGGCAAAATGAGCGACGTCAACTTTTGGCTGCTAGATGTTGGTGTGTCCAGTGATGAGACACATTTTAAAAAGGTTTAACATTTTGCAACATTAAAGACCATAGCAAAAAAAAAAAGGCAATAGTCACTTTAGCATATGTGAAGAATGGATCCTAATTTCTTAATTCTTAATGCCACTGTGAGCTAACCAGGTAGTCAACTAACTAGCCAACATGCTATAAATTTAGTGTGAAATTAATTCTTTGGGACTCATTTTTGCTATTCGGTTCAGACAATTTGATCATATTGTAACCAAAAGACTCAATTAATTTCTTGCTTCTGTTCTCTAAAACCAACCTAATTCGCAATACGGTTATATCAAGCAGCTATGTAGATTTTATCACATCGTCGCTTACCAAAAAGAGTAAAGCTCACGGTACACATGATCATCTCTAAATCCTTTTAGTGCACTCTGCTGAGCTTAGGTAATGGATTCCTTTGATCCTAACGACAAAGTCCATCTTATTACCCATGACGGTATGTGCATAGTTATGACCCTTTTGTTATTACATCTCGGCACAAACCAATTCTAAACAGGACGTTAGAGATGTTTGGTTGTATTCTTCTCTAGCGCATCCATTACGAGTAATGAGTCCTTAGTAAAGATGGGACTTATATGGCTGGTGCTTGGTCGGCTTTTGTTATAATCCGCTAAGCAAATTCAGTCCTCTCGAGTATGATGGCTATTTTGTGTGTGTTTTAAACCGAGAAATGAAGAACAAGTAGTTAAACAACGGAACTATTGTGGCCATTAGGACTAATAACAGAATCTGGAGACTCTGATTTTCTCTTTATGTTTGAATTTCAATCCACTTTTCCAAACATTTGAAAGCATTCTGCAGACCAAGATCGGTTTGATGGATTTGGGACTGTATGAAGGAAGCCGTCTTTATGCAATGTCTCATGGACAGTCTCAAGGACAACTGTGAGGGATTTGGCTGTCTGAATGGAGTTACTGTAGTTAGGCAATTCCACTAACAGAGTACATTGAAAGAAAGCACCCATAAGAGTGATTTTATGCATCTCTGCTATGGGACCACAAGCTGCCACTCATTTACTGACTGCAGGCTTCTGGAGGGGATGTAGAAAGAAAAAGGGCAACTCTTTATAGCTGATTTTGTGGAGGTGAAAATAAATAGAAATGAATAGGTATTCCTGAACTAAAACAAAAAAATTAATTAATTATTGAAAAGTTCCACCTCTAAAAGGAAAGGATGTGATACAGAAAACCAAAAGACTAATGACGTCAAGGACCACTGTAGACTCCTCAAGAAAGTCGTAGCCCTACCATGACCTCCCATTACCCATCTTACAACTATTGAGAGAACTGATGAGCTGACCTCTATAAAATCCACGTTGAGGACAGAGAGAATTCCTCCAGTGCTACAATTACACTTGATATGAAAACCTTAAAGGATGTTCCATAAGCTGATTTTCATTTCATAAAACCTAAAGTCATTTCAGTTGCTAATTCTAGATTCAGGCAAAAGATGACAACAGTACATCCCAGAGCCGTTCTGATGAGCTTGTCATTCCTTTCTTTGCTGTACATCAGAAAAACCCCAGAGGAGCATCATCATACACTCAGAATGAAGGTTTTCCTTTTTCCAGTGGAAATGATATAGACGCATCATTAAATGACACACCTGTTTACATTGTTAGTTGCTGGTTGAAGAATCGAGGAAATGTACGGTGAAGTAGCTCATCTACAGTCTTGGGAACACTGTGAAATGAAGGTCTTGTCATTATAAAGCATATTTGTTTGTCTCCTACTGCATCAGAACCATATTGCTTACACAGGGCTTGGAATTTATTTTTTTTCAATTTTTAGTATTTCAATTTGGATTCACACAAACCAGGAATGTGGGTGTGGTCTATACAATAAAATGATGATGATGATGATGATTATTATTATTATAAAAAAAAATGTCCCATGTCCAACCATTTATGGCTAGTCGGCAATCATTGCATGCATTTGAAAAGAAGTATTAGACTGAATTGTGATGAAATCTGGCAACGTTTTTCTACAAGTAACTACTACAATAATGGAAAACTACTACAATAATGTAATGTAAAACACATTCTGAGTGCGTGAATGCCTGGAGGCATCAGACACCGGAGTGAAATGAGAACAATCTTCTATTGATCTTTATCAATCATTAGGTATTTACAGACAGCCAACTTTCCTTAGATGCACACCCTTCCCCACACATAGGTATATCTTCCTGAGCCTTGGCAGGTGTTCTACTCCTCATCCACAAAGCCCTGATTTGTCCTCATCCACAAAGCCCTGCTGCAGTCCGGAGTCTGTACAATTCCACGATAAACTGGGGAACACCGAACACCACAACAAAAAAATCCAGCTTTTTGACATCCTCCATTGCGTATTTACCGGAATTGCTGTAACAAAAATGGCTGGGGTTTAAAAGAAACTGTTTATTCCTTGCACAGTGCACGGATATACAGACACTGCATCCAGGTAACCCCGAGCCTGACATGACCACCGCATCTCTGGATCTCATTCAAGTGAGAAATAAATCGCTCCGTCAACTCATCTCGCTCGCCAAACATCCGTTAGCTGCATAATTGAGATAAATGATCTATTGTGTCCAAGTCATTATTTCTGGTGAATTTAATGAAACGCTACAGTGGTGCGGGTCAGCGGATCTAACAAAGCGCTACTTTTCAGGAATTTGATAATAAAACCATTTTCTGTATAAGATGATGGATCGTGGAGAACTGAGGTGAAATTTCAAACTAGCGGGATTTGAGTTTACTAGGGGGGGACAATACTTTAGAAATGAAACTTGGATATATTTTAGTCAATATGCAACTTGTATAGCAGTACAGATGTATTGTCTGTAACACCCTGAAACTGTGTGGCCAGGGTCATACAGAGGTTTTCCAAGATGGGTTCCACTCGAAACAGGCCTCCCAAGGGTCCATTATAGAGTCCTTGTGCTGTGCATCAGGTGCAGAAGCTGGTTTAAAAAAACAGATGCATGAGTATTGCAGCATTGCTGTAGAGGTTGCAGAAATGAAAGGTCTGCTTGTCTGTACTCAGACCATACGTCACACACTGCAATAAGTCTGATTGCATGGAAATCGTTCCAGAAGGAATCATCTTCTAAAGTTGGCTCACAAGATGGCCCACAAAACAGTTTGCTGAAGACAACCTGTCTAAAAGCATGAATACCTGAAACTGTCATGTGGTCTGATGATACTAATATAAGCCTGATTGGCTTAAATGCTGTCCAGCATGTTTGGTGATACCCTGGTAAGGAGCAACAAGAAAATTGTGTCTTGCCTACAGTCAAGCTTGGTGGTGGTAGCATCATGGTCTGGGGCTACATGAGTGCTGCTGGTACTGGGGAGCTCTGGTTCATTATGGGGGAAACATAGAATCCAACATGTACTGTGACTTTCTGAAGCAGAACATGATGCCCTCCCTTAAGAAACAATAACTACAAGAATGACCCCCAAACACACAACTGCCTTGCTGAGAAAGGTAAAGGTGATTGAGTGGCCAAGTATGTTTCCAGACCTGAACCCAATTGAGCACCTATGGGGCATCCTCAAGAGGAAGGTGGAGAAGCTATGTGTCTAACATCCAGCAGCTCTGCGATGTCATTATGGAGAAGTGGAAGAGGATCCCAGCAACAACCTGTGCAGCCCTGGTGAATTCCATGCCCAGGAGGATTAGGGCAGTGCGAGATATCCATGGTTCTCACACAAAATATTGACACTTTGGGCACAATTTTGATTTGTTCACGTAGTATGTACATGTACTCGCTTTTGTTGCCAGATATTTTGACATTAATGGCTGTATGTTGAGTTATTTTTAGAGAAAACCTGTACTGCTATACAAGCTGCACACGCTGCAATAGAGCTCTAACCTCAACCCTAATGAAACACCTGATGAAATGGAACACTAAGCTCTTCAACTCACTTACATCAGTATCTGACTTTACTAACATCCTTGTGGATGAATGATTCGTACACAAATCTCCACAAGCACAACATTTAGTGGAACACCTGCTTAGAAGAGGGAGGTTATTTTTAACAGCAAATGGGACTAAATGGGCAGTAATTCACATGGGTAAGTGTCCAAAAACATTTGTCCATATCATGTATATCTATGTCTAACAACAAAGAAATATCTCCTTGCTATTAATATGTGAAACAGAAATGTGAACAGCTCTTAAAGAAAGCTTGCTGCTTGTGCACAGAAACTTAAAATTCCCCATTTTTATCATATTTATATTAAATGAAAATGTTCAGAAATATGCAGCACCCAGTTTGAAAGTCCATTACACATGCTTAAGCTATACAGGACAAATCCCCCCCCCCCCCCCCCCCGCCCCCCAGTATTTCTGTTTTGCAAACGCATTAACAATCATTGCAGCAGTCTTGATTTCCTTGAATAATAATTAGTTAATTCTTTATATGGAGGTGTAATTCTAAAAAAAAAAATAAAAATCATGGTATTTACGGCTTTAATTTCTCCCCAAATGGAGAAAACTAGGCTTTCTGTTGATTTAATACCTGCCCTTTGGTCAAATCAATTAACAAGAAACGTCCACGCAATCTGTGTTCCCAAAGTGACTTTCACAATGTAGGTATTAAATAAATTTGTACGCCCCCTGGTGTATGCTCCTTTAGGCATATACACTAAATGATTGTGTTGTTACAGTGCACACAATCCTGTCAAAAAAATAGTAATTTCACAAACCAAATTTTTCCGGTCGGCTATGGTTAAAAATATATTTATGCATGTTTTTTTCATTTCCTCAACAAAGCACAAGTAAATTCGGCAAAAGAGCTTTGCTGTATGAAACAATTATTTTTACTTTCTTGCAGCAATGGGATAGTTATACTGTAGCCAGATCAGGCACTTACAGTTTACTGTCCCAGTGAGCAATTTGGCTTTTCTTCTTCTTAATTACTGTACTGCACACTATACACCAAGGTTATAAAGCACATCCGTTATGATGAAAATAGGGGTGCCAATATAAATGCACTTAGCACTCTCCCTGTACTATGTTGGGAGGGATTTTAAATACTTATATATTTTATTTCTCTGTTATAATTGGCAGAAAAAAGCAACACAAGTGAACAATGACAAATTCAGAGAGAGATAAAATCAGAAACCCAATGAAAGTGCAAAGCAGCAACACAACTGCAAATTCAGATATGCAAAACCTAAATTTTAGACACACAATTCAGAGACACAACACTAGGAAATTAAGACACAATAAAAGCAATTTGAGACGCAACAAAAACAAGTTTAGAAAGATAACACCAGGAAATGTATATACACAGAACCCTGAGATTTAGACACACAACACCTGTAAATTCAGACACACAACACCAGCAAATTCAGACACACAACAACTGCATATAAAAAAAAATTCAATGAAAAAGCAAATTCAACGAAACACAATGACAATTTCAGAAACACTTCAGTAAAACTAAATTGTAATGGAACAGCAAAGCAGGAACCAGAAATCATTAAATTTAAAAACGCTGCTGCTGCAAATTTGGAGTCACACAACAGCAAAATCCATAAAATAACGGCAAACTTAAACATTTAAACTACAAATTCAGTCATTCAACACCAAAAACAAAATGCACAAACCAAACTAAGCAACTATAAATAGAGTTGAATGTTTTTGGTGTTGGTGTTTCCATAAAGGTTTTTTTTTTTTTTTTACAAGTATAATAAGTATATTTACAGAAAAGTAGCAGAGTATATATTTCTGGTCTATCTGAATATATTTGGTGTTTTTACACAATTATTAGTTATTAGTCTGTATAGTGATATATTTGGGAAATAGACATATATAAGTTCTAATTAAACACTTTGTGAAGGAATAAAAAAGGAAACGTTCTCCTACATTGATGGTTTTTTTCTCCCTATTTTCTTTCTACTGGCCTCCAACTAATAGCTTAAGATACATGTGCAGACCCAGGGCTTTTGTGAACTCTCTAATTCAGCTGAATCATGGCTCGGTAATGTGGCTACATAATGGTTATTAAAGCTTTTCTCACGTCCATTCAAGCCTTTATTCTCGAACCACAAAGGGCATCAAGGTAAATGAAACCATCGGGTTTGTGATCCCGGACGGTTCGCATCCATCACCTGCCATTGTAAGGTGTGATGTGTGCGTGTTCTTTTTTTTTTTTTTCCTCTTTTCATAGCTTTTCTTGTAAAGTCTGTTGTGGCTGAGCCTAATCTGATTGATCGCCTGTTAATAGCGGTAAAACACTGGGCGTGATTTACTCGTTTACACGAGCAAAGACAGCTGCCATTTTTCATGTTTAATGGTATCCATTAAGGCTTTAAGTCTTCACCAGTGGCACCGGTACCCAATGAGAGATGTATCTATTACTCATGGCTTTCCTTTCAATCCCGATCACAGTCAGAGATAAGCGACGACCATGCTACAGCAACTACAACAATAGAAAATAAAATGGTTCATTCTAACGGGAGAATATTTGTCTTGTTTTTCTGCTTTTCGATCCCAAACAGAGAGCGAAGAGGTTTACAAGAGACAAGTGCTGTCAATCACATGCATCGCCATGGGGATCAGCTTTCTGGGCACACTCTGCATGGCTCTGTACTGCCGGAACAAGTGAGTATGGCGCCGAAGTCGCAAGAGATGAGCATGACCGCAAAAGGAAAAAAGAGGAGCGTTTAAAATTTTCAGATGAGGCAGAAAGATAATGATCATGACGAATAACAGAGGTTGAAAAAAAAAATAAAATATATATATATATTTCAAATATAAAAGGAACTCTGGGGTTCCAGGTGTGCACTTTTTCCTCCGACTAAATTCAAGGTACTTTTGACTTCCAGGCCCATGCACCTGATTCATTCCTGCAGTGTTTTGCACACTAAATAGTTCTCAAGGATGTTTTTATGATTTAGATGCGGCGAATAAGCTTTTACTATGCACAATTACAGCTAATGGATTACCGATGACGCTCTTAAAGGCAGCTGCGTCCTTGATGTCCTTATGTGCTTGAGGTTTGAAGCTTGCTATTGGATTCAAATCAGGTTTCCTGTGCATACCAGACAAAATAAACAGAAATGTTGTTCAGCAGAAAGCAAGCACTAAAGTTGCTGTTCTGGAAAATATGTGCAAAGTCTGCCCATGTTTATTTTCTGGCCCAAAGGCATTGCGTATTCTCATCTGACGTGTTATGGATGAATCAGCGAAGCAGAACTGCCTGTAAAATATACTTCAAACACAATAGTTTGGAAGCTATTGAAGAAAAAAAACGACCCGAGGCATTTTGCGGTGATCTTGGCTTAGTTTGGATCAATTCCAAAGTCTAATCAGTTCATCGGTTGGTTAGACTGAACAATTCATATCAATGCTATAAATAGTGAACCTTTAAATTGCACAAATGATCAACTCTGACAGACAGGCAGACAAACTCATGGCGAAAATTGGACACATTCCTGAACATGAGTGTGTAAGCGATGCAATGACATGCAGTCTGGTGTGGAAAAACCCCCAAAAAAATTGCCCTTGCTGTGATTTTGGCCCAAATCGACCCAGTTCCAGAAGTTGACAATTCCAAATAATCGTTCAACCAGGAGTGAATATTAACACGATATACCTCTAAATAAATTATGCTTAAAAGAATCTCAGACAAACACAATATCTAATTTGAGCATAAATACTGTGCCAGCTCGAATGCACATCAACCCTAGAGAGGGATATATTCTGACAAAAACTTCATGTCCCATTTCGTATATACATTAACGGCAATGATGGTTTATAGGTTTGGCAACAGACTACCAGCAAAACAGTATAGAAAAAAAAAACAGTTGCTTTTGGGGCTTTTTGTGATATAAGTATCAGTCTGCTTAAATCTACAGTCATAGCAAGTAAGAAATCAGCCCCAGCATCGCTACTTGCTTCTTTGTGTATTCCAAGAATCATAAGTGATTCCACAACAATCCAAAATATTTCATTCGAATGTATTTAACTGAAAATGTGATCAATAGCAAATACAAAACCCATTATTTATTTGTTTGATTGTTTTTGTTTGTTTGTTCGTTAAATTGGTGAGATTGGACGAACTAGCATGTCTATGGGAAAATCCTTTACCTGCAAAAATTCTTAGATATTCTAACACTTTAAAAACTCAGACCATTTTGAATACAAATTTTAGTAAGCATACATGCCTTATATTCCTATGGAACAATATACACTTTTGTGATTTAAAAAAATAATAATTTTCTTTACAATTGCATGCGTTCTGCATTATATTGACAAAGCTGTTTTTGTGAAATAAATATTTAGGGTGTCGAAAGTCTGTACATTACATTGTTGTTTGCCAGAGTGGCATTGAGTGGCATTATTGAACTAGAAACACTCTACAGTAACACCCCCCCCCGACATATCTCAGGAAAAATACCAAAATAGATCCAATCATTGACCATAAACAATTGAACAAGAGAGAAGCACAATACTTAGTATATCTATGCACATAGCATACGTACTATTAATACCTAAAAAACAGCTTTATCCACAAAAAAAAAAAAAATCACCACAGAATACCACCAATACTCTGTCACAGTAAGCCACAATTTACCTCTCGAACAAAACGAGCCTAATTAGCCATCTAATTAGGAATTGACCAGCACACACACAGAAAAATGTACAGCGCTAACCAGATGAAACATCTATGAATCCATCTTTATCTAGTGGAGGATGATTAAATCAAGACTTCAAGCACACCAAACCCTGAACTAAATACAATCTCAATAAAATCATAGTTGTAGCAGAGCCCCAAAACTCCCCCTTGATTACACACCTGAGGTAATTAATTAGCTATGTGACACAAATAAAGGCAGAAAAACATTCACACAGCACACTTAAAACTGAGAAGTTTGCATTATGGACATTATTTTTATTAGAATTTTATTAAGAAAAAGAAAAAAAGAAAGAAAGAAAGATATACTATATTAAATGCCATACTATATTTAGCATTACTAGTCATGTTTTTAAAATTTGATCTTGACTTCTTTGGCCACACAAACATTCCAATCTGGTGTCTATGTTCAAAAAAAGCATTATTTGTTTCTCTCCTGGGCTTCGGGTTTCGATTTTGTTGTTTTTTGTACCACAATGTATGTGCACTTGGCCTATCTGAAAAATATCTTTTTGTTTGAGATCACTTTTCCTACAAAGATTAATATTAATAAGTCTTTCATTCGAGTGTGTGTTTGTGTGTGTGTGTGTGTGTGTGTGGTTTTAGCGAATATAGTAAGCAGCAAGCAAAACATTATTATGCAGCAGTGTGAATTACAAGCTCACTTCAGTCCGTCATCGCTGTATATGTTGTTTAACTCTGACATTACAGCCGAAAGACTACATAAGAGGTGTGTGTGTGTGTGTGTGTGTGTGTGTGTGTGTGGTGTGTGTGTGTGTGTGTGTGTGTGTTGTTCAAGGACGAAAAAGATGGCAAAACATTGACTTCTCAGCCTTGCATTTTTGATCTCAGCATGGACATTTTCAAATCCTGATTTGAATCTCTCTCTCTCTCTCTCTCTCTCCTCTCTCTCTCTCTCTCTCTCTCTCTCTCTCTTTCTTTCTTTTTCTATTTTCTAGCCAAAAGCTTACAGAGCTTAGCTAGAGGCAGTCAGTGTGTGCTAGTGCTGCTGGGCAAACATAACAGGAATAAAGTGCACCTGTCAATCACGGCTTACGGAGCCGAACAGGCAGAAGAACAGCCGTGCGATTTCAATAGAGCATCTAATATAATGACATGAACGACTGAGCATCCTGATGTTGGCAAAAAAAAAAAAATCGAACAGAGTGTTGGTGCTGTTCAGCGATGAATTTAACACACACAAGGAGTGGCATATATGCTTTATGGTTGTTAACGTATGTTTTGAACGTTTGCGCTGCCCCCTGTAGGAGACGCAGGGAAAAGCTCCAGGCGCACCTGAAAGAGAGCCGAGGCCTAAAAAACTACAGCATCGGCCAGCCGTGCAAGGCGCACCCCGGCCTCCAGCTGCACAATGTAAGTGTTATCATCTATTGGTCAGTTCCTCTTAAAGGTACGTCTTTGTTGATGGAAAAAAAAATAAGAAAGCTACTTGATCAGGGGATACACGGGTAGTACTTAAAGGTATCATTTGAATATCATGTGACATATATGCAAGTAACACCCCAGAAAAAAAATATAGGCTTCAGGATTTATAGGCATCTGATGGCCTTTTCCTTAAAGATCCCAGAAATTAATCATATAATTAAAAGCTGAGAATCTAAATGAAAAAAAAATCAATAAAGTGGAAGTCTTTGAAAAAAATTAAGCATATGCATATTTAGGAATTGTTTAAAAGAGAGGTGTAAAAATATAATTTATAATTAATAAAAATCCATACATATAGTAAACAGGCAAAAGTATATGCACCCCTAGCCACTAAGCAAAAACATTCCCATATGTGGTTCCTTCCCAAACTAGTCAAAAAAGTGAGGGTTAAGTACTGCATTGGAGTGCAAAAGTATGTGCACCCCATCCACCTCACTTTTATGTGGTTCTTCCCCAAACTGTTGCTGCAAAGTTTGTAGCACACAATTGTATAGAATGTATTTGTACTCTATACCATTACAATTTCTTTTCAGTTAAGGGACATTAAGGGCCCAAACTCATTTCAGCATGAGGACGCTCTTGTGCACAAAGCAAACTTTATTAAGACAACGTTGGAGTGGAAGAACGACTATCCTGCAAAAAAAAAAACTCTGACCTACTCAACCACACTGAACACCTTTTGGGATGAACTGGAGCCTCCTTGTCTCCTCTAACACCAGTGCTTAAGCTCACTAATGCTGTATCAGGATGAACATAAATCCTCACAGAAACACCCCACAAAACCTAATGAAAAGCTTTTCCAAAAGAGAAGAGTGGAGCTGATTATTACCAGAAAATGGTTGCATCAATCTAGAATGGGATGATCAATAATAACATATAAACATGACAATCATAAGCTATTAGCCCTACTGTGTGTACGCCAATGGTATTTATTTGATGTACACGCGGACAGGCTCTTACTCCCGTTTGAACTGAATGACATTAGCTACCAGCATTATATTTTCTATCTTGACAGTCTCGCATTTGTGACCCTTTTCTCAGTCCTCATCACAATCACTGCGTCTTCATCATCGCCGTGAAAAGGCAGCTCAGGGAAAGCAGGCATTTCTGGCGAGCACTTTTATCGCCGTAGCATTAGCTTCTGTAGACACACCCGCCTGCTTGCTAGTTCATAACAAAAATGGCTGTAATTTGAATGTCAGTCAAGCTCAATGACTGGGACAGGGTTTAACGATAAAGACGTACTGTCAGAATACTCGTCAATGCCATGAAGACCAATCACTGAGGGACTGGCTTGCTTGGAAAATAAAACACTTTGCATTAAAAAAAAAAACGATGTATCAGAAATCATGACCGAGAGGCAGAGATTTTAAAAGGCGAGCGGAAAATTGCAGGAGATTGATTTCTCAGTCAATTGCAAAAGAAATGTGTTTTAATATGTGCGCCTTGGGTTCATGACCTCAGCTGTGAAGTGTGTGACGTTTAACGGCTTTAAATGCATCTCGTGCCGTTGCGCACCGATCAATAAACAAACACATTTTAATCAATTTGAAAAATAAGCAGTGCAGGTTTCTGAAACTCAGTCACCTTAACCCAATTCTGAATCTGTGTAACTTTCCTGTGTAATTATATCAAACGCAGTGTGCAATTGTTAAGATGCATTTCCTATTGTCACAATATATCGCCTATTCTTTCACAGCAAGCTCTTCCGTCTTCCGGCTCTTCTCACGTCTTTCGGAGTTCTTTAGCGTAATTTTATCTGCGCGCTACATATTTCAGCCATGTGACGGCTTCGAGCGGGAAAAAAAAAAAAACGAGGCCACGATGGACCACGTTATCCAATTACGCTGACGTTAAACCCCCCTGCGTAGCCCTCGTTCACGCATCGGTACTTCCCCTAGTCTACTCGCTGTCCTCCTTTCAATCCACTCTTCTCTCATCATTGTTGCCTGGCGGAGATTAAGTGCCACAGTGACGCAGACAGATTATTTTTCCACTTTCTGCAGCATATAGATATGGGATTTTATATATATATTTATATAAACGAGGGAGGCTTTTCAAAGTGTGATATTTCAACTGGATTTAGTAGTGTGGTGTTTTGGTGTTAGAAAAGTCAGTTTTACAAGAACACGTTCAAAAGCGGCAAAATAGATGTTGAAATGATTTAAATAATGCAACAATTAATCAATAAATCAATAATTATTAATAATGAAATCCGTTGTCGATTAGTTTCTACTGCTCAAGTTTAGGTTTAGCAGCAAGGTAACTGAGCCACTTTTGAAAATGGCGGACAGTACAGGATCAAACGGCAGCAGGAAGTCATTCAAGGCGTGGGACGGAACATTTTATATTAAATGCAACAAAGAAAAATGTACCTGGAAGCTACGCAAAGTGGAGCATGTGTGGCATAGAAGCACCAAAGTGATGCACGAGCACGTGAAAAGAAAAAACACTGGTGTCACGGCTGAAATGAATCGATTCTTGGAATAAGTGTTAGTTGCAGCCCTAATTATTTTATTTACGAATGATCGATTCACATGCTTTTTTAAGCAGTTCCTGGGAAGGAATCTATCGTATGAGAACAAAATTATTTTTACATTCATTAATATCACAATTTCTTTACTTTCAAAGCATTTCTTATATGAACTGGAGCTATAATGAATAAATATTGTCACCCAGATGAGAAGGGGATTTCCCTTCTTCGAATGTTTTTTTCTTAAGGTTTCATCCACACACCATCTCAGGGTTCTTTTCGTTGCTCATTGGAGATAAATAGATTTCTGATTCTAAAATGTAGATTTATCATCTATTTGATTCTGTAAAGCTGCTTTGGGACAATGTCCAATGTTGAATTGTACTGATTTGAATGACAGTGACCTCTGTGTAAATGTAGTCTCAAATACGTTCTTTGTTTTTTCAGCAGTATTGCAAAAGCACAAAAACTCCACTACATGGAGGCAGCGTCCCCGAATCCGTGTTTTCTCCGAGTTCTTCAATGACGTCTTCTTTCACAAGGGGTTTGACATCATCCCGACATCACAGGTAAGGAGGCATCGATCTCCCGCTTCCCATGGCCAGAGAGTTCAAACTGCCAGATATGATGGGTACGTTTTAAATGAATACAAAGTAAACACACAAGTCAAAGTCAGTTTATAACAAACAGGTAGAATGCTTGATAGAAATAATAAAGGTGCTGAAAAGCTAGATTAGCGATCTAGCTAGTGTGCTGTTCCTGTTAACAGCATTATTGTTTGTTTTTCAATTTCATGACCCACATATCCAATGTATCTACTGATCTCTGGCACAAATCCAAATACAATAATATGCAAATACAAAATTAAAACCTTCAATGCAACCCACATTTATTCACAATGTCCTTTCTTTACTCAGATAAAAAAAAAAAAAAAAAAGTTTTAATTACTAAAAATTTGTTTTACTGATGCGCTAAGTATCAAATCAAGCACCAAACTCCAATACACACATCTGATAATTAAAACCATCTGTGTGGGGGAAAAAGTTCAGTTTGGTGTCCTGATGACTTCTGTAATTTTTCAGCATTTGTCTTTATGCTCTGTGTTTAGTATGGTTTCCCTAATAATTAACATATATTTGCATAAAGCATCTATTTTTGTCCATGCCCATGTTGAAAATGATTAATTTACGATACATTTAGAACAGATAAAAAGGTGAGATTAAGTTGAGATTATTCACGATTATATATTTTAAATGATTAGCAGCCCTAATATATATATATTAGCGATCAGGCATAGCTTTATGACCATTGACAGATAATCTCTTCATCATAGCACCTGTTAGTGGGTGTGATTTATTAGTAGGCAAATTTTTTCCTCAATGTTGATATTTTAGTACCAGGAAAAATGGGCAAGAATAAGGATTTAGGCGAGTTTGACAAATTGTGATGACTAGAAGACTGGGTCAGAGCATCTCCAAAACTGCATCTCTTGTGGGCTTTTCCCAGTCTGCAGTAGTCAGTCTCTATACAAAGTGGTCCAATGAAGGAACAGTCGTAAACCAGCGACAGGGTCATAGGCTACTAAGGCTCATTGATGCACGTAAGAAGCGAAGGCTGACTGTTTTCTGATCCAACAGACAAGCTCCTGTAGCTTAACTTGCTGAAAAAGTTAAGCTTATTTGTTTATATGCTTGTGCTATGTAATGCAAAAGTTAAAGATTATGCAATTAACGTTAGTCAATCAGCCACACATTAAATAGATCTGATGTCTCCTTGGTGGGACAGACATTCATAATGGCCAATGGACCAACATTCGCGAACGGAGAATGTTAAATGAGATATTTCACATATGTAAATGCATAAGTGAATGCACAGAAATTAGCATCATGGCCAATCCAGCCTGCGAGCAGAGAGCATTAATTGGACATTACTGGTGTTCCCAGCTGAAATATTGCATTAACCTGAGTGAAACCGACTCAGCTTGTTTTTCACCCGCCTGCCTATGGCCCTGTAGACAGCCTCATGATGATAATGGCTATTGTAATGACATGCCATGAAGACGGGCACGACGCAAACTCGCCGTAATGTGTTGAAATGACACCCGGCCAAATGATATTAACTCCAAGGCAGCGTGGCCGCTTGTAATTGGAGTTTTATTGAACGCTAAAAAGAGTGATCGTAATTGGAATTGGTGATAAACATGTTAAATGCGAGCTTCCATAGCGACGCTCAGCAGAGGAGCAGGAGATCAAGACAAATCGAAAGAAATCGGACTCCGACCGCGGCGCCACCTCGCTAAGCGGAACGGTTACTGAATTAAAATCGTACATATTACGGTCTTCCAACAAACACTCTCGCTGCTATGTTTATTAAGTTAGATTAACCTCATTCTCCTTTCAAGGGTGCCTCAGTCGCTATCGTATAATAGTTTGCTTCATTGTAAAGGGCTATCGGTTTACAACAGTATAGATCATTTTCGATTCCATGATCCACACATCTGAAACAAGCTATTATTTCTATACATTTTGCCTTCAATCGCCTTTTGTAGATCTCTGGACTGTCACTTTAACTGTGGACTTGCATAGCACAGTGCACTTTATACCACACCAAACCGCACACGGTCACTTTAAGGACAATCACATCAACCACCTTAAATTTTTACTGTTGTAAATGTTTACTGTCATAAGCATCCTGTATATACACTTTTTTTTTTTTATTTGCCTTTTTTTTTTTTTCTTGGTTTATTTTTCACCCTATCCTAATTCCCTCATGCCGGACCGTCGTATAAAGCATTTCACTGCATGTCGTACTCTGTTTGGTATGTGTATTTCACAAATTTGAAAATTAGATCAAAAAACAGAAAAATTGGCAAAAGTCTTGGCAAAAGGCAAAAGTTAAAATGAGCCTATACTTCGCAGTGAAGCAGGTCCTTTTAACCTTTGGCTGTGTAATTGGAAACGGATAGGATTGATCATAATGAGGGTGATTGTGAACGTGCAAGTATATTTTGGAAATTGGAGTCCAGGGTGGGCGTTTTTAAATGCTGTGGTGTCTGATGCGAAATGGAGTTTAAGTGCAAAACAAAACGTACAGTTTTTTACATTCATTTTTGACATGAATAATTTTACATAATTTTACAACATTGTACAATAATTTTACATGAATTATTTTTTTACATTAATACATTTTACATGAATACATTTACAGGAATTTTTCATGATTAAAATAGTAAATCTAATTTTTTTATTTCATGTTGTGGTGATGCTTCAATAATTGCACTTTTGTGTTACAATACCTGTGTATTGTGATTTATAATCCCACTATCCAATAGAAACACTGTGAGTCGGATTCTTATCTAATGCCACCTTTGGTTTATTCATTGGGGATCTAAATAAGGTTTACATTCAGATTTGTGTATAGCAGCTGTGTGGATACGTCTATACAAATCAAATAAAAAATGCTAAATACGTCAAAAATGCTAAATACGTATTGGAATTTCTTTTCCATTTTCATTGCCCAAACGCTGAGAAACTGGACTAAGTTAAGAGAGGAAAACAGCAATGTGGAGGAACTTGATGAAAGAATGAATAAAAGAATGGAATAAAAAAGGTTTTTGTAAGTCAAAGGATTTGTTTGCTCAAGAAAATGCAAACTAAATGCGCACTTTCAGGGTGTTGCCGGTGGTTGTAAAGTTGTTCCACGTAGTTGTGAGGGTTTTCCAGGTGGTTGTAAAGGTGTTCCAAGTAGTTGTGAGGGTTTTCCAGCACGTTGTAAAGGTGTTTCAAGAAGTTGTGAGGGTTTTCCAGGTGGTTGTAAAGGTGTTCCACGTAGTTGTGAGGGTATTCCAGATGGTTGTAAACGTTGTTTCTGGTGATGGCTCTGGTGCTCCAAGAGTTTGGAAAGGTGTTGCAGGTGGTTGCAAAAGTGTTCCAAAAGGTTGCAACAGTGTTGCAGGTGTTTGTAAAGGTGATACAGTGGGTTGCAAAGGTGTTTCAAGAGGTTCTAAGGGAATTCCAAATAGTTTGCCATGATCCATGTTCCATGTGGTTGTGAAGGTTAATAAGTGGTTGCAAGGGTATTACAAGTGGTTGCCTAGGTGTTCCAGGTGTTTATTCTGGAGCATAGGATTGTTGCTATGGTGTTCCAGCTGAAAGCTTGGGTTTGTTAAATGTAAACCAAGACATGTTAATCTTTGTCCTAACAATCTGGGTTTTTCATATGGGATCAGAGCTTGATAGGGTCATTGCCAAACCTTACACTATGGCTTTTAGTTTTAGGGAAAACCTTTTTATACACTTTTGTTCTTGCATTGCAAAAATAAAAAGTCCCAACTCCCCCCCACTCCCCCAGACACACAGAAACCACACGGGTTCAATAATTCAGCATCATATCCGTTATTCGCTATGTTTATTGTTACCGTAACTACAAACAACTGAGGCAATCAGTCAATTTATTGCACTTCATTTGTTGCTGTTCTCTACTGCCTGCAGAAAACCCAACATTTGACACTTCAGTTTATTATTAATCTTGCAATAAAGCTGGAAATAAAAAGTTCAGCATTATGCTTAGTTATAAGCTTACAGCAATGCTGAGGAGAGGAAGCTTTTATATGAATTCTCTGGGTTTTATTTTTATACCACAGCACTGCTGAATTCTTGATTATGCGTGGTTAGAAGGTGTTGATTAAGTATCTAGAATAGCAGTTCAGCTCCCCGATGGTGCAGCTGCAAATCACAAAGTTGGTACAAGAACTTAGAATAAGAACTTGTATGGCAGGTGAATTATTTTTTTTTGCTTAATTTGTTTTGTTCTGGTGACCTTTCTCCATCCTTTTATTTCTAGTTGGAATTGTGGTATTTGAGAAATCATATTCTAATTTTAACACCTTCACGCTGCCACTTCTGGGCCCTTAAGCAAGGCTCTTAGTCCCAAACTGCTCAGTTGTATAAATAAGACATTTATGCCATTTGTTGGATGCCCTCATCTACATTTACTTTTGCGGCATTTAGCAGACATCCTTGTCCAGAGCGACGTACAAAAGTGTTTTAAGTCTCTATCAATTAATATATCTACACTGGAATGCTAGATTACAAACTTCTAGACCTTCAGATCAGAAGCCCAATATGTTACATTTTGAATCAGGACACTTCCAGCACCAGGCTTTTATACAAATGACATCTAAAGTACTGTAATATGGTCTGTTTTTATCAATGGATTTATAATTTTTTTTTTAATGTTTTGTTTTTTTTGAAGCCCTTTCTAAGCCAATTGAATCTACATCCCATTAACAACTTTATAAAAACACCAAGAGGGAAAGAGAGACAAGCTTGTCGAGGGCAAAGCACAGCCCTGATGTGTGCATAGAGCCGTAATGATGCATAATAATGTTAGTCAAAGCCGTATGCAGCAGATGGCAGCTATACATACATCATTTATTAAAGAGCTAACAGCGTCTGCGATTTGCTAGAGATTATTTAACATAAAACTGCAGATGTCTTTTAAAGGTTTACAGTATAAATGCGTGTCTTCTGCCATGTTCACAGGAGCAGCTCAGTCTTGTGCAATGGTGACGCAAAGAATCGGCCGGCCCTTCGCATATCAACACGCAGGACTCCACCCATACCTGGTGGACGACTCAATCCTATCACAGGCTCAAAGGATTCTGGACCCGCCTACCAGCACCTGCAGGAAGCGGATGGATCTGAGAGGGATGTCGAGCCTGCAAGAATGTAAGTGTGAGCCGTGTCAGAAAGAATAAGCTGGACTGCTGTGGAAACATAGCAAGGTATTTGTTTACTCTGCAATTGGTTTTTCTGGTTAAAAAGGAGGTCAAACTTGGGTAAAGTTATTGTTGACTAGAGGTGGAATTGAATCTGTATATGAAGTTGAGATTTTTGAGAGCAAGAAATAGTCAAGGTGGAGTTGAAGAGGGATTTCTCTGGACACTTAGATGGTTGCTTTGGTGTTCCAGGTAGTTGTAAACTTGTTTCAAGTGGTTACTGTGAAATCATAGACACTTGCTTTGGTTCCAGATGGTTACTTGCTTTGGTGTTGGAGGTGTTGTGAAAATGTCGCAGCTGATTGTGTGTTCCAAGTAATTGCTCTGGACCTTTAGATAGTTGTAAAAGTGTTACTGGTTGGTGTAATGGTGTTCCAGGTGAATAGTCTAAAATCTTAGCGGGGTGCTATGGTTTTCGCAGGTGAAGGGTGACCAGCTTGTTTGTAAGGTTGTTCAAGGTGGTCAGTGTGAAATCATAGAGAGTTCTTATGGCATTCCTGGTGGGGGTCTTCCAGATGGTTATTCTGAAATCTTAAATGGTTGGAGTCGTGTTCAAGGTAACAGTGAAGGAGTTGCAGCTGATTGTAACAATACTTCGTTTGGTAACTCTGGATTATTAGATGGTTGTTGTGTTGGAAAGGTGTTTCAAGTGTTTGTGCTGGAGACTTGGATGGTTTCCGTGGTGTTCTAGGTACGCTCTGCTAATTTGATGGTTGGTAGAATGTGTAGTGGAACTAAAGTTTTGTACCTAGACGGATTTTAGCCTGGAGAATACACTTTGGCTGCAGATAATACACTTTGGCTTTAGAATATAGGTGGAGATTCTGCTTATATGGACTTTGAATTGGAGGTTTGGTTGGTTATTGAGATCAGTTTAATATAGTGGATGAGGTTGGATTTGGATTGTGGAATAGATTTGGAATTTTTGATGAAGGTGGAAGCTCTGAAATGTATAGGAACCAAAAAGGTCAAATTTGGCTGAACTTCTACAAACTACAGATTAATACTCTAGAAAAACTGCAACCTGATCTTCACCCTATGTTGAAAAACTTGTAGGTTTTGATGCGAGCTATCCTGTGGTGTATAAAAACAGCAGGCAGAATATTCTTTATGTTGTTTTGTTATAGTGTATAATGAACCGGGTTGAACCTGGATCAGCATGGTTACTTTGTGCCATAGGGTCTATTTTTTTATTCGAGCTCTGATAAATGTTTTTGGTTGTTTACGAGTCTGCGTGTGTCCCTGCATCATGCACCGCTGTGCACAGCAAACTTCGTTCAAATTTTCGTTGCAACAGTTCCCGCTAGTTTACTTTTGGTAGTATGGATTCTACAGTATTCTATCAGCACGACCGTCTGACCGTCCGCCGGCTCACCCAGCGATCGTCACAGCAGTCTGTAAGTGCTGACCTATTTTAAATTCTAGTCTGGGCAAAAAAAAAAAAAAAAAAGAAAGAAAATAAAAAAAAACATCAAACATGCACGAGAATAACACTGGGTTGAAGAAAAAGCCTGTTTCCATGGAGACAAGCTGGGATGGAGAAGAATGAAAAGAAAAAGAGAGAGGGACAGAGAGAGATTCAGTCTGTTTTGCATATGGCCAATAAAAAGCGAGCAGGAGAAATATGGCGAGGTTTGTTCCTCATCTGTCAGAAAAGCTTGCTGTAATTGACATAAAAAAGATTGAATCTGAAAAGCAATTGGGTTCTGTATTATTGTTATTATTATTACTAGTATGAGTGCTCTATCAAGAACTCATTCTTCAAAAAATTGCTGAACTCATTTAATCACAACCTCTTGACTTGATTGCTTCTGCTAACACACCGCATGCAAATTCAACACTGAAGTCAATATTACATTTTCATAAGCAATTAAAGGACAAATTAACTTTCGAAATACTTTATAAATAATGACTATACTTTCAGTCTCCAATGTCCGTCTAACTTTTACATCTTTGTAGCCTGCAGTATAGCAAACATTATACAACTGGTTTACAAGTAATTCCTAGTATCTTAAAAATATATTATGGATATTTAAAAGAAATTTTGCTGAATGAAATGTATAAAACTTACACAATTATTAGTATTTTATATGCATACACTATATGCCCAATCTATCTTTTTTAGTCATATGTGTTTCTTCTCTGAACGAGCACAAAGCTGGAGGCACACAATTTTATTGGGATTTTGATGCGTTTCCACAAAGCCAGCTCCATTAAAAAATATGCTTTACATGACTTGCAGTGAAAGACCTCCCGCTATAGAGATCTCTATTCTATTGAACACCTATGGGATGAACTGGAACGCTGACTGCACCCCAGGCCTCCTCCTCTCACCTACATCAGAGCCTGACTTTACTTACACCCTTGTGGCTGGACGAATGTCACGCAGATTTTCAAAAGCACACTTCAATATTTATTGGAACGCCTCTCCAGAAGAGTGTGGAATGGGATGTTTACAAAAGCACGTACCAATCTTATGGACGGGTGTCCACAATCTTTTCTTCATATAGTATGTGTACTCATAACAATTATCAGCTTAATCAAAAGTAAGGTTATATCTAAAACTCTAAAGTCTAACATATATAAACAGGATTTTTGCGTAGGTTTGCTTCTTAGTCTTTTTTTTTTTTTCCACACAGATCCTCTTATATGTAGTGAGTAAGGCAGAGTTTTGGTTCTTGAGTGTATTAGGATGTGATGAATAGATGGATGTATAGACATATAGACTGATGGATGGATGGATGGATGTTAGGTAGGTAGGTAGTTTCAGTTTCTCTGGGAGTTTAACAGACAAGCATGAGCCCATCCCTATTTCAAACTCATTCTTGTTCTACCTTCAGCATATGACAGACAGAAAGAGAGAGAGAGAGAGAGAGAGAGAGAGAGAGAGCTGAGATATTTATATTGACATGCTGAGTAGAAGATTACATCATTAAAATGAGACGAAACTTGACTATACTTCAGCCAAGATTACTAGAATCCCTTATCTTATCTAAAACGCAGCACAATTAATCACAGCTTATGAGATTCTACTCATCCGAGAAGAGTCCTTGGGACTTTATTGACAAAAAGGAGACTCATTAAAAAGAGACTGAAAAGTATACATTCGTGCTTATGTAAAGCTCGAATGGATTAGCACTTGCCTGAAATGGGTGTCATTAAGTTTTCTCATTTTCTCCAAAAATCTTATATATATATAATTCTTTTCATAGCTATCTACCCTAAACTACCAAGGTTGACTAGAAGTCTGCTAATAAACTGCGGAGGAAATGGAAG
Organism: Silurus lanzhouensis; assembly: GCA_039877035.1. Classification (NCBI taxonomy): domain Eukaryota; kingdom Metazoa; phylum Chordata; class Actinopteri; order Siluriformes; family Siluridae; genus Silurus; species Silurus lanzhouensis. The sequence goes on along the minus strand of JBCEWE010000348.1, from coordinate 1,190,959 downwards.
CTTGGGTTTTATGATGGAACTCGTCGAAAGAGTCTGGAAAGAAAATATTTGTATTCAAAACAAATCGATGGACCATTGCAAAAAGAGTGGGGGGGGGGGGGGGGAAGCAGAAATGTGCAAAGAGAACTGTGTAGGGCAGGAATATTAAAGAGAGATGGACCGGTGATTATATTAGTAAGCTATACCATAAGCTACACCATATTGCCAAATGTTTGCGGACACCTGGTCATAAGGGTATAACGATATGCGCTTTTTGAGCATCGCACTCGACGTTTAGTACCAATTTGCTCTTATTCCCTCCACTCTTCTGGGAATATGTTCCACTAGATTTTCGAGTGTGCTAGTGAAGATTTGTGCTCATTCAGACACATGGGTGTTAGAAAAGTCAGGTACTGATATAAGTGAAGAGGCCTGGGGTGCAGTCAGCATTCAACCCATGTAAACCATAGCTTCATAGGGCTGCTTTGTACACAGGGGCATTGTCATGCTGGAACAGGTTTGGGTCTCCTAGTTCAAATGAAGGGTAAAGGTAATGGTACTGCATCCAAAGAAATCAAATACAATTGTGTGCTTCCAGCTTTGTGGGCAGAACTACAGCGGTGTGAAAAAGTGTTGAAAAAAGTCCTGGTTTCTTTTTTTTTTTTTGCATGTTTGTCACACACTTCTTTCTCGTTTGTTTTTAAAATTATTTGAATCACGGCATGATGTCTAGCTTTTGAGGATCTTTTGGTCTACTTCACTTGGTCAGGCAGGTCCTATTTAAGAGATTTCTTGATTGTGAACAGGCCTGGGTGTGGCTAGAGAAGTTGAACTCAGGTGTGATAAACCACTTTTTTAACAAGGGGGGCAAACACTTTTTTACACAGAGCCATGTAGTTTTGGATTTTGTTTTCCCTCAATAATAAAAACTGCATGTTGTGTTCACTTGTGTTATCTTTTACTAATATTTAAATTTGTTTGATGATCTGAAACATTAAAGTGTGAGAAAGATGCAAAAATCTAAGAAATCAGGACGGGGACAAACACTTTTTCACACCACTGAACATACAGATTTTTTTATAGTGTATGATACAACTTTATTGGTATTGAATATTTTGGGGATTAATGTGGCGTGCTGTCCATAAAGCATCCATCCGTATGCCACAAATGTGTTTTAATGTGTCCATAGGATTTTCCGAAGGATCCTCATTGGAGGATATGAGTTTTTCCTCACAGGAATTAAAAGCCCTTGATGGAGGTTCACAACATATTTAGAAGTTATTCAAAGGGAGAGGGAGATGGTTAAATATTGACATGGTGCATGTTATTGTTGGGGATTATGACTTCTTACCAGGAGATAAGAAGCAAAGAACATAATTCAGACTATACTGATTTGAGGCGATAATGCTGCACGGGGTCTGTTTGCCTCGAACCTCTTCGGCTTCCATCAAGCGTGAAAACATCGCGCGTGCAAAAATCCCTGCAGATCAATTTGTGAGTACGTCTCAAGGAGAGACAACAAGCCCCGAGTCATGTTTTGTCATTCAGCTCCGGAAGAAATGCAAATGAAGGGCGTCTTACGGGTACTGAACAAATGTCATAATTAAGCACTAGAAGCCAAGTGGTCTCTCGTGCGCTTGTTCGCTCCGGAAAAGCCTCATCGCTCAGTTTGTCACATTTGAGAGGGTGTTTACCTTTGTTGATGCAACATTGAAGGTAGCAATTTAGTCTCTCGGATGGCAATTCTTTCATTTACATGCATGAATGGGTCGCGCTTTCCTGAAGAACATGGCTGTTTCGTGATTGACGGATGCTCGTCTGTCTTTCCGTCTTCCCACGTGGCGATCTATTACGAACGTTCTCTTTTTGTGTTCTTTTTTGATTTCCCTTTGTCTCTTTCTGCAGGAATGCGACGAAGCCTGATGGCACGCTGCTGCACCAGGATACTTTCCAAGGAATGCAAGCTTTCCAATCCTGTCAAATATGGGCACCACCCAGGAACCTTTGCTTCGGCTCACCGGGAAAGAGATCCCTCGCTCCATATCGGATCCCGATCATCCCGTCTGTCCACTCGCATCAAGACGAAACCTCGTGCATGCAGACGACTTGTGCGGATGGAATGAACCAGAGTTTTCCGCGTCAGGGGGGTACCGGAAGTAGAGCGGACAACCCCGTTGCCAATCCTGTCTGCAACAGGGTGGGTGAAAAGAGGAAGGAAGGCGCCTGTTTAGCAGAAGAGGCTCGAGAAAAGTTCAGAGCCAGTGCCAACGGGAAGCAGGATGACGCCATGTTTGCTGCGCCTCATGTGGCGAAAGAGACAGTTTGTATTCTTCGTGCCAGCGGAACCGGCCATGGAAGCACGGCTCCTAGTGGGCCCACAGAAACTCAGTTGCTGGATCCCAGAGACATGCACGAGGACTCGACCCAACCTAGACAATGAGAGTTTCTTCATCACACCTTGTGTCTTGAGAACAAGGCTGCAGAAGGTTCTGCCAAAATCGATGAACGAAAGCTTATGGAATCGCGAAAATTTATTGAACACTGATGGCTTGAGATAGCAATTGCTTTTTTTTTTTCCTTTTTTTTTTTTGAAAGAGTGACAGTCTATAAAAGAACTAAAAAAAAAAAAAAAAAAGATAAATTATTTATATGCATTTATTAAAAAGAGAAACTTCTACTTAGGAAAAAAAAAGAAACCAAATAGTCTGTCATCTCTATGGTGTTTTTAATTGTATAAAATATATATATAGATATCTATATATAAATGGCTATAAATATATCTGAATGGAAATGGTGGTGACCAAGTGCACAAAAAAAAAGACAAGGAGAATGGGAATGATGCAAACATGTTTTGGTTTTTTCATTATTATTTTGCATTTCTTTTTTCCACCACAGCCACAACCACATTGTGCAGTCTTGGTCCATTTTGTTTCATGCATTCTCCCAAACGTATTCAAAATCGAAGTGCTGCAGCTGAAACGACTGCGTTCCCCAGCTTTCCTTGCCAAGGAACATCTGGTTCTGCCTTGGAACTGGTGCACCACTTTTCAAACATGGACAAACGGAAATTGAACTACCGAACCAATGGAACTTGAGGCAGTGGGGGATCAAACTGTTGGACCACTGACCCAAGACTTCACTCAGTTTATGGAAGTGTATCCTGTCCAAGTTATTTTTTTGTACTTTGGTGTTTTTCTCTCTCTCTCTTTCTTTCTCTCTCTGTCTCTCTAACTATTTTTTCTTTCACTTTGTTCTCCTCACTTGTCAAAAGGGGTTTGGTATTCATAGGAACAGCTCAAGTCCTTTTACACACTTCACCTCATCCATCCGGAGCTCAGACTTTGAGCAGAGAAATGAAGTTCCAACCCCTGAACGAGGAGCTTCTGTGTTTTTATTTATTTTTTTTTTGTTTCTGGTGAATTATCTGCTGCTTTATTGGGTTAGGGTATAACGGGAGGGAGTGGTGGCAAAAACAAACAAAAAAAAAATAATGATGTCTGTGTGGTACTTTCGGATTGGGATGAATGCTTTCTGTTTGAATTTACAACCAAATGTGGGGAAAAATACAACAATGAATCTTTTGTTGAAAAATACTTCTCTGCTTTTTTTCTTTTTCTTTGGTTTCGGTTCTTTCTGCACGCATGCCCACCTCTCCTGTGTTTCTGGTTATTTCACTCTCACACTTTGGGATGATTTGTCTGCACATTGCACAGTGGTGGAGCAAAATGAAAGAAAGGAAACGGGGACAGAACTTTCTGCACAGCAAGTCTCTAATTAAACACTTTTATACACAACACTTACATACAGGATGGTGAGAAATTGACTACAATACCTGATTGGGCTGAAAAAAGAGGTAAGAAGACACATTCATCAGTTTCAACAAGAACCAACAGTTACTATAAATGTCAGTTATTTCTCTTTATTAATGATTTTTAGTAGGAATTAGTTTGGATGGAGGAAAGGAGTGAATGCTGAGAAAAGTAAGGATTGGAGTACGAAAGAAAGGTTGAAGAGATGATGGGAAGGATGGGGGTAAGAAAGGTTGAAGAGGGGGAAGGTAGGATGGGAGTAAGAAAGGTTGAGAAAGAAGGAAAGCTGGGAGGAAGAAAGGTTGATGAGAAGGAAGGTAGGATGGGGGAAGAAAGGTTGAAGAGAAGGAAGGTAGGATAGGAGGAAGAAAGGTTGAAGAGAAGGAAGGTAGGATAGGAGGAAGAAAGGTTGAAGAGAAGGAAGGTAAGATGGGAGAAAGAAAGGTTGAAGAGATGGAAGGTAAGATGGGAGGAAAAAAGGTTGAAGAGATAGAAGGTAGGATGGGAGGAAGAAAGGTTGAAGAGAAGGAAGGTAAGATGGGAGGAAAAAAGGTTGAAGAGATAGAAGGTAGGATGGAGGAAGAAAGGTTGAAGAGAAGGATGGGAGAAAGAAAGTTTGAAGAAAAGGAAGGATGGATGGGAGAAAGAGAGGATAATAGAAAAGAAGGAAGAATGGAAGGGAAGCATGAAGAAATTATGGGAGAAAGAAAGGAAGTAAGGAAGGAATGAATGAATGATAGGATGAAGGAGGGACTTATTGAATGGTGGGTGGAATTAATAAAAAAAATGAATGAATGTTGGGAAAAAGGACAAAAAGAAGGGATAGGAAAAAGGGAAGGAGACAGTGAATAATGGAAGGATGAAATATTCAAGATTTTTAATAAAATTTGATTCAGTTGTATTTATGTATGTGTTATGTAGTTTTAATAGTTTTTCCTGAAAAATCCACAATACAATATGCCTTTATAATTTTTATAAAGTGGGAAGTGGGAACAGGGAAAAAAGAAATGATGGTAAGAATGAAAGAAATTGTTGGTTTAAAAGGAAGGAAGCAAGATATGAAAGGATAAAAGGGTGAATGAAAGGAAGGAAGAAATGAAGGAAGGACGAAAGGAAGGAAGTCAACGATAAGAAAGAGGATGGGAAGAAGCAATGAATAATAGCAGGATGGAAAAAGGAAGGATTGTTGGTTGGCAAGAAGGAAGTGAAGATTAAAAGTACATAGTATGGGCAATACAAAATGGAAAAAAGGAATGGAAAGAAATTAATGAACGGAAAAATATATTGATGGGGAGAAATGGTGGAAAAAATCAAAGAGGAATGAAAGGAAGAAAAGAGAGCTGTTTTGTTCCACATTCACGCACATGCCAGCGAAGGTGTGTGTGTGTGTGTGGGTGGGTGGGTGGGTGGGTGGGTGGGTGTACAGTGCTCTGAGGTATTTCTTCCCATCTGCTCAGTGTTCCATGGATTAGCATCAGCGCTGGCCTGGCCAGGAAAAAATACCTACAGAAGATGAACGAAAGAATAAAAGGTAAAGAACTGGAAGAATGTGATGAAACATCATCAGCTTGCTGATTCTGTTGGAACTCTTCCTTGCAGTTTTGTCTGAAGATGTGTCAAATGATGAGTCTATGAAATATAAGAGGGAATGATGGAAGAACAGAAGAAAGGAAGGAATGATGAGTGGATGGAAAGATAGAAGGAATGATGGGAGAACAGAAGAAAGAAAGGAATGACAGGACACAAGAAGGTAAGATGAGCAGATAGAAGGAAAGAAGGAATGATGGGAGAAAAAAAGAAGAAAGATATGATGGGGGACGAAAGAAAGAATGGGATAAAGAAAAGAGAAAGGAAAGAAGGAAATTATGACATGGGAAAGATAGAAAGGAAGGAATGATAGGAAGATTAAAGTAAAGAATTATTAAAGGCTGAAGGAAAGAAAGAAAGGAATATTGAAAGGAAACATGGAGATATGGATTTACTGGTGGATGTAAGAAGAAAACGGAACAGTTAAAAAAAATACTAATGATGGGAAGACAGAAAAAAGGAAGCCAAGCTAAAGGAAAGGATGGGCGGAAGAAAAATATGAGGATAGGAAAAAAGAAAAGGAAGAAATGATAGAAAAATTGAAGGCTGTAACAACAGGTGGAGAATGGAGGAATGGTGCCATCATTATTTTTCGGTTATATGAATACTGAAAAAAAATAGAAACCACCACAGAAATTCTAATGTATTCCAGTAGAAACACCATTAAAACCATGAGCTGTTGTCCAGTAGATACCAACATGTGATCTACAAGTTGTTAAATGTGTTTTATCGGTTAATTATAGTTAATAGAGGGACCATTAAAAGCAAATCTAATATGTGAGTACAGTCAGGTGACCTGTGAGGAGGCCCGTGGTGCAGGAAGTGTTCCAATTTATCCCAAAGGTGTAAAATAAGGTGAAGATCAGAGCTCTATAGCAGAAGATCTTCCAATCCAACCCACAAACCAAGTCTTCATGGAGTTGGCTTTGGGCACAGGGGTCTCCTAGTTCAAGACATCGTGTACAATTGGGTGTCTTCAAATTTGGATAAGAACCACCTACAGCTGGACAAGTCAGCTGTCTGAATACTTTTGTCCATATACTCCAATCTTACATGTAAAGAGATATACAATATGCAAAAAAAAAAAAAAGAAAATGAAATGAACCGCATAAAAGCGGAAAAAAAGTGAGAAACATGCTCAAAATCTAAATTCCACTTTTTAATCATGTGTTTATTCACATGATGAATAAAAGTTGTATTTTTTTTTTCTTTCCATTTTCCAATCAGAGAAACACACTGACTCGATGAAGCTTTACATTTTCATTTCCTTTCGAGAAGCTCAGCTTAGCCCTCTCTTTCGTTCCAGTCTTTTGTTTTTTTTTACCCTATTAAAAGAAGTATAAAAAGAAATGAAAACCCAACTCATGGAGTAAAATACACAAACAAACAAATAAATTAATGAATTTGAAACTTTGAATTTACCCTCGGTCCATGCTGTGTCTCACTTCCTCCATTAGATGGCACTGTTTTATCATTTACACTAGTCCAGCCTCGGCGTGCAGGCGTGGGCTTCTTTGTCGTGTGTTCATGATGAGTGGATTTCGAGTTTGTCATTTCGCTTTTAGTCAACAGCATGACTTTTTTTTTGTCACATAATTTTATACATTTTCATTTCTTTCATGATTAAATGAATGGAATTCGAAATCAATATCAGAATCCCTTTTATTAACAAACATGGGTTACATATACAAGGGATTTGCCATGGTGTGCCTGTGCTATAAAAAATATAAAAAACTAGGAAAATAAAATAATAAAGTAATACAAATACAGACTTTTTATAGATTTTAATAGATGTAATTGTTTATAGGTTTTTGGATTGGAATATTATAAAAAGCACAAAATCTCCAAAGCAAAATACAATAAAAAACAAATCATGTTGATAAAAAAAGAAAAGAAAAAAGAATTCCTCGACTACTGTGAAGTCCGAACCCCCAGGAAGGTGATTAAAGTATCACGTAGCCGAAACACCAGGCTTCATTTCCAGTGGGATTTTCAAGTCATTAAACTCCCTGGCAGAGGAATATTATGTTTGATTTTTGAGTCTGTGAATTTATTGCATGCCCAGCTGTTATTTTGCGAAAGGGAATAAAGGATGTAAGTCTCTCAGGACTAAAAGGCACCTTTGGACCAAAGCATTATTAAACAGGGGCTGTAAAAATGTTTTCGGAGAGTCCATCGAAGAACACATTTTATAGCATGATGGCGATATGTTCTGCAGCGCGCTGTTTGCTAGTACAGACCCTCAGGGTCGACCACATCGTTCAAGTTTTTGATGGATCCCCGATAATTGATATAGTGTAAAAAAAAAATTATATATATATATATATATATATATATATATATATATATATATATATATATATATATATATATATATATATATAACATCTTCAATTTCTTTATATATATATATATATATATATATATATATATATATATATATATATATATATATATATATATAGATCAGAGATGCAGAGACTGTCCTATGAAAGGACAAAAATTACATTTCCTTGAAGAATATGGGAAATAAATAAATGTTCGATTGTACCAAACGTTATATTAAACTACTGCAGTTTTATTTGCAAAAGTTCTAGCTCAATGAAATTTTATACTGCTATAAAACTGCTTCTTTTTTATTTATATATTTATTTTATTTTAAGTTTTATTCCCCCCAAATGGCATTTTCCCCCATTTCTGATATATGGCATGGTGGGCATGTCTGGTCTAGAGTAATGACACTTGATTCACACTTGATACACACTGCAGCTTTACGAAACATTTTTTTTTGCACAAAGGATTTGATTCTCAAAACAAAAACATATGGTGGCTATAATGGTATGCCTTATTGGTGGGTGGGTGTGTGTGTGTGTGTTGCTTTCTACCAGATTCTCCAGTGCTACCTGCTTTACACTTCAGCACTGCTTGCGAATCATATCAAATCTGTTCATTAATTGTCGCTAAAAGTCAACCATTTCCCCATTTGCGAACTATTTACGACGTATAAAACTGACACCCTTTGTTCTAGTTGTTTGCGAGCATGCTAATAAACTTTGTTCGATTGGTCAGTTATTAATTTTATTCTCCCAAAGAGGTCGTGCACGATCCACGGCGAAGACGGAGAGGATAATAGCGAGAAAGTGATTCTCCTTTTAGAGAGAATCATTACAGGTCATTTGGCGCGTTTTGCTTTTCCGGTAAAAGTGCTCGTTATTATTTACAGCTTCGATGTAACGCAATCGCCGCATTTTAAAACCCGATCATTTAGCTTCGTTTCAGTTTATTAACGGAAATGAAGTGCGAGATGCGATTGATGTGTCTGAGGTGTGAGAAAACGATCCGATTCATTGTGTGACAAATACTGATGGATGTTGCAATGTTTCTGGCCACTTTTTAAAGTCTACACGTTAGTTTTCTTGCGTTAGCGCTCTTTCAGCTGACCTATTTCTTAATGGGATCCAAACTTTACAAACACTTGTTAATGGGTCTAAAGGCACGCCGAAAAGTCGACACGAATTTTGCACAAAGGCACAAATCAATTATCTTTGCACGGCTAAGTTGTCAATATTTATGCAGTTAATTAGGAACTTCCTACACATATTCATCTAATAAGTCAATCCATACAGGTAAAAGGCTTCGGGTAGCGTTTGCATCGAAATCAAGTCTCTGAAGTTTACTCAGAATTGTACAGAATACGTCTTGTTTGCAAAGCATCTGCAGACTCCAAGACCTTAATTAAAAGACGGTTAAGATGAGAACGAGAAGAATTTAGAAGAATTTCACTCTTGCCGTGAGCGAAAAAATCAATAAATCCCCAACAGCAGAAAAGCACAACAGACTGTAATCCTGTCCACTAAGAACGAGAATCAGAAGCTATCATTGGCACTGATTTACCAAAGGCAACAGTTGAAGACTGGAATCTGGAAATAGACCAATTGAGTATTTTTTATTTTCATTTTTTTTTTAATCTTGAACTGAACAGTTCGAATGAGCCTGTAGACCAGAGGTGTCCAATCTTTTCAACAACAGGCTGGTGTGGGCGCAGGTTTTCATTCCAACAAGGCCCACACCTTAAATTGATAATTTAATATAAATATCTAAACAGGTGGAATCTGGTGTGGCTTAGGTAAAATAAAAACCTGCACCCACACCGACCCTTTGTGGAACAGATTGGACACCCCTGCTGTTGACAATAGTGTAAGAACAATGTACAAGGTGAGTTATTGACAAGCCCTTGTGAAACAAACTAGACTTAATAGACTAAGCACAGGTTGGCCAATCAAAGTGTACCGCCAAACAAGTTTTTCTGTTCCTTAGTTACCTCAGTATTGTTTTCAAGTATAGGTCAAATAAGCAGTTGCTTTGGGCCTTCAAACCATTTAAGGGACCCCATGAAAATGTATATTATTGAAGCAGATGCGCTCATGGTAGTTATCCTGGTTTTCAGAAGGCTCCCTTGTGGTCTACAACTTCAGAGGTATGTTCAAAATTATGAGAGCGAGTAGGATGTCACTTGGGGTCCAAAGAATTCATTAACCACCTGGTCTGCTACTTAAAACTACACCGGAAACTTCATTCTATTCTTACACAACAAAAGTTGTGCTCATTCCAGATATATTGGGCAATTCAGACCTTCAGACAAGATCCTTTTTGTGGATTTCACTTGCAGACTACTGAAACGTTTCCAGACATAACGATTTGCATAACATATTTTAATCAGCTAATTTGTCAGCTTGATTAGCATAACCATCATACACCACATAATTCATCTTGGTCGTCAACAATGGTATCAGGCTTACAGCTGTGAAAGAAAGTAACGGTTCTGATTGTTTCAAATGTCCGGTTTGATTGGTCCATCCTAGTTTGTTCAAACTTGAATATCCTTCATTGTGTAAAGAAAAATAATTGTCCTCCTCCACTTTCTCTACACGCCCAACTCATTTCATTCACCTACTTCCATATTGTCTCACCACCCCATTTCCATTATGTTGAATAGTTTTCAGCAGCCGCTTTATTAAAAGGACCAATTTGAAGTCCATTTCCTGTGACCTAGAAATCGCCAATCTGCGAGACCCTGGGGTTATCTTCATCAACTTCTTTCTTGCCTGCTTTTAATGCTGTATGATGGTGATGAAATACAGGTTATGACCTTCTCCAGGTTCCTTGCCATTTAAAAAAATAATGGCTGATACACAGAATGGTTCTCTTCTTTTTACCATTTGATTTATAGAGGCCCCATTTATGTTACTGGCCTCTTGCCTGATCAACACATCTCCAGAAAATATGATGTGAAAGACCTTTGGAGTTAAATGAAATTTTTATTTATGTTTTCTGACCAGACTGTTTTTTTTTTTGTTTTTTTTATTTCTCCATGTGTACAGCATTTTGGTGATGACATTTAAAGAACCAGTGGGGGTGAGTATAAAATATGGTAAGCCGATTTAATATTGTTTATACTTTCAGAAAAAGAGTTCATTGAGTACCATCTTTAGAGTGGTACCATCTTTGTTGTTTTATCTCTTTGGGGAACAATTAAAATTTCATATGTAGAAATACATATGAATCTTTATTTCATATGTACGGAAAGTTTCCACGTTTTAATATTTTTAGAAAATAGGAGGTCACGGATCTTTTGAGCTGCAAAACAAAAAAAAGTGTATTAATGGTTTCTGACAGAATTGGATTTGCTGACATTTTCAGTAATTTTGCCAGGGTTGTGCCAAGCAGAATTTTTTTTTTTTAAGTTTTCGGAATCATTAAATTGAAGGGCGTCATTAAATAGAAACTGCAAAGGAAACATTTCACTGATGTTAACCTCAGAAAGGGGTTACTCCTCCATGCTCTGAAGACAAACTAAAGGACTGAAATTTTGCCAAATTCAACACTCACCGCCCAAAGGAAGTTCTCGGCAGAGATCCAGGATGTGGATTAAATATTAACCAGAGTGTATTTAGATATTCCAGGTTATCTAAAATGTAGAATTGGATACGCTTCAACAATAGTACCAGCCAGCCGAACGTATTTGCCTTCACGATTTTGCACTAAAAAGCTCTCTGTTCCTTAGGGTTCTAATCAAAACCACCTTTTCACCCTCAAACAACTAACCCGGACTTTCAGTGAATCTTTGAAGTCTTGCCTCAAGCCTGGTCTTAGTGATGTTATGCTGTAAAATTGATTTAAGCCTTTTTTTAATCAATATAAAAGCAACCAAAATCGTATTGTGTTCTCCTCCTGAGGCAATAATCAAGCCCCAAGCCCCAATGAGTCAGCTTGTCATTTCTATATATATATATATATATATATATATATATTTTTTTTTTTATATTTAGTTTGACCTGGCAAAAAAAGTCAAGATTTAAAATTTCAAAGATAGGGCTATTGCTACTTTTACATTCTTGTCAGATATTTTTCAATACCCTTCTATACCTCAAGGCTCTTCTCTGTTATACTTCAAGGCTCTTCTCTGTTCAGGCACCGTGGTGATGGAACGAACTTCCCACAAATTTCCGAACAGCAGAGTCCCTGGCTATCTTTAAGCGACAGTTGAAGACCGTCCCGTTAGGGGTCACCACAGCGGATCCTCCGCATGTTTGATTTGGCACGTTTTTATGCTGGATGCCCTTCCTAACACAACCCTCCCCATTTATCCGGGCTTGGGACCGGTACTGAAAGTGGCTGGGGTTGGTTCCTACCTTTTCCTGAATTACTTAAATTAACACTTTCCAAGTTTGCTTTGTAAAAATCAAGAGTTATATTTATATTAAGTTTGTAATCTAGCGTACCAGTGCAGATTAATTCATTGCTAGAGACTCAATGCAATTTTGTACGTCGCTGGGCATCTGATAAATGCCACAAATGTAAAAACAAGTTTGGAGAAAACTGCAAAGAGTTAAAAGTTCTTCCCCTTTTTTTTTTTTTGAAGGAGTGTTGTTCACAAAGGAATCGTCACACCAATGTTGCACAGTTTAATAAACCTGATCATGTCAGAACCAATAAATACTGTATACTTTTCAAATCTCAAATGTTCTTAATCATCTTAAGTAAAGATGGTTTGATAGGGCAAGAGGCCAGTAACAGAAAAGACTGGAATACATGAAGGTGTGGGGGGAATCTGTTGTTGCTAAATATTTGATTGACAAGATGTTTACTTTATTATGCATGAATGGTAGTTTAATTCTTTGTATCTGGTGTAGGTGTTATGTTTGTATAAAAGGCTGCCATGACCATGATATTTTTTGACACGCCCACATTTATTGAGGGATGATAGAAAACAAAACTGGGCTGTAATTATGCCATTTATTGCCCTGGTACATACTGTATTACAACATTGGTAACTAACCCCAACATTTTCGCCAAAACGTTGACAAATAGAAAGGTACTCATTTTCACGCAGTAAAAAATGACTTTCTATCTATAAATGTGGTGATAATTTTGCTATAGCAACTCTTAAAAAAAAAAAAAAAAAGACCAGAAGCAGAACAAACAAACAGGGGGAAAAAAAAAACAAAAAAAAAAACCAGGAAAAAAAAAAAACGTATACTCAATAACTCAATACACAGAACATTTAAGTGCTTGTCCATAATCCAAACAATTGGAAAATATTTTCCGATTCATTCTTAAATTCTACCTCACACACTTTCTGAGCTACAAAGGCACGTGAAAGACATGATTTTACTAAAGTTAAATCACCATCACCGACTTTTAAGATGTAATAAGACCTTAAAGATGGTCAAATGCACATTAGCATTATGCTAATCTGCATTTCTTGTATAACTATTTAAACAACACAGGATACCTGACAGTGTAATATCGAATAAAATCAAGATACCAGGCACGTACTTATTAGGAAGACCGCATGCCTGAGTGAGTGACGGTGTATTGCACCGGAGCATGATTTATTCTTTACAGATTAATGAGCAAGTTTCTGCAACCAACTCGTTTATTTTACAGAACCAGGGTCTCAAGCAGGATGCTCTAATCAGAGGCATGTCCTGTGTTCAGAGACAGTGTGTGGGTGTAAATGCGAATGCAAACAGCATGACAAAAAAAAAATATGTTCTGGAGATGCTTTGAACCATATTTGAGCAATAGCACACAAGCATGTTGATAGTGAGTAAACCAGCACTTCTGTGAATGTGCTCTGTATTTTATACATTGCTACTGTAAGCAAAAAAATACTGACATTTCAGACATAATCACCATGGAATTCTTTTGACACACAGATCTGATGGTGATTATCACTTGATAAGATAAAATTAATGTAAATAAAATAAATGAAATATTCTAAATATACATTATGTAATTTTTTTTATTCCACATATGATATTCCACATAATGTGATATTGCACATGGTTTGTTGGTATAATATTGCACATTATTAACATACATTGTATTTGTTGTGAAAATAATTATCTTTATCAATATTATAAAATAATGACTAGTTTATAGTTTCATTTTATGTAATCAAACTCCCATAAAACAAGTTCTTGCTTACATTGAAGTATGATATACAGTCACTTTCATTGTTAGCTTTGCTTTGTTTTCTGTCATGAAGCAAACAAGTGACTTGTCATGTTATAGAGACGCTACAAATTAGCACAAACTCCTCTGATCTGAAAACTTTCCTACACAGGAAAACTTATGGCTTTACACCAGACTTGTAAAAAATAAATGCTGACAATGGTGATTTCTTGCAGCAATCATCCATTTTTAGAAAACCTACCCATATCCCCATAACTGATCCCCAAAGAATCAGTTCTTTGAGGTGCTAACAAGTGTTTTGATATAAAGCTGTAAATTGTAGCTGCACCGATGTTTTAAAAAATAAAAGAATTAGCATTATTCACGTTCTGACCAATCAGAACTGAGAATTCTGACATATATATATATATATATATATATATATATATATATATATATATATATATATATATATATATATATATATATAAATTTAATAAATTATGAAGTCAAATGAATCAACATTATAAAAACACGCTTTAAAATTGTTTAATGACTAATAAGGTGTAACGTTCTTGCACAATCGTGAGGTCATAGGCAAAGTGAAGCACAATGTAGCAAAACAAAAAACTACATCCAGGATCAAGGATAAGCTGTTTGTCCTCTGTAGCCTAGGTCAAATTATTTAATCTTTCTTTTACTGGCAATGCAGTCAAATGACTAAAGTACTAACATCACATGCCCAAACCTCCAGTTCAACCCAGCCCAGAGGATCTGCCTCTACATGTTAACAAAAAAAAGAAAAAATCAAATAAACGTATGCCAGGAATTCCAGCTAAAACAATATTTACCTGTTGTGCTAGCTTAGCTGAGATTCTTGATCCAAAATCATGGGTTTTTTTGTTTGTTTTTTGCAGTGAAATGAGGGGGACACTCGGGTACTGACGCACAAGAAACATAATTACAAAGTAGCTTTAATTAGCGAAAGAGTAAACGCTACATCTGCAAAGGAATTTTAGGAAATCTGCTCCAAATATGAATTATTTCTACATGCTTCCTTTAAGTCAATTTTGCTCTCCTGATCGACCCTACAAATGCAAAGTTCACCAATAAGTACAAATGTATGTACTTCTGCCAACTCCTGGGCAAATGATATGATATATGATATACTGAACCAATATCTATATGCAGATCCTAAGGTTATAAAAACCAGAGCAAAAATATAGATTATCATATGCTGGATGTTTATAGTTTACAGTCGTGGGTTGTGCATTTCGTAACCTACTGTGGTCTTCAGTGGTGTCCTGCCTGAACCAATCCAACTCTTATTACTGTACCATCATTATGACATCACGAATATAGACACCATGAATATTATACACAAATGCAGTATAACAGAGTGGTACATCATGACAGTGAGATTTAATGCTATTATTAAAGCAAGAAACCCAATAAACACAATTTGACAAGTCATCCCTGTATTTT
The DNA here is from genome assembly GCA_039877035.1 of Silurus lanzhouensis. Taxonomy (NCBI): domain Eukaryota; kingdom Metazoa; phylum Chordata; class Actinopteri; order Siluriformes; family Siluridae; genus Silurus; species Silurus lanzhouensis. Next base: position 1,175,639 of record JBCEWE010000348.1, on the reverse strand, counting down.
TGTTTACCTTGCGATTTGAAATGTAGGCAAATTTGTTTTTGTGCAAAATCTACAGGAAAGAAAATGCAAAAGTAATAATGGTTAACGTAAAAGATATCAAACAGTTTTGAAATGTTTTGGTCAAGCTTTCCTCAAAGTACATCTTTTTACGAAAAGCCCATCTTGTACATTTATTTGTATATTCAAGTCAATTTCTTCTCCTTTGTCAGCCATTGTGGAATAAAAAAACAGCTATTAAATTAATACAAATGAAGGTTCCCTGGTGGTCTAGTGGTTAGGATGCGGTGCTCTCACCGCTGCGGCCCGGGTTCGATCCCTGGTCGAGGAACCAACCCCAGCCATTAGGGTTGCACAAGCCTTAGTGCCGGTCCCAAGCCCAGATAAATGGGGAGGGTTGCGTTAGGAAGGGCATCCAGCATAAAAACATGTGCCAAATCAAACATGCGGATGGTCCGCTGTGGCGACCCCTAATGGGAGAAGCCGAAAGAAAGTTATATTCGAGTGGATCTGGATCTAACAAGGTTCCATGCCAAACCAAATATTACACTCGAAGGTGCTGCAACAGACACGCACCCGAGAGAAACGCTATCTAATGAAGAGAATGGACTATATTCACTGACATAAATATGTATACTAAAATATAAGTCATGATTCTGATCGAGTTTAGGCCAGCAGTGAAGTCCTTGCTGGCCACTGATTGATGATGTATGATATGAGGTGTCTAGTAGAATCTTTTGGCCTCCTTTATCCTTGACGTGACAGTATCCAATCTGAATCTAATCTAATTTGCACTTTGCCATTTTTAAACACATTCTGTAAAACAGTGTAGCTGATTATTCGGCTGTTCTTTCGAGCTACTCGAACGCAAACCCTTTAAGATAACATCTTTTGTACCAGGCCCTATTTATAACACTCATGACTGACACTCAAAGGCACTGTGAAATATCAAACGGGTTCGACATGCTGGTTGTTTGACTTTCCTCAGAACAAAGACAAGTTGTTGCTTGGGTTACAGCAGCTGTAAACACGGCTTCTGTTACACCAGATGTTAATAGTACAAGCTTGCCAAGGTAGTGAGAAACAGCATAACGTAAACTAATCTGTCATGAAGACTTCCACCAAAGTTAAATACACATCTCCTTATCACAAAGATTAGATTGTTGTCGAATGACGAATCCTGTACTGCTTAAAATAATAGTGTAAGATTGAGTGTTTATACAAACCTGAGGTTTTTGAGCTTCACTATTGGTATTGTAAATGAATCAACACCTTGAAGATAATCAGATTTCAAAGCTTGACATGAAAACAATTTAAAAAATTAGAGTATTTCGTTATAGCTTTAAGGAAGGCTTCATGTTTGGGTTTTAGGACTTGTTGCTCCATAAAAAGCACCATTTATATTTCAGCTTTACATACCTACCTGTGTTATTTCATCCCCCATCATGAGGCTGTTTGCTTGTTCTGGCAGCGCAACTGCACTTTTATCAGACCCCTGACGGATTTGGCAGAAACATATTTCTCCCTCGGAGAAGTATTGATTTCTTTACTAACTTCCCCTTGCGTCCGTATCGATCGGGTAGTTTGGCTTGAGGGCATCTCAATAGGAGCTTTATGGCGACGCCTTTCTCTGGAGCATGCTTTATTTAGGTACACTCTTGTGCAATACACATAAATGGTGCATAATATCCCCGGTGGCTCTCTAATGCACCCTGGGGATCGATATTTGGAATGATTTGGGATGATAATACTCATTTCCTTTCTCCTGCTATGAGAAAAAAAACGATGATGCATTATTATAACTGTGTAGCAGAATTTAATCAGCATCTTAGATAAGTACATATAACTTTTTACCACTCTCAAAGACTTAATAATTGGTTTTTGTGAGTTCGAAATTGAATGTTTTTGTTTTGTATCTTTTATGCTCGAACCTTGCAGGGCCTTACGAGCAAGCGCAGACTCGTTATCACTCTAGAACACCTTTGCAATGGTAAATGTTTATGATTAATTGTGGATGATGTGGCACTTAGAGGCAGATAGCAACACGGAAAGGCTTCTCAAAGACATTGTGTCCTTGACTGAGATTTATGCATCCAGTCAGTTATTTTATTTATAGATTTATTTTCTTTAAATTAGGTCGGTCGGTCGGTCGGTCGGTAAATTGACGAATACATCAGACATCACAGAATTGCAACTGTAAGTTATTTGTATGTGTATACGATATCCTAGTACGATATTCTTTCCGGTTCATGATTAGGCTTATGTTTAGCATATGGTTGTCCTTACTTTTTCAGTTTCCATTGTTAATTTAGGACTAGTCAAATATATATATCTTAAAGCTTCTAAATTCTCTATTCTGATTGGTCAGGGGGTATTGAATTTTCTTAAACAAACCTGACAATATTGCGATTAACTCTTCTCTTCTTTATATATCAGTCACAGGAACTTGTTTTGAGGATGTGATAAACTTGTTTTATGTTATTTGACATAAACAAAAACATATAGTTGTTGATATTGCAATATCATGTCTGTCTCCAGCAAGAAGTTGAAACAAAACACCATTTCTTTAGTAATTGAATGTCTCCGTTCATTACGTTTGACGGTGCGGTTAATGAAAGCGTGAAATTCAGTGGGTTTTTTTTTATTCATTTATTTATTTTTTTACACAGTGCCATATTTAAAGGCCCAGAACGTCAAACTGTTTTTCTGCCCTACCTGCTCTAAGATATTTGATCCGAATCGTTCAGTCAACGTTCATCCATCAATACTTAGTGTTCAGCGAAGTAGGAGATTACATTATGAGAATTTCGATTGGCAGGGCAATGTTTTGTGAAATGAAAGCATAAAATTGAAATGAAGACAGGGATATAGGTGTATAAAAGGCTTCGCTGGTACTAAAGAAGGTTTCTAAGGTGCACTTTTCCCCCCAAATCAGTTTGAATGATCAAAAACTTGTAAATAAGTGATTCCCAAAAAACTAACTCTAGTGAAAAAATACTTTACGATACAAAACAGTAAACAAACTGTAAGATAACCATCATACGGCCACGCATTTGCCCTTGAAACTGGTGCAATCTGTAACGATGAATGTTAGCCACAAGCCGAGAGAGCGGATTGGTGTATTTGGTACTACCAACAGATGCCTCGGCACCTATGTAGTGACCCGAGTTCAGGCTTGAGGATGCAGGCTGTCACATACCATCACATCAGCAGCTCAAACCAGAAGGTATTCGAGCAGGGGGCAGTGTGTGTACTTCTCTACATGGTCACCTGAGATTGCAAGTATTCACTGATGGATTGTAAAAATACCTGTATTTCTGTTCTGTATTTCACCCTCCAGTTTATTTATTACTCCGAGTTTCTCACCTGGTGCAATCTAAAATCCTTAGTATTCTAAAAGTTTATTTTAAGAATACGTATCTTTTTGGTAAATTTAAATCTGAAGATTTTTTTCTTCCCAAGCTCCTGATTATATTATATCTTTTGTTGAAGATGCTAGACAGAAAGAACAAGAGACCAAAAGGACCTGTAGGATGGGATGAAATGGGACTCGGGTGAGAAACGTGTCATGTGGATTTGTGACTTCACACGATTTTAATCTCAGCACACCTGCGGTTTATCCGATCGACTGCATTAATGTTTAAAGACTGATTCGGTGTGCTCCGAGTTCTCCCTTAAGCCTCTTAAGAATCAGGAAGTCTAATGAGAAAAGAGAGCGAGTCTGTTCATTACTTTTTATCTGTAACCTTTGATGTTCAGACAGAGATGTACACCTACTTAGTATCATTTTATCAGACATCTGCCACCACAAGGCAGACAACACATTGAGGCTCAAAGGGATTTTTTTTCCCTCAAGCGATTATATAATAAAACAAACAAATGTATTTCAACATTCAAATTGCTGCAAACCACAATGATAAAGAAGGGAATATCGAGCTAATAATAAAAACAATGAGCATATAAACAGTCCACAGTGAGAGAGAAGTTGACAATTATGTACGTTTATGGCATTTGGCAGACGCCCTTATTCAGAGCCTTTCAATTATTTTGTCTATACACTTAGACATGCAGGTAGTTGGTGTGACAGAGGCAGATGTAGAGGACAGGGGGGTGTGGAGACTGATGATCCGCTGTGGCGACCCCTAATGGGAGAAGCCGGAAGAAGAAAAAGAACTGAGCAGTTATGGGTCTTGCTCAAGTATCCAGGAGTGGCAGCTTGGCACTGCTAGGATTTGCACTCACAACCTTTCAATAATAAGTCCAGCATCATAATAATTGAGCTATGACGTCCCTTTTACCGACACTTCTACCATATACTACCATATATGCTTGTAATAGAGACCTGTTTTATAGGAAATGGAATTATCAGCTAAAGCAATGAAAAAGAAGACTTTATACATGGACTTTTTTGTTGCACATAAATTACAACAGAGTTAAAATATTTCTTTGCATATTCCAGCTTGCTTAGAGGCTGAGGTCAGAGTGCAGGGCCGGCCATGATACAGAGAAGAGGAATAAGGAATTAAGGGCCGTATTCAAGGGCCCCAGAGTGGCAGCTTGGCAGTGCCGGCACGTGAACCCCCAACCTACTGATCAGTAAGCCAGAGCTTTAACCAATATTCGACTGTTTCCAAAATTATGTAGAAATGTCTCCATGAATTTCTCAAAAAGATTTTTTTGGGATGTTTATGATTTGTATTTACTTTTCTTTCCCAGTAATCAACACACTTTCTCACACATCTCAGCAGCCCTGTCACGAAAATGACAATTTAGATTCCACACTGCCAGAAAGTAAGATGGTTCTGTACCCCTTGTTACTGCCCATGGGATAGTGCTGAGGTGGAGGGGCAGAAGGAGGTCTTTAAATAAATGATTTACTCTTGGGAGCACAGGGTCTGTTCTGCAATGTGTTTATCTTGAGGCATTAATCAGGAGGAAAGAATTGTGCACAGATTGCAGTTTGGAGTTCGTCTGAGTTGAGTTAACTTTTAAAGCCTCTGTTCAAATATTGCAGTAGTCATACTTTATGCAAGGAGCCAGGTTTCTGGGAAGGCTAAAAAAAACAACACAATACCAAACCAATGCAGCCTTATTATTTTTGCTTGAGAACAGGTTGAATATACAAATTATATTCCAAATCATTGTGTAAAATTGTGAATAGCTTTAGAGTCTTGCATCTTACAAAGCAATGTACTACAGAGTGCTGCAGACTTTTGTTTCTTTGTGTTCGAAGTCAAAAATGCTTCTCTAGATTCTTTCAAATGGCAAACATGGTCAATAGAACTTTTTTTTCCCAAAACAAAAAAAAACTTTTCTGTTGTCTGTTCTTGTGATTTTGTTGCCTTTACAGAAGTTTACATAACATGGGGCAGTTTGGTATAGTATGAGGAAGTCAGGTGTGTCAGAGAAGTATGTGAGGGTGGTGCAGCACATGAATGAGGACGGTGTGACTGCAGTGAAGTGTGCAGTAGGAACAACAGACTGGTTTAAGGTGGCGGTTGGACTGCATTAATAATTGGCTCTAAGCCATTTTCTGTTTGCAGTGGTGATGGACAGGTTGACAGACGAGGTCAGACAGGAGTGTCCATGGACTATGATGTTTGCGGATGATAGTTATTTGTGGTGAGAGTAGGGAGTAGGTGGAGAAGAGCCTGGAGAGGTGGAGGTACATGCTGGAGAGAAGGGGAATGAAAGGCAGTAGGAGTAAGACAGAGTATATGTGTGTGAACGAGAGGGAGGGCAGTGGAGTGGTGCGGTTGCAGGGAGAAGCGGTGGAGAAGGTGGATGAGTTCAGGTACCTGAGGTCAACAGTGCAAAGTAATGGAGAGTGTGTTAGAGAAGTGAAGAAAAGAGTGCAGGCAGGGTTTTTTTTTCAGGAATCAGTTTTGGGACATCCTGTACTTTAGACAGTATGAGCTTACTCTATTTTGCTTATAGTTTATTTAATTTTCTGCCCACTATGATTGTAAGCAGTTGTTATTTAAGTTCTTATAGGGTTTCTGCCAGATCAAGCCAGTCTGACCATTTGGTTCAATTAAGCATCTTTGCATACATAAAACTGTTTCATGCTAAAATGCCCCTAATGTTGGATTACTAGATCAAAGGCTCAGTGGTAGGTTAATGCATATTTAATGTTAGGTTAATGCATCTGGCTAGCAGTGTCGAGTCGTCTGGGCCAGCAAGACCTTCACTGCTGGCCTAAACGCCATCAGAATCACTGACTTACATTTTAATATTTTTCCATGAATATGTATTAAATTATTCCCAATAGTCTATTCTCTTTGTCATAGCCTCACACTTGTTTGTGCTGCTTCCTGTAATGTGTGTTTAGGTTTGAGTTTATATTCAATCATATTTCCACCACATCACAGGTCAAAATCTGTTGCTTTAACCAGTCAGATTTTGAGTTGCTGAAACTGGGGCCATCTAATGTGGGTACAATAACTGTTTTCCGGTCCTTTGATTGGATAGTCAGAGAGCGCACTAGTCAGAGCTCGCAAACCGCAAATATATTTATGTAGATTTAATAGTTGTTTTTTCATTCCACAGTGGCTGACGGATCAGAAGAAATTAATTTGATCAGTCATACAAGGGCATTTTCAAGATGGACATTGTGAGGAAAGGTCAGCCAAAACAGTTCAAAAATGTTTATAAGCTTTTTTATGAACTATTTATACTTTTGCATTTTCTCTCCTGTAAAATATGCACAAAAACACACAATGTGCCTTCATGTCAAATCCTGGGGGAAATGCACAGAAAACCTGTCTTCTGCTAGAGAATGATGTATGTGGGCAGTGCAGTTGTGGCTGCAGTGAAAGGAGACTTTCTGAATTGTGTTAATTAGGTTTTTGCTTTAGTAATGCCATTCATTCTCACTGTTATACTGTGTTTCTGTATAATAATAATGGTTTCCATAGCTGTGGTGTCCTAATGATGGTATTAGGAGGTAAATCGATTCAGATAGGACACCACTGAAGACCTAGGTGTGAAATGCACAGTGTTGGTCTTCCAATGCTGAGTTGGTTATAGCATCTGCCAAAATCTCTCTTTGTGATCTAATTGTGATCTAATTGCACCTGCCTCTTGCACAACTGTGTATTATTTATAAAACCAGTTAACTCATATTTTAAGAAGGTAGTTCAACCAGGTTCAACCAAAGCTTGTCGTTTGCAGGTGTTGACTTTGTTATTTGGCACATTTCCCTGTTTTCTTTTAGTTTTTTGTTTTTCCAAAATATTCAACTAGTTTAGACATGCCCTCATTGCATAATGCAATTAAAATGACTAAGTTTGTTATAAATCTTGCAGTTGTGTTGAAACTGATACAACAGACAACAAGGTAGATGTATTTGCCAGTAGGTTTATTGATGTTTTTTGCTATGGGACATGGAGGTAAGCCAGTTCTTTTCTTAAATATTCAGAATAATAACATTTTCAAGTACGTGAATAAGAACTTATTGCACTCAATGTACAATCTTGAATCTTTAGAGATTTTGTAACATGCTATTCACAAGATATAGAACTGACAATTACACACAAAAAAAAAAAATAATGATGCTTTTATACATGCATGGATCAATGTAATGTTTGGTCTTTACTCAGGTCTCCATGTCTATGGCCATGAATGTCTTGTGATGCCCAGGACAAACTCAGCCACCTTTGCCTACAAGGGTGAGGAGGTCATACTGAACTGTTCAGTAGATTTGCAAGTACCAGCCAAAAACATAGAACAAGTGAACTGGAAAAGGGAAGACGGAGACCAACATGTCCTTGTCCTGCTTTATCAAACCAATCATACCATCTCTGATTCCTCACATGAGCGGTACAAGAAAAGAGCTGAGCTCTTTTCTTCTGAAATATCCAAAGGGAACTTCTCACTCAAGCTGATGGATGTACAGCTGGAAGATAAAGGAACATACATATGTGAGGTCTTCGCTATGAACAGGTCTACACGGATCTGTGTGAATCTGGATGGCGTAGGTAATATGCATTACCAGTCGGAAATTACTAATCAACTCATTCGTCACATGTTAGAATTTCCAGAGTCTGAAAGAAAGTGTGAGTAGGTCAAATTTCACTTTAAATACAAAAAAAAAAAAAAAAACGCTCAGTGAGCATTCCTGATGGAATGGTGTTCTCTGGAAAAATAATGGGAATATAAAAAAGCATTTCCCACCCCACTGAGCTGTGACTGAGTCTCAGAAAAAAACAATAATCCCACCCCTAGATGAATGAAATGATCAGGATGGGTAGATAGAAGTAAAACATTTCAGAACTTGAAATTTTAATACCAGGACTTTATTAATAATTCAGCATAACTGTGTTCATGTGTTCGGAATATATTTTTTTTCTTGATGAAGCCTTAAATAGAGAGACAGCAGGGCAGCCAATCTGTAACACGATACAATAGCCAAAGCCTAAGGTTGCAGATTAGTTTCTAAGCAACAGGATTAGCATATGTCCTATTGTCTTGTTGTACAACAGATGGTATGCATTTTTGTTATGCATGAATATTTGAACAAACTCTCCTTTGGTGTTCAGAGGCCTTAAAGAAAACTCAATCATCTAAATCAAAAAATAAATAATAAAAATGTAGTGAACTAGGCCATGTAGAAATTCAAGAAATAATGTTGACATGCAAATAATGTTACTTTATGTAGTTAACTGCCAGATGTGGTGTTATAAAATCAGCATACCTTGTTGTGTAACTGTGATCACGTTATGAGTGGATAACACTATAATATAGAAATGATTTCCATACCCTTTGGAGCCTTGCTGTATGTTAGTGACCAAACATTAAAATAAATAAAGTTCAGTGCAAACAAAGGAGGTTAATTATACAGGATGAGCAAGTGTTTACAGACGTTTTACATCCTCTGTAAGATCTGGGAAGGTGTGTTTGTGTGTGTGTGTGTCAATGCCCAGGTAGATGCACCACAGACCTCCACGACAGGCAACTTCAGAAGAGTTCATAAAGATTATATCGATACTAATGTACCATGTCCAGGAAACACCTGCCCTTATAGTAAGAAGGGATGAAATAGAACTTTCCCAGCATGACCACTAGATTATCTGTAGAACTCTTAGTGAAAATGACCCTATGACCTACATAATGCTGAAATCTTGCAAATAAATGACTATCATTTATTCACAGGTTTCACCACACCGCATATATCAATATTTGTTCTTTGCTCTGTTGCGCTGGTGCTTGCAGTGGGATTTTTTGGTCCTGTTTGGAACCTACTGAGAAAGAAAGGTATTTTATTAAACACTGACAATAAATATATTATGTAATAATGAATACTCTAACATTTTACTTTTTAAAATCACTTTCTTAGGTTCAAATTCAAAAGACTTGACAATGCACATTTTTCTGATCCTTTGTCCAAACATCTGCATGTTTGCAGCTTTCATCTTGTGGTCAACAGAAGGTACATTTAGGGTCATTTCCTCTGTTACACACTATTCATTATCCAGGACCTGATTGTCATTGGGGTTTTTTTTCCTCCTAGCCTTACCCCCAGAGATCATTGCTTGTTCAAGTGTCAATCTCATGAGGCCTCTCATGCTGCTGAAAACATCTACTTATCTCAACAAGTTACCAAGTAATTACATTTACTCTCTTAGAGAAGAACATCATTCCTTTGCCTTGATCTTTGAATGATCTTGAGATGTATATTTAATGCAAACAAAACATTTTATTTCACAGACTGCTTACAGAAAGCAGTAAAGGCTTTGGCTGTTCCACTTTATCATTCAACTGTAACAATGGCCACATGTTCAAGTAAGTTTACAGCAAAGTAAGTATAGGTATGTCAGAAACACACACCTAGAGTAGGTCTAGAAGTTTTTGAGCGATTGTTTGCATCTGTCTAGCGCAAACCAACTTCTAAGATCAAGATGCCCATGTTTCACAATATATATACCATTCACCGGTTTTTGGGCCTAAAGCCTAGACAAACAGCTTAAATAGTCAGTGTCCAATTAGTATTTGCATCCCTTGCTTAATATTTTGTTTAACACAATTAGCAGTCCATAAAGTTCATAGCACCTATACAGTACACCATAACAGTTTAAAGCAAGAAAAAAGTGGAACCCAACTTAGCACAGATAAGTGAGAGCCAGTCAGAGCAGAGCAGGAAGACATGACCTGGATTCCAGACTAGGTGGAATCCAGTACAACCTACACAAACAAATCACACTGCACAGGTTGTTACGGTAGCCACGCCATAAAAAAAAATGAAATAAATAAATAACGTTATAAACCTAACAAAAGATAGTGGGTACAAATAAATGTTTTATTTTTTTAGTCAGTACAGTAATTATGTTACACATGACTGACAAATGGTAGTTAATAATGATAATAATAATAACAATAATAGTTGAACCTATATTTACCACAATCTGCATTACACAGAACTTTTTTTTTTTTTATCTCTTATTTAGTTTTCTTTGGAAATGCTGCTATGATACAGAGAACAGCAGGACACACAGTAACAGTACTGATCATCTTTGCAGTGGGGACTTTCATCAGTGCTATTGTTTTAGGTAAGATATGTACTGCTACTGTATGTATCTTCTGTAATTGTTTGACACACTGGTAAAAAGGGGGAGCATTGCCACCACACAGCTTCAGGGTTTGACTTTAAGGAGCTGCTATTGTTAAGTTATATATACATATATAATAAGATTAGTTGGTTTCCTGGTGGTCTAGTGGTTAGGATGCGGCGCTCTCACCGCTGCAGCCCGGGTTCGACCCACGGTCAGGGAACCGACACCAGCCACTCTCAGTGCCGGTCCCAAGCCCGGATAAATGGGGAGGGTTGCGTTAGGAAGGGCATCCAGCGTAAAAACATGTGCCAAATCAAACATGCGGAGGTTTCGCTGTGGCGACCCCTAATGGGTGAAGCCGAAAGAAAGTTTTATATAATACGATTCGTTTCCTCATTTGTCTACAGCTGTCTATGGTCTCCGGCTGCACCAGACTGTGTGTCTAAAAATATTGAACCTGGTCCTGTTTGGATTTCTACTCAGCAGCAACCGAGACCCTTACATCTGTGAGTATCGTAATACAATGCAGGTCTGTTTACTTCATACATTATTTGTATTCCTCTCATAATCTCTACCAAACATCATCTCAGTCATGATCTATACATTATACGTAGGAAAAAATGTTTGGCTAACTCTGTATTTCTCTTCAATCCTTTAGACATCACTGAGGCAATTTGTGCATTAGCACCTCCTGTCATGGTGATGCTGATGGTACTCTCACTACAAAAACACTTTTTCAAAGGAGAAGCTTTTAGCTGTAAGTACCATAACTGGGACTGGAATCAATAGAAAAGGTTTATCAATACACAATGTATGATATTTATTTTACCTTCACAGGTGTACAAATTGCTCTGTCATCTATTATCGTGACTGTTTCCAGCCTAAACGTCATTTGTATTTACATTCTTTTGTCTGTTACATTACCAGGATTTGATAAAAGAGGTAAGGACCTGTATAATGAGAATGCAAATGTACAACCAGTTAGAAAATATTTGGTAGCACTGTATTTTATCTACTATTTATTTCTTTGTTTGAAACATGCATTTTTTTTAGAATGAAATTGTTGAGTGTACAGGTGCGTCTCATTAAAATAGAATATCATTAAAAGATTGATTTATTTAAGTAATCCAATACAAAAAGTCAAACCTATATATTATATAGATTCATCACAAACAGACTGATATATTTCAAGTGTTTGTTTCTTTTATTTTTTATAATTGTGGCTCACATCAAACAAAAACCCAACAATTCACAATCTCAAAAAAAATTGAATACTTCATAAGACCAATCACAAAAAAAACATTTTTAGTGAATTGTTGGTCTTCTGGAAAGTATGTTCATTTACTGTGTATGTACTCAATACTTTGTACAGCAGAGGGAAGCATTAAGTGCTCTAAAACTTTCTGGTAGATGGTTCTGCTGAACTTGGACCTGATAAAACACAGTGCACCAACACAAGCTGATGACACGACTCCCCATCCCACCGCTGACTGTGCAAACTTTACACTGGACCTTGGATTCTGTGCTTCTCCTCTCTTCCTTCAGACTCTGGGACCTTTATTTCCAAATGAAATGCAAAATTATCTTTCCTTTCATTTGAAAAGACGACTTTGGCCCACTGAGCAACAGTCCAGTCTTTTTTGTCCTTTGCCCAGGTAAGACACTGACGTTGTCTCTGGTTCAGGAGGGGCTTGACACAAAAAATGCATCAGTTGTAGCCCATGGATACATGACTTCAGCTGCAGTCCACTCTTTGTGAATCCCCCCAAATTCTTGAAGGGGCTTCGTTTCACCTTTTTCTCCCACATTTATTCCTTCCATTCAACTTTCCATTAATGTGCTTGGATACAGCACTCTGTGAACAGCAGCTTTTTCAGCGATGACCTTTTGTGTCTTACCCTCCATGTGAAGGGTGTCAGTGATCGTCTTCTGGAGAACTGTCAAGTCAGCAGTCTTTCCCCATGATTGTGGAGCCTGAACCACAATAAGACACCATTTAAAGGCTCAGGAAACCTTTGCAGGTGTTTGGATTTTAGTCGCTGATTAGAGTGTGACACCACAAATCTCCAATATTGAACTTTTTCACAATATTAAAATTTTCTGAAATACTGATTTTTGGGATTTCATTAGCTGCAAGCCATAATCATCAAAATTAAAAGAAATAAACACTTGAAATATATCAGTCTGTGTGTGATGAATCTATATAATATACAAGTTTCACTTTTTGTATTGTATTACAAAAATAATTTTACCTGATTATTATTAATCTCATGAGCTTAAAATGTATTGTTTTATATTGCAGGATGGATGATTGCGTTTGAAGGTATATTGTTCATATTTGCATGGTTAGTTTTGAGTTGTCTATTGCATCACTACCAAGGACAGAATACAGGATGCTGCCCTCAATGGAGAAAAAAAGGATGTAAGTCATAGAAGCATTCTTTCCCAATCCATGCACAATACTGGTCCAATCCATGCACAATACTGGTCCAATACATGCACAATACTGGTTTCACTATAATTTATAATAATTTTATAATTTGATTTTTTTGTATGTTGTTTTTGTTTGTTTTCAGATTTTTGCTGCAGTGTCATTGTTGCACTTCTAATAATTGTGTATGGAACAGTGTACTTTCATTATGTACAAAAAATCATGGAAGTGAAAGGTACAAAATAATCGCAATATTAATTGTTCAATTGTTGAATAGTGCAGGATGCCGCTGTACACAGTTAAACTGCAGTTAAACGACATGAAACATTTTTTAGTATGTAGTTTATCTACTATCTAAAGAAGGTGTAACAGACTAATTGTAATTGCTATACAGTAAGCTTAGAATATTTTTTTAATACCTTTGGACAACCCTGAAGGGGTTAAATGTAGATAGATAACCAGACAGACAGACAGACAGACAGACAGGAGATGTTTGGGTAAGACTGGACACAATAATGTTGGAAAGTACTAGTCTTTGTCTGTTACGCAAACCACAAAATATGTAAGTTCAAGGGTTTTTGTTTTCCATTAGCGTCTGATTCAGCACCAAAATCCTTATAAGACTGTGCATTAGAAATCATATTTGAATCATATATTTACAAATAAAAATGGTATTTATAATGGTATGTATAATGGTAATATATTTGAATGCCGTTCCAGATCTTGCTGGATATCTGGCTCTCACGCCATTCATACATGTTTTGGCGGCAACGTGTTTGTTTAAACATCCTGTATATTTACCGGGTGAGTCTCTTCATTATCTTGACTAATCCTGTCAATTAACATATCATCATTGAACAAACAGGACCTCAGGATATTGTAAGAATGCATTTAAAGGAGGTATATTTACCTGAAGTCCAAACTAAGAGGAATTGTGTATGTTTCAAAACGAAGCTCCAAAGCAAAAGAGCAATCAAAGAAAAAGGTTAACCATGATAATCACAGTATTACTTAAACTTGTGTACAAATCCAAGGGTCAATCATAATAAAAAATTATTGCTAGCGGTTCAAAAGTAAATTGACTGAGAACAGTTGCTCACAATGATGCTAAAAATCGATTTCGTTAAAGATAAACAAAATATAGAACAGGAAAAGAACTAAATGAACAAGGAAGTGTCTTATTTGTAATAATGTTGTTAGCTTTTCTCTTGTTTTTATTACTGAATCGTCAAAATAATCACAACTGATTTTATTTGAAATTTCAGAGTTTCTTCATGCTATGGTCTACATGTTTGGAGCTGTAGGTCTCAGTACTGTAAATGCAATTGCTCTCATCGCAGAACTGATCCTGAAAGCAGGTAATGTATGATTTCATGAGAACATTTTGGCATCGAATTGTCTTATTTTTTATATATAATGCATATTAGGTAAATATGTTGATATACCACCAATGGGTTCCACTGGAAACCAATTAGTAATACGTTAAAAGAGGTTTATTAAATGAAATCAAATTTTATTTAGTTTAGCTCAAAGACGCAGGGTTAGTGCCATAGACATAATATTTGGGGAGCTTAGTGTTTGTCATTCGACTTTGGCTCCGAAGGTCGTGACTTCAAATCCCAGCAACACCAAGTTGCCACTTCTGGGCCCCTGAGCAAGGCCCTTACCCCCATATCTGCTCATATGTATGAATGTGATAAATGAAATGCATAAATGTAATTCTAACAATAGGAACACTGTTTTTTGTACATGAGCAAGGGATTATTCCTATTTTTCTCAAATGGACCATCACATCTAAGTTCAGTGGTAGCTCAGTTGTTGTATTTCTGATCAGAAGGTTGTGTTCAAATCCCAAAAGCACTGCTGGGCCCCTGAGCAAGGCCCTTAACCATCAAGCTCAGCCGTACAGTATTAATGAGAAATGTGACTGTTGCTCTTGATAAAAACTGTCAACTGATGAACATGTAAATGTAAGTATAGGGTTGGGGGGCATGACAATTCTTGAATGTTCACTGCTTACACCTTCAATTAAGAACAGACATCACTTTATTATTCATCCCAGAGGGAAATTTAAAAGAGAGACACACATTTTACATTTATGGCATTTTTAAGAGGCCCTTATCCTGAGCGACTTACAATTATCTCATTCATACAACTAAGCATTTGAGGGTTAAAGGTCTTTCTAAGGGTCTCAGCAGTGGCAGATTAGTGGTGGTGGGATTTGAATCCACAACCTTCTAAATGGAAATAAAAAATATTACCCTCTGTGTGACTTCATTCCAGATCATCTGGACATGGTGATATAATTTCTACGCAATAACATGATGCAATGCATTTTTTTTCAAACAAGATCAGCTTTATACTTAGACGTAACTGTATTGCTGGCTTCTAGATAAAGGAGCACGGACTATCGGCGATCTCCGTGTGATCGTTTTACCAGTTGAAACAGTGTTTGTTTCCGCTTGGCTCGCGTTACAGATCTACGATGCCTGTGAGTACTGTGCAAACGCAATTGATTGTTAATTTTATACTCATTAAAAAATATATATATATATATATATGACTAAAGGCTACTTTGATATAACTTTCTACAAAAATAAAATACAATTCAAACTTTAAGAAATGAAATGTTACACTAAAATAAATAAATAGATTCATTAATAAATAGATAGTTAGATGAATAAATAGAACACAGCTGTAAATCAGAATTTAAATAGATTTGTTTAAAATTTGTGTATGTGCCTAATGATGTACTCTATATGTTACAGGGACGAGATCGAAAGGCAGGTAAACGCCCCCTTTTTTTTCCCGTAAGTACAGTGTAATCTGTTGATCAGAGTTGAAAGAGGAATGACGCAACCTTTCCACTGTCATACTGTACACAGAATAATGCAAATTTGAAGATATGAAGGGGAGAGAAAAAAAAGAGAGTAATAGCACCTGAGGTATGACATTTCATTAAAATGTCTATAAATGTAATTTGTTTGGACTGGAAATGGTTTGTGTTTACTGTTAGTTGAGTTCCCCAGCCCTTTATCCATAATTAAAATTGTTTTTTTTCTGAAATCAAGAAAGTCAAGTCAAGAGGCTTTTATTGTCATTTCTACAATACACAATGGTACACAGTAAAAACGAGACAACGTTCCTCCGGAACCCTGGTGCTACACTAAACAATAACATAGAGCTACAACACAACACAAGCTACATAAAGTGCATCGCGTGCAACCTAGTGCAAACAGTGCAGACAAAAAACAGTACAGAGAGACAGTGCAGACAGACGACACAAGACAAGACACAAAACCCAATATAGCGCCGACCAGTAAACCCACTGTATACTTTGATTATACCGTACTGTGCGAGGAGAACTGTAAAAACTATACCCGGAAGTGAATATAAACAGAACAATGTAGTGCAGAAAACCAGCAGCAGTCAAGTCAAGAGGTGCAAAAGACAGCATGTAAACAGTGTACTATACTATAATACAGTCAAAGGTGCAAAAAACAGAAGATGACCGAAGATGTTTATAACATGCCACTGTGTTCTGTACTTTTTCAACCTCAGACTATTCAGCGGTCTTGATGGTGTCATGTGTTGGACGGATGGACTTTGAGTCAAAGCTTCTTGCATTTCTTCTAGTGAGTCACTGACTCTGTCACACAGAAGCTACCAGGCATGTTAAGAGATCAAGTTACTAAATTTAGGAGATTTAGCAGCAATACAGCAGATGGTCACAAATAATCAATGGACTACTGTAATAAAGAAACATTGTGAAATGGTTTTACATTTATCCATTGCTCCAGTTTTATTAATTAAATATAAAATCAATATAAGTACACTCAGGAAGTAATGGGGCTTTATTTGAAATCTATAGATCTGCTGTTTTAGGTCCTCCATGTCCCTCTTTTTTAATCCATAAGAAAGTGTCAGAAAAAATAAGAACTGATTCAATGTATAAATGTATAACTTTTTGTGTTTTGTGCTGCATTTTTTTTTTGTTTTATGTCTAGAAACATACAGTATTAATCAATCAATATCAGTATAAATATTTCAAATGTTTTCACATTAAATGTATTAAAAAAAACAACGCTGTTATCACCAACAGTTTTGATTCTTCACTTCAGAATGATGTCATTACTTTATCCAGTAAGGCAGAACACACTGTGCTGTTGTAGAAGAATAATCATCATCATCAACAACAAAAAGATGTTGTGGCATGGTCCATATTTACTGGTAGCACCCTGAAGTTGATTATTTTCCCATCATATTCCACCAAAAGTGTTCAAATTCCGCTACAAACTGATTGTGATTATTCAATTGAAAAACGTTATTATATTGCACTGACAAAATATTGGTAAATTTAAAAAAAAGTGTATGGATTGTTGTGTGAATTATTATTATTATTATTATTATTATTATTATTATTTTCTTTATTAAGTCAATGGCTAATGCTGACTAGAATTCTTTTATACACGGGTATACTATTATAGTCATTTATTTGTTTTACCAGCAGGTGGCAGTAAAAGAACATGTAAGGAAAAAAAATTCGATTAAAATCCCCGTGAAGAAGAGAAGGACAATGATAAGAATGATGGTGTCACTGTTTAAAATCATTTCCAAAGCAGACAAAAAAATGTTTATATCAAATATAGGATGGTATATCTCTTCTGTCACTTTTGGAGACTGTATGCAACCTTGGGGTAATCATGAACAATCAACTGTTTTTTTTTCTTCTTCTTTAATTGTCAATCTTGCATGCTCATGTTAATTTCTTCTTCAAAATATTACATTTTCTCAATTTCTATCCACTCAGACCACTCAAGTGCTTTCCCATTCTCCCACACCACCCCACTGCTTCACTCCCTCCACTGGCTTCCTGTAGCTCCTACATCCGATCTAAAACACTGATGATTGTTTGCAAATCCATAAAATGGACCAGCACTTTTCTGCCTCTCAGCACTTGACTTAACACATCATCACGCTCCTTCTATCTTCCAATGCTCGGCAGGTTCCATCATCTCTCAGGGCAGAATGAAGACATGCTTCAAGAGACTTCACTATTCTGGCACTAAGGAGGTTGAACAAGCTTTCACTTGCCATCTGAACGAGTCTCTAGCTGTCTTCCAACAATATGCAAACACGAAATCTTCCAGTACTACCGAAATTAGCATTTGTTAAAACGTCCCTTATAACTATTTTCTGCCTAACACAGTTTTAGGTTGTAATGTTTCAGTATCAGAATGTGTTTATGGATAGATACTTCAATGCACTATTGTAAGTCGCTCTGGATAAGGGTGTCAGCCAAATCCTGTAAATGTAAATGTAGTAACATATGTCTCATTTTCATTCTGTTTGCTAAAACGATACCTGCAATCTTAAAAGTACAACCACATGTTTTAAGGAATGTGGTAAAACTACACCAGCTGCTTCCTGGAATGGATGCCAAATGCCTTTTTGCTCTTGGCTTTGATTTCAGGATAAAGATGTGTTTAGTAGAAAGTACCAATTTTTAATAAAAGATCATTATAAAGAATAAAATATATTATTTGACTTCCTTCTTGAACACAACTGTGGCTTTGTTTGCCTCAATTAATCTGAAGGAAATTGAAAGAAACGCTAGACAAATTATATTTCTGTACATACCTGTTCCTTGTTTACTTTGTTATTAATGCAGCTCTTCGAGTCCATGGCCCCTCAGATCCGCTTGTGGCCCAGGTGAGATGATCAGTTCTCCTGCCATGCTTTATTAAAGGTGCACTGCCTTTAGAAGAACTCCAGGTAGAATGGAAAAAGCTGGATACAGATTCTGTAGTGAGCCTCTTCCAGCAAGGAAAAAGCAGACCAGATCTCCAGACTCAGGTGTTTAGAGACAGCAATATATAGAGAAAATGTGACATGACAAAGACATTACAAAGACCAGAAGGAAACTTATCAGGGAGGCTACCAAAAGGTCAACAGCAACACTGGAGTAATTATTTTCTGTCAGGTACTGGTCACTTGGTACTGGTACATGTAACTACCATTTCATGTATTCTGCAATTCTGGGTTGTGGAGTAAGGTGGGTAGAAGAATATGCAAGCCTGTCTAAATTATGCCAAAAGATTCATTGTCACCCTAATTAATGTGGGAAAATGTGTTATGATGTAACTTTTTGGTCATCATTATAAAAGGTTGGTTTGCCACAAAGTCAACAGCATCAAGAGCATCGTCCAAGGAACAGCATACCAACAATAAAGCATGGTGGAGGTAGTATTATGATTAGAGGCTGCTTCTCTTCAGTTGGGCCAGGAGCAATTGTCAAGATAGATACGAAAATGAAAAGGTCCCCAGAAACCAATGGATTTTTCCAAAGAAAACCCCATCGAAAACTATGGAATGACCTAAAAAAAAACAACAACAAACTTTTCTTTGCAAAGTGGGGTAAAATTCCAAAGTCTTGATGTGTGGTTAAAAGAGACTTTTTCACAAACACTTGATGCTGTAATAAAGGCAAAAGGTGCTTCCTCAAAGTATTATTTGAGAGGGGTGTGTAGACTTGGTAGTGGTAGTTTTTTATCATTTAAAATGTTCCTGAATATTAAATGTACAATTTTCTCCTATGGATTTTTGTTTGTTGGAAGATCACATTAAAGATGTAACAAGTCTGACATTTATATTATTTCTGTTTTTATATTTTAAAAACCTGTAATTTCAGAAAGGTGTGTAGACTTTTTTATGTTCACTTTACAGATGATTGGTTTAGCTGTGAACTTGCAGTACCGGTTTGAACAAGTTACTCATTCAAGGAAATACAATGCTTAAATAAAATTGTCACTTGAAGTGACCTGGAGGAATGAACTCAGAGCTACATGTATTTGTCGGTGATTTTAATGTTTGTTTATGCTGTTGGACTTGAAAGTAAGGATTTTTATAACTTAGATTATTATGCATGATGTTCTTTATTAAAACTTTCTTTCAGCTTCTCTCATTAGGGGTCGCCACAGCGGATCATCCGCATGTTTGATTTGGCACATGTTTTTATGCTGAATGCCCTTCCTAACGCAACCCTCCCCATTTATCCGGGCTTGGGACCGGCACTAAGGCTTGTGCAACCCTAATGGCTGGGGTTGGTTCCCTGACCGGGGATCGAACCTGGGCCACGGCGTTGAGGGCGCCGCATCCTAACCACTAGACCACCAGGGAACCTGATGGGAGCATAATGTTCTTTATTATCAATGACAAATAGTGTATATAATTTTGTACACATTTTATGATTGAAATCTTTGCTGTAAATGAAATTTGTAAATATTATTTGACTTTCTTCTTGAACACAACTGTGGCTTTGTTTGCCACAATTAATCTGAGGGAAATTGAAAGAAACGCTATACAAATTATGTTTCTGTACATACCTGTTCCTTGTTTACTTTGTTATTAATGCAGCTCTTCGAGTCCATGGCCCCTCAGATCCACTTGTGGCCCAGGTGAGAGGATCAGTTCTCCTGCCATGCTTTATTAAAGGTTCACTGCCTTTAGAAGATCTCCAGGTAGAATGGAGAAAGCTGGATTCGGATTCTGTAGTGAGCCTCTTCCAGCAAGGAAAAAGCAGACCAGATCTCCAGACTCAGGTGTTTAGATACAGAGCTGACTTTTTTCCAGATGAGGTCCCAAAAGGGAATTTCTCCATCTTACTGAAAAATGTGGTCAAAGATGACGTTGGAGTTTATAGATGCCAAGTCAACACAACCCAGGACACTGGTCAAGTTATAATGGAAATGAAAGAGATCAGTATGTAACCATGTCCTTATTACATTTAAAATCCACTACTACATTTTGTATTTACTGTTACTTTAACTTTGTCCATGTCCTTTTAGAGCATTTTGTGGTGACAGGGGCAGACCATGCTGTCTTTGCCCATGAGGGTGAGGATGTCATACTGAACTGCTCTGTAGATTCCCATGTACCAGCCAGTGAGATTGAAGAAGTGACCTGGAAGAAGACAGATGGAGATGAAAGCATTCTTGTCCTGCTTTATCAAAACAGTGAAATATTCCCAGACTCCTCACATGAGAGTTATCGGCGAAGAGTTGATTTCTTTTCCACCGAAATCTCTAAAGGAAACTTCTCACTACAGTTGAAGGAGGTAAAGATGGAAGATAATGGAGAATTCACATGTGAGGTCCACACTAGTGACATGTCAGCAAGGACCACTGTGATACTGCATGGTGTAGGTAATGTACCTGGTCAAAATCACTAAACTTTTTTTAGACATCTGTATAAACAGTCCTGCCACAGTGAAATGAAATGTTTAGGATGGGATTAAGATACACCAGAGGACAAGTTCAGAGATTTACACATCTAATCCACTACTACACTTTGTATTTACTGTTATTATTAACTTTTTCCATGTTCTTGTAGAGCATTTTGTGGTGAAAGGGGCAGACCATGCTGTCTTTGCAAATGAGGGTGAGGATGTCATACTGAACTGCTCTGTAGATTCTCATGTACCAATGAGTGAGATTGAAGAAGTGACCTGGAAGAAGACAGATGGGGATCAAGACATTCTTGTCCTGCTTTATCAAGACAGTGAAATCTTCCTAGATTCCTCACATGAGAGTTATCGGGGAAGGGTTGAGTTCTTTTTTTCTGAAATCACCAAAGGAAACTTCTCACTTAAGCTAAAGGAGGTGAAGATGAAAGATAGAGGAGAATTCACATGTGAGGTCTTTACAAGGAATATGTCAGCAAGGACCACTGTGTTACTGCATGGTGTAGGTAATGTACCTGGTCAAAATCACTAATGACTTTTTTACACATCTGCTTTAACAGTCCTGTCACAGTGAAAAAGTTTAAGATACACCAGAGGACAACAATTCAGAGCTTTAAACATTGTAACAATGGCATTATGAGATGCTTGTGTAAATGTGAATCTAAATCTGAATTGCTTGAGTCAAGCAAT
Organism: Silurus lanzhouensis; assembly: GCA_039877035.1. Lineage (NCBI taxonomy): Eukaryota > Metazoa > Chordata > Actinopteri > Siluriformes > Siluridae > Silurus > Silurus lanzhouensis. The sequence goes on along the minus strand of JBCEWE010000348.1, from coordinate 1,153,729 downwards.
GTATTTCATCTTTGATAAGAAAAAAAGGAATGTGCTCTTTAATAATTTTTTTCCTGATGAAGACACAGTTTACAATGATCAGCTTTACACAGAGTGGGAGGGCAGCCATCCAGCAGCATTTTATGAATCTTTGTTTAGTTTGGGGTCATTCACAGTTGTTTATTATTCATGTCTCATTGCTACAGGTTTCTCTGCATTACATGTACTAATCCTGATGTTTTGCTTGATTGCACTATTGCTGGCAGTAGGATTTTGTGGTCCTGTTTTTAACCTCCTACGGAAGAGAGGTATTTAAAGTACCATTTATAATTTTTTTGCTTGAAAACATTCAGTTGCCAATGGAAGTCTAAATACAAAGCTTTTCTTTTTTCTTTTCCTTAGTTGTTACCAAAAGTGCCATGAAAATTCACATTTCTCTGATCCTTTTTCCAAATATTTGCATGATTATTGCTTTCTGCTTGTGGTCGACAGAAGGTAAATCCAAGGTGTTTTTCTCTATTTTTATGGCAGCTTTCATATAGTCAACCCAGATTCCATGCCTGACATTGGTGCGATTTATTTTTTCCTTAGGGTTTCTGTTGGAGGTTATTACTTGTTTAACTGTCAGTATCATAAGACCCATCATGCTGATAAAATCTTCTTCGTATCTCAACAGATTCCCAAGTAAGCTAATAACAACATTTTTAGTAATTATCAAGCTGGTGGCATGTGTATATAGTGTTTGTATATGTATATAGTGTTTGTATATGTATTCTGCACAAGGCAGTTGTGAAAAAGTAAGCTGTAAAGTAAGGATGCTCTTAAAAAATAGAAGTGTTCATTTATTGGTAGCATTTAAAATGGAAAGTAAATTAACAAAAGAAAAAACCAAATCAAATCATTATTTGGTGTGACTACGCTTTGCCTGCAAAACATCACCAATTCTTCTAGGTACACTTGCACACAGTTTTTAAAGGAACTCAACAGGTAGGTGGTTCCAAACATCATGGAGAACTAGCCATATATCTTCTGATGTAAGCTGTGTGAGAGAGGAGAACCCTCCTGGGAGGGATTTCCCAAGGAGGTCCCTTGAGAAGGGACACGAGGTCCGTAAACCATGGTCTGTCCAGCCAATAAGGTGCCACCAGGAGGAGACGGGCTCCTACCTGGCGAACTCTCTACAGAACTCCCGGAATCAGCTAGATAGGGGGAAATGCGTACAGGTGTAGCCTCGGGCACCTCTGCACCATGGCGTCCAGCCCCAGTGGGTGAGAGAGAGAGAACCAGATGGGACAGTGCGAAGTCTCCTGAGTTGCAAACAGATCCACCTGGGCTCTGTCAATTCTCTACCATATCTGCTCTACCATCTCAGGGTGGAGCCTCCATTCCCTGGGCCTTGGCCCTTTCCTCGAAAGGGCGTCTGCTTTCTAATTTAGAAGACCCAGGATATAAATTGCTCTCAATGAGAGGAGCTTTCCCTGGGACCACAGGAGGATCTGCAGGCAGTTATGTGCCATGAAAGATGTAGCTCGTTCCACCAAACTTGGGCGGAGTGGCCACTCATGACCGCTCCCCACCTCGGTGTGCAGGTCGGGGGGAAAACGTTAGGCCCCGGCATGGAGGCTGTGATGCAAGGCACAGAAAATGCGCATCCAGCTTACTAAGAGTGTGTTGCTTCCGCTCCTCGTCCGGCTAAGCTATTCCTAGTTTGGACACGGCCCGCATCACTGCCTCCAGGAGCTCCTCGTACAGCACAGGCTGTGAGGAGTCCTTGGGCTCACTAGCTTCCAAAAATGTTCCCTCCTCGGAGGAAGAAATATAGAGCTCCGCATTGCATGCGCCGGGAGAAGAAACCGCTGAAGGGCATGCTTCCCCCAGGAAACGAGTGCTCGGCCTGACAGGGAGCTGGAGGGAACTCATCCATCTCCATCCCTTCTGCCAAGTCGGCCTGCGAACCCCACGACCTGCGGAAGAGCAGAGCGTGCGCATAGCCATACGAATACATTGCAAACAATCTTCTCCCTCGAGAGCCGACTGAGCATGGTCCACTCCCAAGCAAACAACACACAAGTCAAGTGAAAGTTTTGTTTTGCTTGAGCCATTGCTTGCACAGATTCACACACAAAGCTCTTACTTGAACAAACAGAGCTAGCATTGCTCCATTGCTTGCACATTTTGTAGCTCCCTGGTTCATGACGTCGCCCCGCCGGTGACGTCACAAGTTTCCGTTGGCCGGATTTTACACCTGATTCAGAGCGTTAGCAACGCGGAGGCGTTTCCAAAACATTGCAAAGGGGAACAGGCACACCACAACAGTGTCACCAGCACACTTAATGATGGTGGTGCATTTGAAAGTGGCCACACAAGCCATAAGTGTACAGCTAGTACAGCAGGGGGCTCAGAATACAACCCTGAGAAGCTCCAGTGCTGATGTCTGTTTGTTGTCTGTCTATGAGGAGGTTGGAGATCCATTGACACAGTGGCAAACTGAGTCCCAGAACATACAACTTAGAGATGAATGTGGGGGCAATTATCTTATTTATTATGTTGAACTGTAGTACACAAACACATTTACATAGTTCCGTTTTCTGTAATTTAAATTAGCAACTGCTTGGTTATTCTTTACCATACACCTGACTCTGATCCTATAAAATTCCTGACTTTGTGCAGGTGTACTGTACAAAGTGTAAAACTGTAACAATTCAAAGACAAAGGGTATTCACACCAAATTTTGATTTGAATTGAAATGAAATCTTCTGCTAATTTACTTTATTTTATTACAACTGCCAGAAGCCTTTGCACATTACAGAGTGGCCAAAGGTTTTGAGGATGACACAAATATACATTTTCACAAAGCCTGCTGCCTCAGTTTTTATAATGGCAATTTACATACACGCCAACATTTTATGAAGAGTGATTAGCAATTAACTGCAAATTCCCTCTTTCCATGAAAATAAACTTAATCCCCCCCAAGAAAAATTTCAGCCCTGCCAAAAAAAGAACCAGCTGACATCACATCAATGATTCTCTTGTTAACACAGGTGAGATTGCTGATGAGGACAAGGCAGGAGATATAGAATAACAAACTGGAATTTTTAAATGGGTGGTGGTGCATAAAATCATTGTTCTTCCTCTGTTAACCATGGTTACCTGCAAGGAAACACGTGCAGTTATCAATTCTTTGCACATAAAGGTATTCACAGCAAGGATATTGCTGCTAGTAAGATTGCACCTAACTCAACCATTTATCAGATCACCAAGAACTTCAAGAAGAAAAGTTCAATTGTAGTGAAGAAGGGCCAATAAAGGGAACAAAGAAGCCACTTTTCTCCAGCAAACACTTCAGGGAACGACTGATATTCTACATTAGGTACAGGGATTGGACTGCTGTGAAGTAACTTTCTTTGATGAATCCCCTTTCAGATTTTTTGGTGCCTCCAGAAAAAAAGCTTAACCAGAGAAGAATAGGTGAGCGCTGTTATCAGTCCGGTGTCATGTCAACAGTAAAGCATCCTGAAACCTGAGGTTGTTTCTCAGTCAAGGGAGTAGGCTCATTCACAATTTTGCCTTGTGAGAACACAGCCATAAACAAAGCATTATACAAATACATCCTCTGAGAGCAACTTCTCCCAGCCATCAAAGACCTGTTTTGTGATGAACAATGCCTCTTACAGCATGATTGAACACCTTACTGTAAGGCAAAAGTGTTCACTATGTGGTTCATGGAACAAAACATCTAAGGAGACATTTTGGTCCATGGCTAGGTAACTTCCTACTTGTGGTCAATCCTCAAAAGAGGTGGGTGGACAAAACCCCACAAATTCTGACAAAATCTAAGCACTGTTTATGCAAGAATGGGCTACAAGCAGACAGGATGTGGTACTGTGGTATGTGTGTGTGTGTGTGTGTGTGTGTGTGTGTGTGTGTGTGTGTGTGTGTGTGTGTGTTTTATTTATTAATTAATTAATTTATTTATTTCACAGAATTCTTTCAAAAGGCAGTGAAAATTTTGGCTGTTCCACTTTACCATTTAAGTTTAACAATGGGTGCATGTTCCCGTAAGTAAAACAACATTGACACTGACAAATGTATTTCTGTTTACTATTTATTAAAGGAAGACATTGTTTCCAATGTCTTCACATTGTACCAGTCAGAACGAATCAGTACATTTCCAGAGGACACTGTGCTTTCCGGGTTTCTGTGTAACAAAGACAAGCTGCGTTACACAGCTAAAACAACTACTTTGTTTTCTGTATATCTTTCTCTTGCACCATAAGAAAAATGGAAGAACAGGAAAAAGTTAGTTTTTTTTCTCCAACAAATTTTCAAATATTGCATAATTCTCTATCTATTACAAACATGGCATCTCAGGAAACTTCACTTTCTTCACTGGATCTCTTTGCGGCAATATTTTCCACTAGTTAAGAATGCCATTCTTAGTCACTTCTCGCCAGATTATCTTTATTGTTTCAGCTCTGAGATCTTTTTGCTATTCTTCCTGACTGTCTTTTTGTTGCCGACCTGTTTTTTTCTTGTTCCTGGAGCTATTCTCTGCCTGCATTGCCCCGATTCACGGGTTGACCCTGACTGCTCTGGATTACTCTAGGTTGCTGCCTAAATTCCATATATTAATATTGGATCTACTGGACTGCGCTGCATGTGGGAATGTGAGTTACCAGCGGCGTGGAACTCTTTTCCGTCTTTCCTGCTTGATGCATTATTTGAGACTGTTTTGCTGCAACCCTGTCTACACCCTGCATTATAAAAATATAATCCCTCTGAATGCTCAAATTATTCATCAGGCCTATCTCACCTCTCATAAGCAGTGACTTAAGGGCACAGCCCGCCGACTCGGACCCGTGTTGGAACCCACAACACGATCACGCCTGCTCTTTCCTCACTGATGCCAGCACTGGAGCATCTCACAGCAAATCGTGCTTACCATCACCCAAATGCTTCTCTGAGGATCCTGTGATGTCGGCCTTTTGTGACTCACTACAACCTCGTTTACTTTAAACATTTACCTTCCTAGTTCCCCTTTGAGCAGGCAAATCACCAAAGAGCCATATCAAATCAAATAAACTTTTGATCTAGACTTTGTTCTAGACTCATCTCTGTCCAGACCGATGGAGCCCCTGCCTTTCACTTTCTGAAAAGGAGAGACGCCACACCAAGGGGCTACGAGGTGAATCATATAAGGTGTTTATGCCCAGCAAAAAAATAGAGCTTGTTGCTGCCATCTCCAGATAATGTCAGTTAGTCACACAAACATTTCTGCGGTCGCTACGGCCGCTTCCAGATCGGAGGCATCTTGCTTCTGTATAAATAGGCGCAGGCTACATGCCAGATTGCCTCATCCAGCCTTTATTTTTCCCCTCGTGGAAATTTTTTTTTTGGTTTTCCCGGTTTCTTGGACTTTTGCGCCCCTTCGACCTCGGCTCAGTTTTTCCTCTATTGCTTTATTGCTCTATTGTTTCCCGGCTCTCTACCTCAAACTGGTTTTGGACACGTTTCTCTCCCACAGACCCGCCCCTTTGCTCCTGTTGTCTGCAGAAAACTTCACCCAATGCACCACTATTAAAGATTTTAGTTTTTGAGCTTATCTTTATAAACTTTTGTTGTTGTAATGCTAATTTGTTGCATGCATGTATATGTATATATAGTATAAACATATATTTTTTTTCTGTCTCTCATTTAGCTTTTTTTATTATGCGGATACAGACCCCAGTAGAAATATACAACACAGTACTTACGGTCTTAGCAGTGTTGTTTGGCATCAGCACTGTTGTATTGGGTAAATAAAAACATACTTTTCAATTGCACCATTTCTTTATTAACCAGGGTTGATTTCTCATATTTTTTCATAAAGAATCATTATTGATACACATTTTTTAACAGTCCCAGAACTTTGTGGGTAAACAGATTACTACCTGCTATCTCAGGAGTCTTCTGGTGGCACTGGTGATGTGATCACTGCTTGTGCATCCAGTCAACTTCAAATACATTGGTACCCTTAATTAAATAAAATATAAAAAACTCATGAATGTATAAGGTAAAAACTTGGTGCACTTAAAATATAGGAGCATTTTATATACTGTATGTATTAAATATTTCTTAACAAAGACAGTTTTGTTAAAATATAATGGTAGACAAAGAGTAAATGTCTTCACTTAGAATACTCCTATAACATCCAACAAATTTTAAACTCAAATCTATGATAAAAAGAGTTCAAAAGAGGCTACAATGCAAAATCATCACTGGGACTTTTTGATATTTTAATCGATTGACAGCCCTAATAAATTGTCAGGAATTAACTAGTGACTAACCGTAACTTAACGACACATTTTTATCTGTTCTAAATGTACCTTAAAATAATACTTTTCAAGTTTTTATCAGTACACCGAACAGAATTTTGCCATGTTTCCACACAGACGGACTTAATTGCCGGATGTGTGCATCATGCAAATTTTGGTACTTGATTTGAGATTTGGCATCAGTAAAACAAATATTTAGTGATTAAAAACTATTTTTAGTTAGGTTTTTATTTATTTATTTATTTATTTTTTCATATCTGAGGAAAGAGGGTGTCGTGAATAAATGTGTGTTGCATTGAAGATAACATTTTTTGCCTTATATATATATATATATATATATATATATATATATATATATATATATATATATATATATATATATATATATAAAGAAATGGTTATAGAAATGAGTGCTGCATTAATCATGTGTTAAAATGTGTCGTTAAAGATAATTTATATACTGTGTGTGTATATATATATATATATATATATATATATATATATATATATATATATGTATATGTATATATATATATGTATGTATATATATATATATATATAATGTGTGTATATATATATATATATATATATATATATATATATATATATATATATATATATATATATATATATATATACTTTTAAGGGAAAATATATTATTCTAAATCTTTCTACAATGCCTTATAGCTGTCTTTGGTCTCCGGATGCATCTGACTTTGTTTCTAGAAGTTCTGATTGGAACACTGCTTGCATTGAAACTCACTCCATATGCTGCTTTGGAGTGTGAGTACTGTTATAAAATGATTTCAATATATTAATATGATGTCATAAAACGTCATAAAAAGTTCAGTGCATTTAGAAGGTATTCAGGTCCCCTTCATTTATTGTAATTTTATGTTGCAACTTGATGATACATGCACATACGTATTCAGACCCTTTGTAACAACACTTGAAATTTAGCTCAGGTGCCACCCAATTCACTTGATCAGTGCTGAGATTTTTCTATACCTTGATTAGAGTGTACCTGTGGAAAAGTTGATTGATTGGACATGATTCAGAAAGGCACACACCCCTATAAAAGGCCTCATAAATGATGCATATCAGAGCAAAAACCAAGCAACAAGGTCAAATGAATTGTAGAACTCAGGACTGCCACAAGGCACAGATCTGGGGAAGGTTACAAAGAAATTGCTTATGCACTGAAGATTTCCAAGAGCACAGTGGTCTCCATAATTATCTAATAGAAGAAGTGTGGTACAACCACGATTCTAATGAGAGCTGGTCGCACTGCCAATTGGGGAGAAGCAATCGAGGGAGAAGGGCCTTAGTGAAAGAGGTGACAAAATATGCAGTAGTGACTCTGACTGAGCTTCAGAGATCCTATGTGGAGATGAGACATAAAGCAGATCTGGGCTTCATGGCAGAGTGGCTAGAGGGAAGCCTCTCCTGTGTTTAAAACCAATGAAAGCATGCTATGAGTTTGTCAATAGACACCTGGAGGACTCTCAGACTGTGAGGAACAAGATTATATTATATATTAACATTATATCTGGAGGAGATCAGGTACTGCTCATCATTTGCCCAAAACCATCCCAAAAGTGAAGCATGATCATGGCAGCATCATGTTGTGAGAGTGTTTTTCTGCAACAGAGACTTGGCAAATGGTTTGGCTTGAGAGAAAACTAATTGGATCTAAGTACACATATATTTTTAATAAATACTTGTTCCACAGTGCTCAGGACCTCTGTCTGGCCTGTAGTCACCTTCAAACACCTTCAAACAACACTAAGCACACAGCAAAGACAACACAGGTGTGGCTTAGGAACAACTCAGTAAATGTCCTAGAGTGTCTCAGCCAGAGGTCTAACATAAACCCTATTCAACAGCTCTAGAGAGACTTGAAAATGTCTTTCCACCGATGCTCCCCATCCAGCCTGACCCAGTTTGAGGGGATTTGTCGTGATGAATGGCACAAAATCCTCCAATGAAGGTGTGCAAAGCTTGTTGCGTGATACAGCATCAAATCTTTTTTTTTTTTTGCCTATTTGCTGCCAAATGTGCTTCAAATCAAAACTGAGTAAAGGGTCTGTATTCTAATGTACATCTTTTTATTTATTTATTTATTTATTTTTATTTTTTATTTAACATTTCTCAAATTTAGTTTTCACTTTGTCATTATGGGGTACTAAGTGTAGATTAATGAGAAAAAATATATATTTGAACAATTGTAGGCTTCACCATAATAAAACTGGATCTGAATGCTTTACGAATGCACAGTGTATATACTAAATTTACTGTCATGCCCTATACATTTATTCAATTAATACAATTACATTCTTAATTTTTTTCTTTTTTTTCTGATCTGTCCCCTGATATTTCTTTGGACTTGTAGATGGCTATGAGATAGCTATGGTATTACCAGCTCTAATTGTGGGAATTTTGATTGTACTTTCTCTACAAAGGCACCTATTTCTAGGAAAACCATTTGGATGTAAGGCTTGTAACTTGTACATATACAGTATGATTACTTTGCTCTCACAGTCTCTTACAGCATTTTGCATTTGTTTTTGCAGGTGTGCACATCACGTTGTCATCTCTTATGATGTTTGCATTCACCTGCTATGAAATATTTTTCTATATTCTTTTCACTTTCCTATTAAAAAAAATTCTTATGGGTAAGTACCTACAACAAATTGGCAGAAAGTGAATAATGTGCATAAGGTTTAATTAATTTTAATGGATGTGTATTACAGTAAAGATTGAACTGAATTAAAACAAATGCTATTTATGAACTCATTTTCTGTTTTTTGTTTTTTAATTTATTCTGCTTTTTTTTGTTATTTTTTTTAGTTCATGGTATTTAACATAGTTTAGTTTATGGTATTTTTGATATGCATAAACTTTATTAAAGACTCATTTCACAATAAAGGCAAAATACAATAAATGAATTTTCCGGTACGTGTGGTATTTACTAACAATATTTTCCTCAATTTCAGGATTGAAAAATCTATTTGTGGTTGTACTGCTTTTGTGTGCATGGCTAGTAGTAATTTGTCTGGTGCGTTATCACCGAGGATATAGACAAAGATCCTGCTCTCATTGGAGAAAAATAGGATGCAAGTATGATATTTATGCACTTACACTATATTTTTACCTTCTACTTCCTAGAGCTGTTAAGCCCCACCCACATGAGAGGTTTCATGCCAGAAGGTTGATTGTAAACATGTGGAGCTTAAACAAAAAACTTTTAAAATATAAAGCAGATACCTGGATTTCTTCGAATAGCTAATGTGGGAAGGGGAAGCTCACTGGCGAAGATGTTGACCTTCTAATCAGAAGGTTGTGAGTTCCAATCCAACCACCAATAAGCTGCCACTGCTGGGCCTTTGAGCAAGGCTCTTAATCTTCAACTGCTTGTATGAATGAGATAATTATACGTTTTTCTGTAAAAGGGCATCTGCAAAATGACAATGTAATGTTAAACATTTTGGTACTAATGTAATTCCATATGATAAAAGTAGAAATACAGTATTGGACTGGATGTATGTAAGCAAAAATTGAATTCTCGTGTAATTACAGTAATTACATTAAGTAATTGAATTATCGTCGTCTGTAAGGGTTAATAATAGAGTCGATGCATGAAGGCTGCTTACATTTTTTCCAGTAGAATCTCAGCCAGTGACTTTACCTGTGACAAAACTCATTGCTGTGACTCATTTTACAGCAATTCATTATTTAAGTAAAAACATTGTTGAGTATAGTGAGTATTCAACCACAAAGTTATTGAAGTAACTAAAAATATGTAAGTCTTAATCCAAGAAGCTCACAGCAAGTTTAGCATGTCTTCCTGTCCTGCACCATCTTCACACGGCTTTCACCAATCGGCAAAATGGCTTTCAGTGCTGCACCAGCTGTACCTGAGCTGATTAAGAGAAATTGTGAAGGTGTTTATGCATAGTGTTATGTATGTATTCATGTTTGTTTTTCAGATTTATTCTGCACTGCTACTGCTGCATTTTTAATCACTGCATATGGCACAATGTGCATTTATTATACATACATCCTCTTAAGAAGTCAAGGTATTTGATTTAATAATCTGATTTTATAATAAATATTATAATGTATAATAAAAATGAAAAAGTAGTAAAAAGAAAACATTTAATTTTTGTTGTTTTGCCAAAACCAAAACAGCTAAAATTATAATATTTAAAAACATTACTGAAATTCGGTATTAAATAGTTCATGCATTTTAATTAGCCACAGTAATAGGAACCAATAAATAAATGATGAAGTAAATGGTGTTCATCCTGTAATTGACAGTAACAAAGTAAATGTAATTTGTTACTGTATTTAAGTAGCTTTCCATTTATCTGTACTTTACAGAAGTGTTTCTATAAGGGGGAGACTTTTACTTTAACTTCACTACCTTTCAAAGTCACATATTTGTTTTAATGAACAACATTTTGCAAAATCAGTTGTTCCTTTTTATTTATGTCTGCATACAAATTTAATTGGTCAAATACGCAGCAAGCCACCAATCAGAGTAGAGCCCTGAACTTAACTGAAGTTTAGCATCAGTTCAACAACAAGAAGGATATTTTAAAAGTAATAAATAATTGAAGAAACTCCTGACTCGAACTTTTCACAACACCTGTGGTCTTTTTTTAATTTTTTTTTTTTTTATATATATAGTTCAAAAGAATAACCCCCCCACACACACACACACACCCCCACCCCCACCCCCCAATACGTTTGTACTGTTTTTAGGTGAAAGTTTAAAGGAACACTTTTACTGGAGTAATGTTTTACCGAGTGTTTCTCTACTCTAGTACATGCTTTGTGTACTTCATCCAACACTGTGTTCATCTAAATAATATATTTGAATGATGATTGCAGACCGTGGTGGATTTTTGGCACTGATGCCATTACTCCATGTTTTGGCAGCAACATGCTTGTTCAAGCATCCCGAACATTTACCTGGTGAGTCTCATAATGAATAAATGAAATGTTTATTAAAGATAAAAGATTGGTCATTATTTGTAGCTTTTTAATGTTACAGTATTTATTACAGTTACATTATTACATTTTCCTCATTTATCATCCCCTTTTTTGAATCACAGATTTCCTTCACATTATGGTCTACATGTTTGGAGCTGTGGGTCTCAGTACTATAAATTCAATCGTTCTTGCCACAGAACTGATTCTGAAAGAAGGTAATGTAAAATTTCACCATAAGCAAAATAGCAGAAATGTGCCATTCTTTCTTCTTTTTTTGTTTTATTTGATTTATTTATTTAATTGTATTATTATTATTATTATTATTATTATTATTTTGTGTGTGTGTGTTGTCAGTTCATATTTTACTTTAATTAATGCTAAAAGGTGAGATTTGACCATACTATTGGTTTCTAGGAAGAGGAGTGCGGAATATAGAAGATCTCCGTACGATTGTTTTACCACTTGAAACACTGTTCCTCATTGCTTGGCTCATTTTGCAGATCTATGATGCCTGTGAGTACTTTCTAGAACAATTATTTATTAGTTCTATATAAATATATAAAAGACATGAGAAATAATACTAGCACAGTCATGATTTAATTCATTTACATTTTGCTGTTGTGAATCCCTATTTGGCTGAATCTGTGCTCTCGTATGACTCAGGGCTGAGATTTAAGGATGGGTAAGCTCATTTATATTCTTAATAAATATCAGTTTCAGTAAATGACAAGTTTTAAACTAGGGTCTGTCAGTCAAGAGAAAACGAGTGTTATTTTTTTAAACAGAAGTCATCAATTTGAAGATGAGACAACAAGATTTGAGGTATGATGCCTAAAATTTGTTAATATTAAAATTAATATGTATATACTTACAAGGACATTTACAAGATCTTTTTTGGACATCATGAGGAAAGGTTGGCTTAAACAATTGAATAGAGTTGCTAAGCTTTTCTCATGAGCCACTTTTTCATATAATAATAATGTTGCATTTTCTTTCCCGTAGAATTTGAGCGAAAACACACAATTTGCCTTAATTATAGATCCCTAGGAAAACTAATGCGTGGAAAAAAATACTCAAAATAGCATAAAAATGCACAGAAAACTCAGGGTCATTTTATGAGGTTAATGTCGATGCTTCTGCTAAAGATTATGTATGCAGGCAGTCCAGCTGTGACTGCAGTTAAAGGACATTCTCGCTGTATGAGATATGTGTCCGTGATGCAGCGCTCTGTTATATACTGCCTTTCTGTATAATAGTGATGGTTTCTATAACCATGGCATAACATAATGACAGTATTAAGAGGTGGATTGTTTTAAATAGGAAACTGCTGAAGTCCTAAATGTGAAATGCATGGCCCACCATGTGTCTCAAACCAATAGCACACACACATATATATATATATATATATATATATATATATATATATATATATATATATATATATATATATACAGGGCCAATTTAGCACAGTTAAATCTTCTTCTTCTTCTTCTTCTTCTTTCGGCTGCTCCCGTTAGGGGTCGCCACAGCGGATCATCCGTCTCCATACCACCCTGTCCTCTACATCTGCCTCTTTTACACCAACTACCTGCATGTCTTCCCTCACCACATCCATGAACCTCCTTCTTGGCCTTCCTCTTTTCCTCCTACCTGGTGGCTCCATCCTCAGCATTCTTCTACCAATATAATTCATGTCCCTCCTCTGCAAATGTCCAAACCATCTCAATCTCGCCTCCCTCACCTTGTCACCAAAACATCCTACATGCGCTGTCCCTCTAATAAACTCATTTCTAATCTTATCCATCCTCGTCACTCCCAACGAAAACCTCAACATCTTCAGCTCTGCTACCTCCAGCTCCACCTCCTGTCTTTTACTCAATGCCACTGTCTCTAAACCATACAACATCGCAGGTCTCACCACAGTCCTATAAACTTTTCCTTTCAATTTTGCAGATACCCTACTATCACAAATCACTCCTGTCACTCTTCTCCACCCACTCCACCCTGCCTGCACTCTTTTCTTCACTTCTCTAACACACTCTCCATTACTTTGCACTGTTGACCCCAGGTACCTGAATTCCTCCACCTTCTGAAGCTCTTCTCCCTGCAACCACACCACTCCACTGCCCTCCCTCTCATTCACACACATGTATTCTGTCTTACTCCTACTGAGTTTCATTCCCCTTCTCTCCAGCGCATATCTTCACCTCTCCAGGCTCTTCTCAACCTGCTCCCTACTCTCACAACAAATCACAATATCATCCGCAAACATCATAGTCCAGGGAGACTCCTGTCTGACCTCGTCCGTCAACCTGTCCATCACCACTGCAAACAGGAAAGGGCTCAGGGCCGATCCTTGATGCAGTCCAACCTTCACTCTAAACCAGTCTGTCGTACCTACTGCACACTTCACTGCCGTCACACTGTCCTCATACATGTCCTGCACCACCCTCACATACTTCTCTGACACACCTGACTTCCTCATACAATACCACAACTCCTCTCTTGGCACCCTGTCGTACGCCTTCTCTAAATCCACAAATACACAATGCAATTCCTTCTGTCCTTCTCTATACTTCTCCATCAACATTCTCAAAGCAAATAAGGCATCTGTGGTGCTCTTCCTCGGCATGAAACCATACTGTTGCTCACAGATGGTCACCTCTTCTCTCAGCCTGGCTTCCACTACTCTTTCCCATAACTTCATGGTGTGACTGATCAACTTAATACCCCTGTAGTTACTGCAGGTCTGCACATCTCCTTTATGCTTAAAGATCGGTACCAGCACACTTCTTCTCCATTCCTCAGGCATCTTCTCACCTTCCAAAATCCTGTTAAACAATCTGGTCAAAAACTCCACTGCCATCTCTCCTAAACATCTCCACGCTTCTACCGGTATGTCATCTGGTCCAACCGACTTTCCACTCTTCATCCTCTTAATCGCTGCTCTCACTTCCTCCTTACTAATCCTATCTACATCCTGCTTCACCAACTCCACATCATCCAACCTTCTCTCTCTCTGATTTTCCTCATTCATCAGCTGCTCAAAATACTCCCTCCACCGTCTCAACACACTCTCCTCACTAGTCAACACATTTCCCTCTCCATCCTTTACTGCTCTAACTTGCAGTACATCCTTTCCAGCTCGGTCCCTCTGCCTGGCCAATCGGTACAAATCCTTTTCTCCTTCCTTAGTGTCCAACCTCTCATACAGCTCCTCATATGCCTTTTCCTTGGCTTTCGCCACATCCCTCTTAACCTGCTGCCGCATCTCCTTGTACTCCTGCCTACTTTTCTCATCACTCTGTCTATCCCGTTTCTGTTTTGCCAACCTCTTTCTCCTTATGCTCTCCTGCACTTCCTCATTCCACCACCACGTCTCCTTGTCTTCCTTTCTATTTCCAGATGTCACACCAAGTACTTTTCTAGCTGCCTCCCTCATCACTCCTGCAGTAGTTGCCCAATCATCCAACACCTCCTTAACACCACTGAGCCTCTCTCTGACCTCTTCCCTGAACCTCACACTACACTCTTCCTCCTTCATTTTCCACCATCTTATTCTTCTTTCAGTCCTCACTCTCCTCCTTTTCTTCTTCGCCTCCAAAACCATCCTACAGACTACCATCCTATGCTGTCTAGCTACACTGTCCCCTGCCAACACCTTACAGTCGCCAATCTCCGTCAGGTTGCATCTCCTGCATAGCACATAGTCCACCTGTGTGCACCTTCCTCCACTCTTATGTCACCCTATGATCCTCCTTCTTCTTAAAATAAGTGTTCACCACTGCCATTTCCATCCTTTTAGCAAAATCTACCACCATCTGCCCTTCCACATTCCTCTACTTAAAACCATACCTACCCATCACCTCCTCATCACCTCTGTTTCCTTCACCTACATGCCCATTAAAGTCCGCCCCAATCACCAACCGTTCTTTCCTAGGTACACCATCTACCACTTCATCTAATTCACTCCAGAATCTTTCCTTC
This sequence comes from Silurus lanzhouensis, assembly GCA_039877035.1. Lineage (NCBI taxonomy): Eukaryota > Metazoa > Chordata > Actinopteri > Siluriformes > Siluridae > Silurus > Silurus lanzhouensis. The sequence continues at coordinate 1,138,451 of JBCEWE010000348.1, read as the reverse complement.
TCCTCCATCTCACAGGCAAGTTGTGGAGCATAGGCACTGATGACATTTATCATCATCCCTTCAACTTCCACCTTCACGATCATCACCCTATCAGAAACTCTCTTCACCTCCACTACACTCTTACTGTACTCTTCCTTCAGAATCACCCCTACACCATTTCTCTTTCCATCCACACCATGATAAAACAGTTTAAATCCACCTCCAATGTTCCTGGCCTTACTCCCTTTCCACTTGGTCTCCTGAACACACAGCATATCTACCTTTCTCCTCTCCATCATATCAGCTACTTCTCTCCCTTTACCCGTCATAGTACCAACATTTAAAGTACCAACCCTAACCTCCACTCTCCTACACTGCTTCTTTCCCTGCCGTCTCTGTAGACGTCTTCCTCCTCTTCTTTTCCTCCTTCGGCCAACAGTAGCCCAATTTCCTCCGGTACCCTGTCGGCTAACGATACCTGTGGCGGTCGTTGTTAACCCGGGCCTCGACCGATCTGGTATGAAATTCTCATTTGTGATCCGCATATTTGATTTGGCACATGTTTTACGCTGGATGCCCTTCCTAACGCAACCCTCCCCATTTACCCGGGCTTGGGACCGGCACTAAGAATGCACTGGCTTGTGCCTCCCTAATGGCTGGGTTAATTTAGCACAGTTAAATAAAATATTTAAAACTTATAGTATGGTCATTGATACCAGTTCATTTTAATGCAAAAATAATATAACAAAATTAAGTTTTAAATGTTATTATTCAGACCATATTTCCTTTTTTTCTTTTTTTTTATATTTCATGTAGGTTGCAGAAATGGAGGTTCTCACAAACCCTGACCCAAACTCTAAGTCTGAATAATCTGAGAGGATCAATATGCACCAACTATTAGATTTCAGAGGCAATTTTGCTCAAGCTTTATGTTGTGTAAACGTTTTATTTGTTCATATTGCTCTGTAAATATAGATGCTTTTTTATGATGCTTATAGATGCTTTAAACTAGAAGTGCAGCACTGTGTTAAATGCAGCCGGTTCCTGGATTGGGTGCCAAAGATCTTTTCGTTAGCAATATAGTGGAGAAATCTTGAAAAGAATTTATTTTGCTTCCAAAATATAAATTGGAACAAATTACAGATTAGCTTAATAAATTAGAATTTGTACTGCATAAATGACTAGTTGACAAAAAAACTGAAGACAGAGCTGGAGGTGGCAGAATTACAAATGCAGTTTTCATTGGGAATGGGATGAAGAATACTGAGGATGGAGCTGCCAGGGAGGAGAAAAAGAGGAAGGACAAGGAGGAAGTTTATGGATTTGGTGAGGGCAGACATGCAGGTGGTAATTTAAAGGGGGCAGTTGTGGTATGGAGATGGTGATCTGCTCTTGTGATCCCTAAAGGGAACAGCCGAAAGAAGAAAAAGATGACTAAAAACATGACGTGTTTCTGTATGTGCTTCAGTGTAACTCGATAACCCATAATACATATTGAACATTACATCTAAAAGGCCACCATCTGCAAAAGTATCTGTTTTCCATTCCTTCAAACTTATAAAATAAAGATGCTTTATTATAATCCTGTGGATTTGCTGCTTCTGTTCACTTTCTTTTTTCGTTTTACATTCTTAAAAAAGTTGTTTTTTCTGGACTTCAAACCCAGACTGCACTTTTATAAAGGGTCAAGAGGAGAAAGCCAAAACCCTGGAATATGAAAACAATTTACTGTTATATCTACACATGCTGTGAAGGAACCTAGTGATGCTTTCGGTGGAGACCGGGAGCAGAAAAACGTCCTTGGTCGTCTCCAGAGGCCAAACGACACCCACGGCGGAATCCAGAGGCCGTGCGACACCCACGGCAGAGTTTAGAGGCTGTGCGACACCCACGGTGGAGTTCAGAGACCGTGCGATGCCCACGGCGGAGATCAGGAACACAATGACACCTTTCGTGAGGCCTTCAGAGGAACTCGGGAGTGCTTTGTCGTTCTCTGAGGGACCTGGAGGGGAGACGTCACCTGGAGAGAGATTCAAAGGCATGACGTCGTCTGGAGAGAGGCTCAGAGGCGTGACGTCGCCTTCTGCGGGAACTAGAGGAGTGACGTCACCTTATGGGAAGCTTGAAGCCGTCGCCCTGCGGGGAACTTGGAGGCGAGCCCTTGCCCCCTGCTGGGAACTTGGAGGCGAGCCGTCGCCCTGCGGGGAACTTGAAGGCGAGCCGTCGCCCTGCGGGGAACTTGAAGGCGAGCCGTCGCCCTGCAGGGAACTTGGATGCGAGCCGTTGCCTTCAGGGAAACATGGAGGCGAGACGCCTTTAAGGAGACTTGGGGGTGAGACATCGCCTTCTGAGGAGACCGAGGGCGGCGGTATGATGTCCCCTTCGCGGCCTGGCGGCGGATCGACTTTCCCTTCGCGGCCTGGCGGCAGTTCGACTTTCCCTTCGCGGCCTGGCGGCGGTTCGACTTTCCCTTCATGGCCAGGCGGTGGTACGATGACCTCTTTGCGGCCAGGCACCGGTTCAACGTCCCTTTCGCGGCCAGGCGGCGGTACGACGACCCCTTTGCGGCCAGGCGGCGGTACAATGTCCCTTTCGCGCCAGGCAGCGGTTCGACGTCCCTTTCGCGGCCAGGCGGCGGAGCGACGTATTTAGCGAGAAACTGGAGCAGAGCGCTCGTGGAGACTCTGTGGCAGCGCAGAGCGCACGTGGAGACTCTGTGGCGACGCGGAGCGCTCGTGGAAACCCTGGAGCGAAGCGGAGTTTTTGGGGAAACTCTGGAGTAGAGTGGAGCTCTCCTGGAAGCCCTGGAGCAGAGCAGAGCTCTCAGGGAGTGGAGAGGAGCTCTCAGGGACACTCTGGAGCGGAGCGGAGCACTTGTCAAAACTGGAGCGGAGTGCTCATGGAAACTCTGGAGCGGAGCAGAGTGCTCGGCGGAGCACTGGAGCGGAGCCCTCCCAGAATCGAGAGGGCTGTAAGGTAGATCCGCCGGAGTGATCCCGAACATCCCCGTGAGACAGCTTACTGGCGAGAGAGAAAGAGAGTCCCCAGACAGGAGAGAGATGTGGAGCGCAATTTAACCGGTTTCGGTTGTGTAGAAGAAAGGGTAAAAATCCACATATTCACCAACACTCTGTATAAATCCGCTCCACTCTGCCATATCGTCGGAAAAGTAAGCCGGGAATTCCATCATACTCTCAGGGGGGCGTGGCCCAGCTGCACTTGCATGTTCCCGAGCCGGCGAGGATGAATCGCGAGGAGCTTCATCGCGGCAGAGCGAAATCTCCCCTTGTCTCGGTGGGTCTTGCTGCAGCCGATCAGGTCACGCGGCAACCACGGTGATAACCCGATCATATTTTTAAAGGTCTGTTATTCTGTCAGGGGGGCAAATGAACGGAGGCGAAAGCCGGAGTAGAAATCGCCAAATGTTTAACGAGTGAAGCGAATCACACGGATACATACACGGCAGTCCGGTCAGAGTGAGATATCCGTGGTACGCCCTGGAGGGGCGAGGTCCACATAGTCCAGAAACAAACGCACAGAGAGATAGGGGTAATCCGGGAAAGCCGGAAATGAGTAGCAGATGAGTCCCAGGTGTGTGTGATTAAGCCGTGAGCGCCGGAGAGAGCAGAGGCATGACAGCCACCGAAGATGGCATGGCAGGTGGATTCCTGACAGTGGGGAATAAAATCCTTCCATATATCGTTAGAATCCTGCACTTATTGGCTACATTTTCCATCAGTCATTTTGTTTCTATAATGCTACTGGCTGTAAATTAAAGGGTTTGAAATGTTCTCCCACACCACCCCACTGCTTCACTCCCCCCACTGGCTTCCTGTAGCTCCTACATCCGATCTAAAACACTGATAATTGTTTGCAAATCCAAAAAATGGACCAGCAGTTTTCTGCCTCTCAGCACTTAATTCAGCAAATCATCACACTCCCTCTATCCTCCAATGCTTAGCAGGTTCCACCATCTCTCAGGGCAGAGGGAAGACAAGCTTCAAGAGACTTCACTATTCTGGCACTAAGGAGGTTAAACAAGCTTTTACTTGCCATCTGAACGAGTCTCTAGCTGTCTTCCAACAATATGCGAAGACTAAATCTTTCAGTACTACCTAAATTAGCAATTGTTAAAACATCCCTTATAACTATTTTCTGCCTAACACAGTTTTAGTCTCATGATATTTTTAGTCTGGGACGTAATGTTCCAGTCTCAGTATCAGAATGTGTTTATGGATAGATACTTCAATCGACTTTTGTAAGTCGCTCTGGATAAGGGTGTCAGCCAAATCCTGTAAATGTAGTAACATATGTCTCATTTTTATTCTGTTTGCAAAAATGATACCTACAATCATCAAAGTACAACTACCTGTTTTAAGGAATGTTTTACACCAGCTGCTTCTTGGAATGGATCCCAAATACATTTTTGTTCTTGGCTTTGATTTCAGGATGTGTTTAGTAGAAAATTTTAATAAAAGATCACACAATGCATAAACAATTCATTTCAATATGTGATCTAGTGAATTGCACATAGTTTACATTAAAGCCCACCATTTAAAGTGTATATATAAAGTCTACACATCCTTATGAAATTGCAGGGGTTTATATATAAGAAGCATGGATGTCAGACTTGTTACATTTTTTGTGATCTACCAACAAAGGGAGAAGAATAGAAATAGTTAATTGGGAACATTTTACATTAAAAATTTGTAAACCCTAATTGCATAAATCTAAACATCCTTTCATAATGGGGGCATAAACTGTCCTTTAAAATGAGACCTGTAGGTAAATGGCATACACCTGCCATTAATTACAGTAAATCAGATTAGAAACAGATAAATGTTAGCTGTTGCTGTAGTTAGCTGTTGCCTGATTGTGGCTACAATCTACTAAATGCAATGAAAACGTATCAGGGAGGCTACCAAAAGGTCAACAGCAAAACTGAAGGAATTATTTTCTGTCAGTTGCTGATCACTCCAAAAGATTAATTGTCACCCTAATTAATGTGGGAAAATGTGTTATGATGTAACTTTTTGGACATCATTATAAAAGGTAGGTTTGCATTGACAACAGCATCAAGAGCATCATCCAAGGAACAGCATACCAACAATAAAGCATGGTGGAGGTAGTATTATGCTTCGAGGCTGCTTCTTTTCAGTTGGGCCAGGGGCACTTGTCAAGATACAGAAATGAAAAGCTCCAGAAACCAATTAAACAATTTTGGAACAAAACCTTCCGTCCTCTTTCGGAAAGCTGAAAAAGCACATATCAAAAATCAACAAAGACATGGCTTCAGAAAAGCATAATCAAAAAAAAGAGACTTATTCACAAACACTTGATGCTGTAATAAAGGCAAAAGGTGCTTCCTCATAGTATTATTTGAGAGGGGTGTGCAGACTTAGTAGTTGTAGTTTTTTATTATTAGAAATGTTCCAGAATACTAAATATACAATATTCTCCTATGGATTTTTTTTGTTGGAAGATCACATTAAAGATGTAACAAGTCTGACATTTATTTCTGTCCTGTTATTGCTCTGTTTTTAAACCTGCAATTTCAGAAAGGTGTGTAGACTTTTTATGTTCACTTTACAGATTGCCTTATCTGTGACCTTACAGTACCGGTTTGAACAAGTTACTCATTCAAGGAAATACAATGCTTAAATAAAATTGTATGAGAGTTGAAGTGAAACTGGAAGAATGAACTCGGAGCTACATGTATTTGTCAGTGATTTTAATGTTTGTTTTTGCTGTTGGACTCGAAAGTAAGGATTTTTATATCTTAGATTATTATGCATTAAGTTCTTAATTGCTGATGACAAACAGTGTATATATTTTTGCTTACATTTTATGATTAAAATCTTTGCTGTAAATGAAATTTGTAAATATTATTTGACTTCCTTCTTGGATATCACTGTAGCTTTTGCTTGCCTCAATTAATATAAAGGAAAATGAAAGAAATGCAAGACAAATTATGTTTCTGTACATACCTGTTCCTTGTTTACTTTGTTATTAATGCAGCTCTTCGAGTCCATGGCCCCTCAGATCCGCTTGTGGCCCAGGTAAGAGGATCAGTTCTCCTGCCATGTTTTATTGAAGGTTCACTGCCTTTAGAAGAACTCCAGGTAGAATGGAAAAAGCTGGATACAGATTCTGTAGTGAGCCTCTTCCAGCAAGGAAAAAGCAGACCAGATCTCCAGACTCAGGTGTTTAGAGACAGAGCTGACTTTTTTCCAGATGAGGTCCCAAAAGGGAATTTCTCCATCTTACTGAAAAATGTGGTCAAAGATGATGTTGGAGTTTATAGATGCCAAGTCAACACAACCCAGGACACTGGTCAAGTTATAATGGAAATAAAAGAGATCAGTATGTAACCATGTCCTTATTACATTTAAAATGCATAATTTGTACCAGTATGTTCGTCATTTTATGAAACACATCAAATCCACAAATACTCTTTATATTTACTGTTATTATAACTTTGTCCATGTCCTTTTAGAGCATCTTGTGGTGACAGGGGCAGACCATGCTGTCTTTGCCCATGAGGGTGAGGATGTCATACTGAACTGCTCTGTAGATTTCCATGTACCCGCCAGTGAGATTGAAGAAGTAACCTGGAAGAAGACAGATGGAAACGAAGGCATCCTTGTCCTGCTTTATCAAAACAGTGAAATATTCCCAGATTCCTCACATGAAAGTTATCGGGGAAGAGTTAATTTCTTTTTCTCTGAAATCTCTAAAGGAAACTTCTCACTACAGTTGAAGGAGGTAAAGATGGAAGATAAAGGAGAATTCACATGTGAGGTCCACACTAGTGACATGTCAGCTAATACCACTGTGATACTGCATGGTGTAGGTAATGTACCTGGTCAAAATCACTAATAACTTTGTTATACATCTGTTTAAACAGTCCTGACACAGTGAAATGAAATGTTTAGGATAAGAATTAAGATACACCAGAGGAAGTTCAGAGATTTACACATCAAATCAACTACTACACTTTGTATTTACTGTTACTATAACTTTGTCCTTGTCCTTGAAGAGCATTTTGTGGTGAAAGGGGCAGACCATGCTGTCTTTGCCCATGAGGGTGAGGAGGTCATACTGAACTGCTCTGTAGATTTCCATGAACCAGCCAGTGAGATTGAAGAAGTGACTTGGAAGAAGACAGATGGAGACCAGGACATTCTTGTCCTGCTTTATCAAGACGGTGAAATCTTCCCAGATTCCTCACATGAGAGTTATCAGGGAAGAGTTGATTTGTTTCTTTCTGAAATCACCAAAGGAAACTTCTCACTAAAGCTAAAGGAGGTAAAGATGAAAGATAGAGGAGAATTCACATGTGAGGTCTTTACAAGGAATATGTCAGCAAGGACCACTGTGGTACTGCATGGTGTAGGTAATGTACCTGGTCAAAATCACTAATTACTTTTTTATACATCTGCTTTAACAGTCCTGCCACAGCTAAATGAAAAGTTTAGGTTGAGTTCAAGTCAAGTCAAGTCCAGTTTATTTCTATAACGCTTTTCACCACAGACATTGTCTTAAAGCAGCTTTACAGAAATCAACAGTTAAGGTGAATGGTGTGCATTTATTCCTGATGAGCAAGCCATGGCAAGTTTAAGATACACCAGAGGACAACAATTTAGAGCTTTAAACATTGTAATCATTTCATTATGACATGCTTGTTTAAATATGAATCTGAATCTAAATTGCTTGAGTCAAGCAATGTATTTCATCTTTGATAAGGAAGAAGGAATGTGATCTTTCATTTTTTTCCTGATGAAGACAGTTTACAATGATCAGCTTTCCACAGAGTGATGGGAGGGCAACCATCCAGCAGCATTTTTATTAATTTTTGTTAAGTTCGGGGTCACCGTTGTTTATTATTCATGTCCCTTTGCTACAGGTTTCTTTGCATTACCTGTACTAATCTTGGTGTTTTGCTTGATTGCAATATTGCTGGCAGTAGGATTTTGTGGTCCTGTTTTTAACCTCCTGCGAAAGAAAGGTAATTAAAGTACCAATTATCATTTTTTTTTCTTGAAAACATTATCAGTTGCATATAGAAGTATAAATATAAAGTTTTTTTTCCCCCTTTTTCTTAGTTGTTACCAAAAAGGCCATGAAAATACACATTTCTCTGATCCTTTGTCCAAATATTTGCATGATTGTTGCTTTCTGCTTGTGGTCGACAGAAGGTAGATGTTTTGCCCTATTTGTAACAGCTATGGCAGCTTTCATATGGCACCCCAGATCCCATGCTGACATTGGTGTGATTTTTTTTTTCCTTAGGGTTTCTGTTGGAGGTTATTACTTGTTTAACTGTCAGTATCATAAGACCCATCATGCTGATAAAAACTTCTTTGTATATCAACAGATTCCCAAGTAAGCCAATAAGAATTGTTTTTGTAATTATCGAGATGGTGACATGTATATAGTGTTTGTATATGTATTTTGCACAAATCACAAAAATGCTGTAAAATAAGGATGCTCTTAAAAATAGAAGTGTTGATTTATTTTTTATCATTTAACAAAATAGAAAGTAAATGAAGAGAAGAGAAAACCTAATCCAATCATTATTTTTAGTGTGACTCTGTAAAGGCCAAAACCATCACTTTCCAAACTCCTTGTTTTTCTCTACACTGAAGATAGTTCTTAATGACATTAGCTGTATGTTTGGGGTTGTTGTCCTGCTTCAGAATACATTTAAGGTCAATCAGACACCTCCCTGATGGTATTGCATGATGGATAAATATCAGCTTGTGTTTCTCATTATCGAAGACACCATTAATCCTGACCAAATCTCAAATTCCATTTGTGGCATGCTTCACTGTTGCCTGGTGACACACCCTTTTTGCAAACAATTTGACTGCTATAAAATGTTCAGCCCATAGCACCTGCTACCATTTTTCTGCAGCCTAGTTTAGATGTTTTCATGCACAGTTGTTACTGTATAGTCACTTAACCTTTTTTCAAAATGTAGTTATATTTTTTTGGCTGCAACTCTTGACGAAGATGAAAACCACATCTGGCCAGACTTTAATCTCCTGTTGGTAGGCCATCTCGTTGTTGTTGGAGATCTGGCACACCACAACAGTGTCTTCAGCAAACTTAATGATGGTGGTGCAGTTGAAAGTGGCCACACAGCCATATGTATACAGCGAGTACAGCAGAGGGCTTAAAATACAACCCTGAGGAGCTCCAGTGCTGAGGATGTGAGAGAATGAGGTGTGTTTGCCCACTTCTTCAACTTGTTGTCTGTCTGTCTGTCTGTCAGGAGGTTGGAGATCCATTGACACAGGGACAGGCTGAGTTCCAGAACCTCCAATTTAGAGATGAATGTGGGGGAAATATGATGTTAAACGTTGAACTGTAGTCCACAAACAGCATTTTCACATAGTTCCGTTTATTGTAGTTCAAGTGTCTCATTGTTGTGTGGAGAAGATATGTAATGGCGTTCTTAGTAGAGTGGTTTCAGTGGTAAGTGAACTGTAGTGTATCCAGAGTGTCTGGTAGTGAAGCAGTGATGTCTCTTACAAGTCTTTCATAGCACTTGATCACTACTGCTGTCAGGGCTATAAGACAATAGTCTTGGGTCCCACTGCTTGTGGCTAGTTCTTTTCTGCTGGCCCTGCTGGACATCTTCCAATGGTGGATAGGAGTATTTCATCATTCTTTGTGCTTTTCAAAATAGTTTGAACAGCACATGATGAAACCATTTTTTGCTTTGAAATATTTTCCTTGTAGAGACCTTGCTGATGCAGTATAACTACCTTGTGTCTTATTGCTGTGCTCTGTGTTTTCATGGTGTATGACCTGTGATATGAAACTGTCTTCTATTGTCTTCTATACCTCACCTTGGTAGCAGTGTTTGGCTGTTTGTTACCCAGTTTGAAGCCTCCTAAAAAGCTATTTGTGTTTCAGTTAATTAACTGTTTTAACTACAAAGTAATTTGTGACTAAATAGAATTGAAATTAGCACCTGCTTTGTATAATTATTAACCATAAACCTGACTCTGATTCTATAAAATTCCTGACTTTGTGCAAGTGTACTGTACAAAGTGTGAAACTGTAGGAATTTAAAACCAAAGGGTATTCACACCAGATATTGATTTGATTTGGATTTCTCTTCTGCTAATTTACTTTGTTTTTTGTTTTAATTGATCATTTTATTTTATCATAACTGCCTAAAGCTTTTGCACATTACAGACTGGCCAAATGTTTTGAGAATGAGACAAATATTAATTTTCTCAAAGTCTGCTGCCTCAGTTTTTATTTACATAATTAGATTTAGTAATTTACATATACTCCAACATTTTATGACGAGTGATCAGCAATTAACTGCAAATTCCCTCTTTCCATGAAAATGTACTTAACTACTAGGATTCACCCTAAATCAAGCATTTATCAGATCACCAAGAACTTAAAGAAAATAAGTTCAATTGTAGTGAAGAATGCTTCAGGGCAAAGACTTTTGGATGATGGTCTATAAAGGCAACAAAGAAGCCACTTTTCATCAGAAAACACTTCAGGGACAGACTGGTATTCTACAAAAGGTACAGGGATTGGACTGGTGAGGACTGGTGTGAAGTCATTTTCTTTGATGAATCCCCTTTCAGATTGTTTGGGGCATCTGGAAAAAAAAAGCTTGACCAGAAAATAATAGGTAAGTGCTGTTATCAGTCCTGTGTCATGCCAACAGTAAAGCATCCTGAGACCATTTATGTGTAAGTTTGCTTCTCAGCCAAGGGAGTGGGCACTTTTCGGCCAGGGGAGTGAGCCATAAACAAAGAATGATACAAATACATCCTCTAAGAGCAACTTCTCCCAACCATCTAAGAACTGTTTGGTGAATAATAATGCCTCCTTCAGCAAGATGAAGCACCTTGCCATAAGGCAAAAGTGTTCACTATGTGGTTCGTGGAACAAAACATCAAAATTTTTGGCCATGACTAGGAAACTCCCCAGACCTTAATCCATTAGAGAACTTGTGGTCAATCCTCAAAAGAGGTGGGTGGACATACAAAACCCACAAATTCTGACAGACTCCAAGCACTGATTATGCAAGAATATGCTACCAGCAGACAGGATGTGGCCCAGAAGTTGATTGACAGCATGCCAGAACAAAATGCAGAGGTCTTGAAAAAGAAGGTTAAATACTGCAAATATTGACTCTTTGCATAAACTTAATGTAATTGTCACTAAAAACCTTTAACATGTATGAAATAATGCTTTCTTTTGGCTTCTCCCATTCGGGGTCGCCACAGCAGATCATCCGTATTCATGATACGCATGTTCGATTTTGCACGTTTTCACGCTGGATGCCCTTCCTAAGGCAACCCTTCCCATTTATCCGGGCTTGGGATCGGCACTAAGAGTGCACTGGCTTGTGCAATGAAATGCTTGTAATTATACTTCAGTATACCACAGTGACATCTTACACAAAGAACTAAAAACACTGAAGCAAGAGTCTTGGTGAATTTGTTTAATTCTCAAATATTTTTGCCTAGGCTGTAGTGTGTGTGTGTGTGTGTGTGTGTGTGTGTGTGTGTGTGTGTGTTTATTTATTTATTTATTTATTTATTTATTTCACAGAATTCTTTCAAAAGGCAGTGAAGATTTTGGGTGTTCCACTTTACCATTTAAGTTTAACAATGGGTGCATGTTCCCGTAAGTAAAACAACGTTGACATTGACAAATGTATGTCTGTTTATCATTTATTATTATGTGTCTTCACATTGTACCAGTCAGTACGCATCAGTTCATTTCCAGAGGACACTGCGCTTTCCCAGTTTCTATGTAACAAAAACAAGCTGCATTATTTGCCTTATAACAGATTCCTACAAATCCAGAAAAGGCAGGCAATGTACATGACTTCAGAGGGGATGGTATTTGTTTTTAGCAGGAGGTTGGCTTTGGGGACCAACTTGTAGGCATTTGGGAAGAAACAGTTGTGAGATCCCTATCATTGGCCTCTTGTGGAAGCTCAGCAGGGGAGGCCATCTTATTAAATCCAGGCTGAGGCTTGGGTGTGGAGGTCACTGCATTAGGCTTAAAGAAAACTCTGTTTGGGGGAAACCACATCGGTCTCAGGCTGTAGCCCTTTGTAGTGGCCCACCACTTCACTGCAGCCCCAGAACGGAGCTCTTCATGGTGGGCCTCTTCAGCCACTAAAATATGTCTAACTGTCATGACTTCCAAATTCCAGACACTTTCAGGTCTGTGGCCATTTCAAACATAACACTTTTGGGAAAGCGGTTGTTTTGTGCTTAGCTCTTCCGGGACAGTGGACATATTTTCCACTAGTTAAGAATGGCATTCTTAGTCATTCCTTGCCAGATTATCTTTGTTGTCTTCAGCTCTGAGATCTTCTCGCTATTCTGCCTGACTGCCTTTTTGTTGCCGACCTGTTTTTTCTTGGTCCTGAAGCTACTCTCTGCCTACATTGCCCCGATTCACAGTTTAACCCTGACTGCTGTAGATAACTCTGTCTCTGCATGAATTGCCCAATGTATTAGTATTAGATTTACTGGACTTTGTTTTCGGACACTGTTCTTGCCAACTTCACATTGCTCTGTTTTGAATTTAAGAACTGTGTTCCTGGTCTGTGTGATTGCGCTGCATGTGGGTGTGTGAGTTACCAGCTGTGTGGAACACTTTTCCGTCTTTCCTGCTTTGTCCGCTTATTTGAGACTGTCAAACTGCACCCCTGTCTCCACCCTGCATTTTGGTCCCTTCTGCCAGCCTTGACCATATAATCTGGCCATAAAAAAATATAATCCCTGTGGATGCTCAAATTATTCAGTCCCACCTCATCTCTCATAAGCAGTGACTTCAGGGCACATCCGGCTGATTCAGACCTGTGTCGGAACCCACAACGACAATCATGCCTGTTTCTTCCTCACGGATTCCAGCACTGGGGCAACCTTTCTCGTTCCCCTTCAAGCAGGCAAAGGTAGCCTGCTCATCTCCTTAATTTTCGGCAAAACCCTATTTTGAGCAACAGAGAAATGGGAGCACCAAACAGCCATATGTTCTAGAGTCATCTCTGTCCAGACCCATGGAGATTGTTCACTGCTGCCTTTCACTGTCTGAGAATGAGAGACGCCACACCAAGGGGTTACGTGTGGAGAGGTGAAACATAAGAGGTGTTTATGCCCAGCGGTAGACAGAGCTTGTTGATGCCATCTCCAGATCATGTCAGTCAGTCACACGAACATTTCTACGGTCCTATGGCCGCTTCTGGATCGGAGCCATCTTGCTTCTTTATAAATAGGCGCCGGCTACATGTACTCGCCACCAGATTATCTCATTCGGCTCCGTGCTTCGTGGTTGCGTGAACGCAACTAATAGCCAATTGTTCTCAGGTGTTAATGTTTAGCAATAGATTAAATAAATAGGGAGAAGCGTAACCATGACTAACATTACATCATTCTAAAGCTCTAAGTCTCAAGCAGCGATTTTAGATCACTGTTTTGCAATGGAAAACGTATAACGAATGTATTTGCTGAATTTGTGTGAGCAGTACACAACAACATGCGTAAAAAAACCGCACTACTTACATAATTATTGTAATAACGAGTCACAAACACATCCACTGCTGCTAATCCCGGTTTATTAGGAAAGATAAGGGTCCAGTGAACAACATGCCGTAAAGCATTTCTGCTCCAAACAAACAATAGTGTTGTAATTTAGATGTTTATTCCTTTGTTTACGTCACAGAACTTCGGCTGGTGTTTGTGTTTATATATTTCCGAATAACCTTCACATAAAAAACAACATCTTGGTGACAAAAAACAAATATGGCTGGTAGAATATAGTGTTACAAAACGGTTGAGACCACCAAAAAAAATAAAATAAAAATGATAATAAAAAAGACTCTTGGGTGGAGTCTCTACTCGCTCTGCAGGTGTCGCCATGTTTTTTTATGCGTCGCCTCTCATTTCAAACTTTTTATTTCCAGCCAGTAGCATTATGGAAACAAAATGACTGATGGACAATGTAGCCAATAAGTGCAGGATTCTAACGATATATGGGAGGATTTTATTCTCCATGTGTGTGAGGCTTAGTTTTATTACTCTTTATAAACTCTTAGTGGTCGAAGCAGCCCGTGCATAGTGACGAACCAGGAAGTGATGCAGCTCTCAGGTCAACATAAACAGCTGTTTATAGCTTGTGCTAACTGGACTTTGTTTACAAAAAAAAAGAAAACAATGAAAAAAATGGACAATCAAATAAGTTGTTTTATCTGAGATTTGCACAAAAAGCAACGATGTGGAAAATATTTTGGGGGAGGAGTAACAACAGAGACTTGGAGATCTGCATGGAGATGCGATTTTACATCTGTAAGTTACAATATATCTCACATTATAGTTTTATACGATTTTATTGCCTGTTTGTTTTTATAAGAGAAATGCTTGAAAAGTAAGTTTGTGTGTGTTTGTGTGTGTGTGTGTGTGTGTGTGTGTGTGTGTGTGTGTGTGTGTGTGTGTGTGTGTGTGTGTGTGTGTGTGTGTGTATTGTTGAGATTGGAATGGGCAGACATCAATATGAATGGCCATGACTGTAGAACAATAGCTTGTCTGGCTACCTGGCCATCAATATGAATTTTAACTCAATATCAATAGCCCCAAACATGTATAACAAAGGCCTTTAATGGTCAGCCATTCATAAATATGCAGACTGTATGAATAGAGTATGAATGATCACCTGAGTTTAGCAGGTGTCTCTCAAACAGGGGGAGGGAGAAAAGGATCAGACACAGTCTCAGATACATGTTTATAGGAATCTCATTTGTTATAAAAATCTTCATAAAATTTGAAATATAAACTCATGAGAAATGTGGCTTTTAACCCAGTACTTTTCTGGATTGCTCCAGGACTGATTTGATGTATTTATATATGAAATAAAAATAATGTTCAATGCAGGAAATGTATATCTATGGCACTTCATCATCTATAATTTAAAATCTTTTTGAGCAATATTAACTTTGATGATTAAGAGTAAAGCTCAAAGTGTCTTCTTTCCAAAGATATTTAAATTGTGTATGTAGCACATTTTTATCAGGAACTGTTAACATTTAAATTTAGGTACGTGTTTTCAGCTGTGAGTCCTAAAATTTGGGTGGGGAGGGGCGAAACAGACATAGTCTTAGATAAATGTTTGTAGGAATCTAATTTTTTATGATATCTTCATTCAATTTAAAATATAAACTCATGAGACATGTGGCTTTTAACCCATTATTTTTCTGGATTGTTATACGACAGATTTCATGTATTTATATATGAAGGAAAAAAAATATTTTATAATATAATTTTATATAATAATTTTTTTTCTACAGTACTTAATCATCTATAACTTTAAATTTTTTTGAACAATATCAACAGTGAATAATGGACAGTAAGGTTTAAAGTGTCTTCTTTTTTTAGAGATATTTAAATTGTGTATGAAGCCCACTTTTATCAGGAACTGTTAACATTTAAAGTTTGGTAGGGCATTTCAGCTGTGAGTCCCAAAATCTGTGTCGAAGGCTAACAGGTTAAGACCTTCCAGGTTGTTCTCCTGGTGGGGTCCTGCTTTTAGGTCCTTCCTGCCAACTGGCCCCGAAAGATCATCACTTAAAGCTCTCGCTAAACCTTATTACCACAAATTCTGGTCATGCTTGGTTTTAACTGACTCCAGAAGCACAATCTCCACCTCAACTGGACCAACTACAATCTGCCTCTCATGACTTTGGCATTTAGGCTACTACAGGGAGCCTACTTTTTTCTAAGATGTACCTGTGCAATGCCTACCACCTCTGCCGATTAAGGAGGATGAGTGGTAGACAACATTTAACACACCCTCTGAACACTATAAATATTTGGTAATGCCGTTTGGCCTTACCATCATGCTGGTGGTATTACAGGCATTTGTTACAGACGTTCTGAGGGACATACTCAACTTGTTTGCCTTAGTTTACCTGTATTATATTCTCAGTTATTCTCAGTTACTTCCCTGAAGGAACACAAGCAGCATCTCCAATCCGTTTTCCAGTATCTTCTCCATAATGAGTTATATTTGAAAGTGAAGAGGTGCAAATTCCATGTTCCCACCACCACTCTTTTGAGCTTCATACTCTCTACCAGTAGCATTTGAATGGATCTAACATGAATTGAGGCAGTCGTCGACCGGCCTTACCCGGAGTCCCGTAAGCAACTGCAAAGGTTCCAGGAATTAGCGAATTTCTATCGGCGATTCATCAGAGGTCACAGTTCCACTGCAGAACTACCCAGTTAGGGAACGTAAACTCCTGGCTATCAAGCTCACCTTGAAGGAAAAACCCTAACCCCATTTTGTCGTCAGGACCATCCACCGCGACCTGGAGTACCTGCGCTTTGCCAAGTAGATCAAATTCCATCAAGCCATGGGTCTCTTACCATTTCAAGCCACCTACAGCTACCAGCTGTTGCTGTTTACCACCAAGGAATTGCATCTGCACTTGCCTTGTTACAGCGCTGTCGCCACAGTTGGAGAAAGGCCTGGATCGCCCTCCTCAAGTCTTTCCTCAGCTATGCCTGCTGGGCTATCCGCAGACGTCGGCCGGCACCCCTACCATGTACACCAAAAGGTGTGGCTCCCCATCCAGAACTTATCCCTCATGGCCATCTGTAGAAAGCTTCCCCCATGGCACCACTATTTAAGTTCAAGTTTTTGAGCTTATCTCACAAACTTTTGTTGTTGCCATGCTAATTTGTTGCTTTTCCTGTCAAATCTTGTTTGTACTGTTGTCTGTATGTTTAGTTTTGTACTTTAGTCTTTCAGATACTCCGGTTTTTTATACTTTGCAAATTAAAAGTCTGCATCTTGCATCTATATATATTGTATTAAACAATTTTTTTTTCTGTCTCTCATTTAGCTTATTTTATTATGCGGATACAGACCCCAGCACAAATATACAGCACAGGACTTACAGTCTTAGCAGTGTTGTTTTGCATCAGCGCTGTTGTATTAGGTAAATAATAACATACTTTTCAATTTCTTTATTGACCAGGTTTAATTTCTCTCTTTTTTTTAATTTTTTATAAAGAATCATTATTGCTACACACTTTTAAACATTCCCAGAACTTTATGTTGGTACTTTAACTTATTACTACTTGCTATCTCATGAGTCTTCTGGGGGCACTGGCGATGAGATCAGGGCTGGTGCACACAGTTAACTTTGAATACATTGTCACCCTTAATTAAATAAAATATAAAAAAAACGAATGAATGTATAATGTAATGACTTGGTGCACTTAACATTTGGAAGCATTTTATATACTGTATGCATTAAGACATAAAGGTACACAAAGAGCGAATATCTTCATTTAAAATACTTCTATAACATCTAACATGGCTGAAGATGATTGTAACAAATATTAGACACTATTCAATCTATGATAAAAAAGAGTTCAAAAGGGGCTACAATGTAAAACCATCACTGGTACTTTTTTAATATTTTAATCAATTGACAGCCCTAATAAATTGTCAGGAGTTAACTTGTCATTAATCGTAACTTAATTGCACATTTTGATCTGTTCTAAATGTACCTTAAATGAATACTTTTTAAGTTTTTAATACTCTAATCAGCATGGCATTGACAAATATGGATGCTTTATGCAGATGTATGTTTATTATTACTGTAACCAAACTCAACATAGAGCATCAAGACAAAATATTCTTGTAAATATTTTAAAGTAATTATGGTGTTTTAATTTATGTAAGTCATCAGGACACCAAACAGAACTTTTTCTATGTTTCCACACGGACGGTATTAATTGCTGGATGTGTGCATCATGCAAATTTTGGTGCTTGATTTGAGAATTGGCATCAGTAAAACAAATGTTTTGTGAATAAAAATTATTTTTTGGCAGAGTTATTATTTATTTTATTTTTATCATATATCTGAGTAAAGAGAGAATGTCATGAAAAATGTGTGTTGCATTGAAGGTTTTAATTTCGCCTTTTTAATATTTAATTATTAATATTATTATTATTATTTTTTTAAAAGTCACAGAAATGAGTGCTGCATTAATCGTGTTAATAAAATCAGCGCTATTAAAATAAATTTATATATATATATATATATATATATATATATATATATATATATATATATATATATATATATATATATATATAATACTTTTAGGGAAAAGATATGATTTTAAATCTTTCCACAATGCCTTATAGCTGTCTTTGGTCTCCGGATGCATCTGACTTTGTGTCTAGAAGTTCTGATTGGAGCACTGCTTGCATTGAAAGTCACTCCATATGCCAATTTGGAGTGTGAGTACTGTTATATAATAATTTTATTATATTAATATGATGTCATAAAACTAAGTACAGTGCATTTAGAAAGTATTCAGGCCACCCTCACTTATTTTGATTTTATGTTGCAATTTGATACTTTTCCTCATTAATCTCGACTCAGAACCCCATAATAAAAAGTGAAAACAGAATTCTTGAAATGCCTGTCAATTTTTTCAATTAAATTACAAAAATTATACATGCACATATGTACTCAGACCCTTTGTGGAAAGGTTGATTGATTGGACATGATTCAGAAAGGCACACACCTCTTTAAAAGGCCTCACAACCGATGCATATCAGAGTAAAAACCAAGCAATGAGGTCAAATGAATTGACTGTAAAACTCAAAGACAGGATTGTCTCAAGGCACAGATCTGGGAAAGTCTACAAATAAATTGCTTATGTAAGGATGGTTAGATCTCTTCATGAGGTTAGACTCTGAGTCCTGCTATGCAGCAAAGCAATAAACCTTCTAATCTGAGGAGAGGATCTCTTTAATCTGAGGAGAGAAGCCATCTGTTCAGCTGCCCGCTCACCCATCCTTGAGCCCCCTCTTTTCCTTCTGGGGAGATGGCCGGGTCATGGAAAGGTGACTTATAAGTTCCCGGAATTCAAGCTCATATATGTAATAATTACATTTTAGGAATGTGTGCATTTTACCTTCACATGTTTGGATTATGTCATCACATGTTTGGTATCATTGCTTGGTTTTTACAGATATTTTCAATAAATACTTGTTCCACAGTGCTCAGGACCTCAGCCTGACCTGTAGATTCACCTTCAAAATTGACAACAACCCTAGCAAAGACAACACAGGTGTTGCTTGGGAACAACTCTGTGAATGTCCTAGAGGGGTTTAGCCAGAGGCCTGACATGAACCCTATTAACCCTCTACTGCACACATTTTGCTGGTTCATGATGCAAATAATTCCACATCATTTCTTGGTTCATTTTGGGATATTTTATTGATAATCTTTTTTGTTTTTTTCGACCACCCCACCAAAAAAAATTTTTTTTGTTGTCTAGGGGCAACGTTGTGCAACAATGGTACAGAATCACAGAGAAAACTGTGAATTCACAGATCATATAACAAAACTCAACACTGTAACACATTTACAAAATCCTTTTAAAAATGTAACAAAATCATTCAGCGCAAAAGTTAAAAGCACTTTAAACATATTTACATATTGGATTTGATCCAGGTGTGTGTTTGTATCATGTAGTGTGTTGTGTTATTTTATGTACTTCGTTCTGTGTGAAATTGCAAAAAACTGTTTTCTGCTGTGAAACAGAGGTGTAAATTACACCTTTTATACGTCACTTTGGGTGTTCCTGTACAACCCGGGAACTATGCACCTTCTCTTCTTGTCACACATTATTGGCCAATGTGAGGTATTGTCCAAGCGGACATCCTGGTTAGGAATGGGAGCCATGGGGCCCTGCCCCTGCTTCCTCCCATCATTTTATGATTTGCACAGACTATGTGGTATTTGGTACTTGAAGGCATTCAGCGAATCCAACAAGTCAAAACCTCCCATGTGCTAATTGTAAGTGTATTCTGCTGCAGGGCATGGGACCTCGATCTTTCTCTTTTAGCCTCTGTCCCATCTTTTGACATGAAATATATAGGGTAAGAGCCAACCAGTTGTCAAAGAACAATGAAATAAAAATCTTTTGATATTGTTTCTTCTAGATGCAGTACTACATTCCCACTTGCCCCTACATCTGGAATCTCAGGTGGATAGACAGCTTCCCCAGTATAAATCTTAAATTTTGTGTGGAATGCCGTCCTCCAAGAATTTGTAACCCTATTTTCTTGGTTTACTGGGAAGGTATTGCTTGAATCTGCTCTTGCCCTTAAATAGTAATATTTGTTCATCCACACTTAGGCAGTTCTTTAAGCTTGATAAGGATGTAATTTATGAAAGGCCGAATCTTGTATAGCCCATTGTAGTCAGCCATTCTTGTGGGCTGTAAACTGTTGTTGCTGCAATGAAAAAATCTTTTTGATTACCTTCCACCACGCAAGAGGCATCACATCAGCAACACATGCAATGTGTTAAAAAAAAACACATAAGGGTTTATATTGTGCATAAATACAGTCATATGTGATGTCATAATATGTGATGACATCAAAACACATTG
The DNA here is from genome assembly GCA_039877035.1 of Silurus lanzhouensis. Classification (NCBI taxonomy): domain Eukaryota; kingdom Metazoa; phylum Chordata; class Actinopteri; order Siluriformes; family Siluridae; genus Silurus; species Silurus lanzhouensis. The sequence continues at coordinate 1,117,995 of JBCEWE010000348.1, read as the reverse complement.
TCAGCAAAAAACATCCTTAGAAACTACCCCCTATTGCACAACGTTGCCCTGAGGCAACAAAAAGAAAAATTAAATTCCTAAAATGCAAAATAACAAAAAATCTTTAGACCATGAGAAAAAGCTTCTCTATGGCTTCATACATGTACATATATTATATATTAAATAAGCCAAAGTACCAAAGTAAATAATATTACCTTGTCCTCACACTATGTGCACCTGTGACCATGTGGCAGAAAAGGAAGTCCCGCCTTCAAATAATGATGGATACTCACTCTCAGACCGTATTGGATTGTTCTTTGATACTTTTGATCTATTCTAGTTAATTGCAAAATATTTAAAGAGACATCCACTAGATTTAGGGTTTAAGAAAATATTTTGTTGCCCGAGGGCAATGCTGTGCAGTAGAGGGTTTAACAGCTCTAGAGAGACTTGAAAATGTCTTTCCACCGATGCTCCCCATCCAACCTGACCCAGCTTGAGGGGATTTGCCATGACGAATAGCACAAAATCCCCCAATCAAGGTGTCCAAAGCTTGTTACATCATAACCAAAAAAGATTAGATGCTGTATTTAAAAACTGAGTAAAGGGTTTGTATTCTAATATACATAAGTTTAAATTTTATTTATTTATTTATTTATTTATTTATTTATTTATTTATTTATTTTTATTTACCAACATTTCCCAAATTCTGTTTTCACTTTGTCATTATGGGGTACTCAGTGTAGATTAATGAAGAAAAATATATATTTCAACTATTGTAGGCTTCACCATAATAAAACTGAAAAAGTGAAGGGGATCTGGATGCTTTCTGAATACACAGTGTATATACTAAATTTACTTTTATGCTTTATACATTTATTAAATTAATTCAATTACATTCTTTCATATATTTTTTCTTATCTGTCCCCTGATATCTTTTTGGACTTTTAGATGGCTTTGAGATGGCTGCAGTATTACCAGCTCTAATTGTGGGGATTTTGATTGTACTTTCACTACAAAGGCACCTATTTCTAGCCAAACCATTTGAATGTAAGGCTTGTAACTTGTACATATACAGTATGATTACTTTGCTCTCACAGTCTCTTACAGCATTTTGCATTTGTTTTTGCAGGTGTGCACATCACGTTGTCATCTCTTATAATGTTTGCATTCACCTGCTATGAAATATTTTTCTTTATTCTTTTCACTCTTCAATTTAAACATTTTGCTATGGGTAAGTACTTACAGCAAATTAAGAGAAAGTGTATGAGGTACATAATGTTTAATTTATTTTAACTGATGTGTATTACAGTAAAGATTGAACTGAATTAAGACAAATGCTATTTATAAATTCATTTTCTCTTTTTTTTAAATTTATTTATATTTTTTAGTTCATATGGTTTATGGAGGCAAAATACAATAAATGAATTTTTCGGAAATTTTTGGAATTTTACTAACTATTTTTCTAAATTTCAGGATTGAAAAATCTATTTGTGGTTGCACTGCTTTTGTGTGCATGGCTAGTAGTAATTTGTCTGGTGTGTTGTCACCGAGGATATAGACAAAGATGCTGCTCTTACTGGAGAAAAATAGGATGTAAGTATGATATTTATGCACTTATACTTTATATTTTTACCTTCTACTTCCTGGAGTTGTTAAGCCCCACCCACATGAGAGGCTTCATGCCAGAAGATTGATTGTAAACATGTGGAGCTTAAACAAAAAAAGTAAATAAAAATATGTAAGTCCGAATCCAAGAAGCTTTAGCATGTCTTCCTGTCCTACACCATTTTCACACGGCTTTCACCAATCAGGAAAATGGCTTTCAGTGCTGCTGGTTAAGACAAATTGTGAAGGTGTCCATGCATAGAGGGTTATTATGTATATATGTTTTTATTTATTTGTTTGTTTTTCAGATTCATGCTGCACTGTTACTGCAGCATTTTTAATCACTGCAAATAGCACGATGTGCCTTTATTATACATACATCAACTTAAGAAGTCAAGGTATTTGATTTAATAATCTGATTTGAATAATAAATATTATAACATATAATAAAAATGAAAAAAGTAGTAAAGGAAAGAAAAGTAAAAGTAGTAAAAAGAAAAAAGAACAAGAAAGAAAAATTAGTTAGGACAGCTAAAATTCTTATTTAAAAACATTTCTAAAATTGGGTATTAAATAATTAATGCATTTTAATTAGCCACATTATTAGTAACTAATAAGTAAATTAAATCAATTATGAAGTAAATGGTGTTCATCCTGTGATGGACAGTAACAAAGTAAATGTAATTTCAGCGCAAATGTTTTCGTGTTTAGTCTCTAGGTTACGTATGTAACCCTAGTTCCCCGAGGGAAACTCGTCGCAAGGCTTTGGGAACGCCCCTGCGTTGTCCGCGCTCTGAACCAAGTGTGAAATCTGGCCAATAGGCAAGTTGTGACGTTGCGATGACTAGGAGCTAAAAAAATCCAACCCGCAGCGTCGCAAATGTCCTGGAGTGACACTCCAGCGGACCAGGCCATAGAGGCCGCCACACTCTGGGTGGAGTGAGCCCTGACCCTAAGCGGAGCGGGGAGACCAGAGAACTTGTAAAAAGAAAGGATGGCATCCACTACCCACCTGCTTAATGTCTGCTCCGACTTCCTCCATGGACTCGTCCTGTGGAGGTAAGTATCAAGTGCTCACACTGGACACAGCCGGTTCTGTTTCTCCTGGCTGGGGGCTAAGAACAGAGGAAAGCAGAATGCCTATAGCACGACGGGTTGTGCGGGAGCCATAGGCACCTTAGATACGTACCCAGGTTTCGTATATAGAAACGCTCTGGCCATGCCAGAGGCAAGATCCAGGTGGTACGGGACCACGGACAGAGCCTGCAGATCCCCGATCCTCTTCAGGGAGGAAAATCGGCAAAAGAAAGGCAGTTTTCACAGACAGGTACCTAAGGGCCATTTCGGCCAAGGGCTTGAAGGAGGGCTCGGATAGAGCCGCCAACACAACTGCCAAGACCCAAGGCACTCTGGGTCGCGTCCCGGGCCTCAGCCTCTGGGCGCCACGGAGGAAACGTGCCACCCGAAGGTGCCAACCCAGCGACAGCCCCGCAGGCGGGGCAATATACGCAGCGGTAGCGGACACGTAAACCTTCAGGGTTGACGGCGTTAACCCAGTGGTAAACTGTTCCTGTAAGAACTCCAGAACTAAACCAATTGGGGGGAAGGTGTATAGGCGTAGCCAAGGCCACGACTGCACCATGGCATCCACCTGGGACTGGGTGAGAAAGAGAGAACCAGAGGGGACAGTGTGAAGTCTCCCGGGTCGCAAACAGATCCACCTGGGCTCTGTAAAACCTCTGCTCTATCTGCTCCACCACCTCGGGGTGGAGTCTCAATACCACGGGCCTCTGCCATTGTCTTGACAGGGCGTCTACTCTGTAATTTAACCGTCCCAGGATGTAAACAGCTCTCAGCGAGAGGAGTTCGTCCTGGGACCAAAGAAGTACCTCTCGCACCAGCTTGTACAAGGGGCGAGACCAGAGACCCCCCTGGTGGTTGATATAAGACCACCGCTGTATTGTCTGTGCGGACCAACACATGGTGACCCCTCTGGTCCTGGAGGAAGTGTTTAAACCCCAAAAACACAGCCATCATCTCCGGCAGTTTATGCGTCATGAAAGATGTGGCCCGCTCCACACCGTGAGGGAAGCATTCGTCGTTAGCATTATGCTATGACAAGAAATTTCTAAGATGGAGCCTCGGAACAGAAATTCCGGTTCCTTCCACACATCTAAGGCTCAAAGGGCAAGCCGCGAGACCTTGATGGTACGATATGGATTCCCCCTCTGGGAGAACCCTCTGCCCCGGAGCCACCACTGGAGGGGTCTCATGTGGAGGAGGCCGAGTGAAATCACACTGGACACTGCCGCCATGAGACCCAGCAGTCTTTGGAACTGCTTCACAGTGAGTGACTGGCCTTCTTTTACCCTCCTGACTGCAGTGAGGATGACTTCGATCCGGGCAGGAGACAACCGTGCCCACAACCTGGCCGAGTCCCACACCAGAAAAGTGGTTCTCTGCGCTGGAGAAAGTACACTCTCCTCTGCATTAAGTCTTAACCCCAGATCCTTCATGCAGGTGAGAACAACATCTCGATGCAGAACTGCCTGGTGCTCTGATCGAGCCAATATCAACCAAACGTTGATATATTAAAAATGCAGATGCCCTGGAGCCGCAGCGGGGTCAGTGCTGCGTTTACGCACTTTGTAAAGGTACGAGGTGAGAGTGCTAGGCCGAACGGGAGGACCTGATAGTGGTAAGCTTCGCTTTGAGACACGAACTCTTGGAGGGTGAGCATCCTGAACCTGAGCCTCATAAGTGAGCGGTTCAAGGAGCAGAGATCTGGAATGGGACGCAACCCGCCATCCTTCCTCAGAACAACGAAGTACGGGCTGTAGTAGCCTGACTCTCGGTCCGAGGGGGGAACCACCTCGATGGCCCACTTCCTCAGAAGAGTGCACACATCCTGTTCCAGGACCAAAGCATGCTCAGGACCCACCAGGGTGGGACACATCCCGTTGAACCATAATCATTGGAGCATTCAGGGGCGCAGCTCTATTCTTATCCGGGAGGTCAGATAAGGTGAGTCACAGATGCCTATCTGTGGCTACCAGGGCCGCCATGGACCGACTAATGACCAACACCGTGTGCTTGGTGGGCCTAAGGGTTTGGTCGGCAGCGCGACAAAACTCTTTAATATCATACGCCCCGTAGCTAAGTCCCTCATCCAAATCCCGCAGCAAGTCAGCCTGGTACACCTGCAACACACCCATGGTGTGGAGGCAACCCACAGTCTGACCTGCTGCCGCGTAAGCCTTCCCTACTAAGGCTGATGTTGCACGCAACGGCTTAGTAGGGAACGCCAGGGCCTTTAGCAACAATGCTACGCTAGGAGAGAGATAGCTAGCTAGCGTCTCCTCCACACGTGGCTTTGCCCAGTAGCCGCACTCCTTGGCCCAAACCACATTTGCATGAAGCGAGGGGTATTACATGACCTGGACACCTTGGTGTGCATGTCAGGGAAGAATGGAAGGCATCAGCGCCGAGGCAGTAACACGGGGTGCAGGAAACGCTCATCCAGCTTGCTGGGTGGATGCTGCTTCTTCTTTTTGACCGGCCAGGCTAGTTCTATCTTGGTCAAGGCCTGTGTAACGACCTCGAGGCGCTCCTCGTACAGCACAGGCACAGTCCGCGGGCTTGCTATCATCCATCATCTCATCCTACTCGGAGGAAGCTGACCGGGCCTGCTTCGGCAGGGGAGGCTGGAGAGGACTCGTCTGACTCCAGGCCTTCTGCCAAATCAGCCTGTGAGCCCCATGACCGCCGGCGTTCACACGTGGTTCAGAGCGCGGACAACGCTGGGGCGTTCCCGAAGGGTTGCATCGCAGCTCGAAGTTCCCAAATGGGGAACTGTACTTTACAGAAGTGTCTATATTTGGGGAGACTTTTACTTTAACTTCACTACATTTCAAAGTCAAATACCTTTTTACCCAACAAAATTTTGTGAAAGTCAGTTGTTCTTTTTAGCCACCAGCAAGCCACCAATCAGGGTCAAGCATGTGCTCTGTTTTGATTTTGTTTTGATTGGTGCTTGGTGGTATCTACTTATCACCAACATACAGTTAAAAAGAGTCTTGTGAAAAAAATTATAATAGGAATATTATAGCCATAATAAATCATAGTACTTTTGTACTTTTTTCAAGTAAAAGTTTAAAGGGACACTTTTACTGGAGTAATATTTTAGAGTTTTTCTTTACTTTAACTCAAGTACATGCTTTGTGTACTTCGTCCAACACTGTGTTCATCTGAGTAATATATTCAAATTATGATTGTAGAGCGTGGTGAATCTTTGGCTCTGATGTCATTACTCCATGTTTTGGCTGCAACATGCTTGTTCAAACATCCCGAACATTTACCTGGTAAGTCTCATAATGAATAAATCAAATGTTTTAGATATAAGGTTGGTCCATGTTTTGAAGCTTTGTAATGTTACAGTATCATCATTAAATTTTTTTCATTTATCATTGTAGCGAATGGGAGAGGAGGGAAAAACCAATGACATAGATAAAATGAGTGTATAGTTTGAATACCAGTTTGCCCGTATTCTCCACCATTATATGTAGCGAATGGGAGAGAAGAGGAAAAAAAACATTAAGAAAGATGAAATGAGTATATAGTTTGACCAATAGTTTGCCTGCATTCTCCAAGTCAAGTCAAGTCAGGTTTATTTGTATAGCGCTTTTCACAACAGACATTGTCTCAAAGCAGCTTTACACAGTCATCAACAAATCAACAGTTAAGGTGAATGGTGTGAATTTGTCCCTGATGAGCAAGCCGTGGCGACTGTGGCAAGGAAAAACTCCCTTAGATGTTATGAGGAAGAAACCTTGAGAGGAACCAGACTCAAAAGGGGAACCCATCCTCATTTTGGGTGACATCAAGAGTTTGATCATAAATCTTTCAACAATACAGAACACTGGAGAGTGAGAACTAACATGATTACTGGAGTATAAGATTATAAGTGATGTTCTTTCTACAGTCTTATACAGTCTATATGGTTAGTAGCTCCTAGTTTTATGAGCTCAACATTTGTGATCATCACAGATCCAGCATCAGCTTCTCCATGCCAGAGCCTTTAAACACTCCAGGAGGTCCAATGTCAAACTCCACACATGTAGCGGGATCCAAATGGCACTGGTACATCTCTAGATGGTTCGGGATGTTTGTGAGTTCGGCATCTACTTCTTCAAAGGTCCGTAATCATCAAGATGGTGGGAGGTGACTGGAGCTGGCCAAACCTCAGGGTGTCTCGGGATGGGGAGAGAAAGAGAAGCAGTGGAGAGGAATTAGCGTAGCTGCTGTTCATGATATTAACAGCACAAGTTGATGTTGTGATGTGATCAGATGTTCTGGAGCACAAGGTTATGATGTAATGTGTGTTATGTGTAGGCTTTGCTAAAAAGATATGTTTTTAATCTGCACTTAAACTGGGTGAGTGTGTCTGAGCCCCGAACACTGTCAGGAAGACTATTCCAGAGTTTAGGAGCTAAATGTGAAAAAGCTCTACCACCTTTAGTGGACTTTGCTATTCTAGGAACTACTAGAAGCCCAGAGTTTTGAGATCTTAGGGAGCATGGCGGATTGTAGCGAGTTAAAAGACTGGATAGATACATGGGAGCCAAACCATTTAGTGCTTTATAGGTAATTAGTAGTAGTTTGTAGTCTATTCGAAACTTAACAGGAAGCCAATGTAGGGACGATAAGATCGGGGTTATGTGATCATATTTTCTTGACCTTGTAAGAACTCTGGCTGCTGCATTCTGGACTAACTGAAGCTTGTTTATTAATGACGCAGGACATCCACCTAGTAATGCATTACAGTAGTCTATTTTGGAGGTCATAAACGCATGGACAAGCTTCTCTGCATCGGATATAGACAACATGTTTCTTAACTTAAAAAAATTTCTAAGGTGAAAGAAGGCTGTTTTTGTAACTTGGTTAATATGATATTTGAAAGACAAGTTGCTGTCTAAAATAACTCCCAGGTCTTTTACCGTTGAACTAGTGGTTACAGAACATCCGTCTAAATGCAGGTTGAGATGCTGGAGCTTCTGTATACTAGTTTTTGGGCCGATGAGCAAAATCTCAGTCTTATCGGAATTTAAAAGTAGAAAGTTATGGGTCATCCAATCTCTTATTTCCTTAACACACTGAGTTATCCGAGTTAATTGAGCTATATCGCCTGGTTTAGATGAGATATATAGCTGAGTATCATCAGCATAACAATGGAAGCTAATTCCATGCCTTCTAATAATATTTCCTAACGGAAGCATGTATATTGTGAAGAGCAGGGGTCCTAGAACTGAACCTTGCGGCACGCCATAATTTACTTGCATTAGCCTGGATAGCTCTCCATTTAAATATACGAAATGGTAACGAGCAGACAGGTAGGATTTAAACCAGCTTAATGCCTGTCCCTGAATGCCGATGTAATTTTGTAACCGATCTAGGAGGAGATCATGGTCTATAGTGTCGAATGCAGCACTAAGATCTAATAGAACCAACAGCGAGATGAAGCCTTGGTCTGAAGCTAAAAACAGGTCATTAGTGATTTTAACTAGAGCAGTTTCTGTGCTATGATGGGGCCTAAAACCTGACTGAAACTCTTCAAAGATATTGTTCTCTTGCAGGTAGGAACATAACTGGGCGGCGACAATCTTTTCTAAAATTTTAGACATAAAAGAGATTGGTCTGTAATTCGATAGGGTGTTTGGGTCCAGATTAGGTTTTTTAATGAGGGGCTTAATAACTGCTAACTTCACGATAGTGAAGAGTTAATAATATTCAGAAGAGGTTCACCAGTTGTATATAACACTTCCTTCAGTAAATTAGTAGGAATTGGATCTAACTGACATGTTGTCGATTTAGCTTTGGCAATAACATTATACAGCTCTTCCTCTCCTATACATGTAAAACAGTGAAGTTGTGGAGTTGAAGGTAACACTGTCTCAGGAGATGGTGTCAGAGGTTGGACCGCCACAATTGTTTTTCTAATGTTATCTATTTTTTAAGTCCTCACTACTAAACTGTGATGGAACACAATTTTCAGATCCCTGATTTGTAGTTAGTTTAGCTACTGTACTGAAAAGGAACCTGGGATTGTTTTTGTTGTTTTCTATGAGTTTGCTCAGGTGTTCAGCTCTAGCAGCTTTTAGCGCCTGTCTGTAGCTGAGCATACTGTCTTTATACGCAATTCTAAATACCTCCAATTTAGTTTTCAATTCTCCACCATTATATGTAGTGAATTTAGCTCGCAAAGAAAGGGAAATATTTATAAGTAATTATAAATATTTAAATTAAGTTGAAATTGACGGTAATGGAATTAATGTTACACTTATTTGGTCTGTTCGTCTGCCGAACAGACAGTATAAACTTTATTAACTCTATAAAAGAGGTATCTCCCCGGCCAAGAAAGACGCAACCCCCCTTTACTTTGTACCGTACAATTAATAGAGCATGTAGTTCAAATCTAATGTTGCAGGAACCTTAAAATGTGAGCGGCACTCAATCACTTATAAAAAAAATTTGCCGTTTAATGAATGAGACAAAACACAACATAAAACTAACTACACAAACAAACAAAAAGACAAAGAAAATAGAAAAAGTAAAATAAAAATAAACAAAAAGTTAAAAATAAGAAAAGGAGGAAGAGAAAGGAAAAGAAGAAAGGAGAGAGAGAGAGAGAAAGAAAGGAAAGGAATGGCAAGCTTAAACCTCAAAATTAATCACATCCTAAATTAGACTCAAGTCATTTCAATTCACTTTATTCAATTTAGATGCGTATTTAAGTGTGAGCCCTTTATCGAATTTTTAATTCGATAAAGGGCTCACACTTAAATACGCATCTAAATTGATTGGTAAAACGGTTACTTGCATCTTGTTGCACAAGAGTCCGGATGCGACAAAAAGATATTTGAAGAGTCAGTTAGGATGGAGTCAGATCTTCTTCCGGGTTCTTCTGAAGATCAGAGCAGTTGTTGTTCTTGAAGACAAAGCTTGCTGGAAGATCTCAAAAGGATTTGAGATCTTGTCCCGAAGAGTCGCTGCTGGGCTGTTCTAAGCGTCCGACTCTCCGAGCCTTTCCGGTCGAGCCGAGTGAGCGAGCTTGCTTTACCTGACAGAATGAACGTTGATTAGTTGGGTTCAAGATGTTTTAAAGGTCCTGAACCCCACCCATCTTTGGGGGAATGGCCAATGCTATGGCCTGAAATTTTGGAGGGAAAAAACTCCCTTTGTTCATGGGCATGGTTTCCGGGTTATACTTGTTTTGGAAAACTTAGTTTTATCCAAAGTGTATTTAGACAGTATGGTACATTTCATGATCGAATAAAATGCACCATTGTTTGAAAAATAAGGAACAGATAATTTTGCGGTTATTTGGATACTAAACATGAAAAGTAATGACAGTATCGAGACAGAGGTACATTACATACAGAGATCAGTAATCAAAGTGTAACTGATGTTTATACGATATTGTATTCTTGTATAAAAACAAAATGCACTCTCATTAGGAAAGTGAAGAGCAGATAATTTTTTATCAATTTTGACATCAGGCCTTAAAAGAAATTACAGCATTAGAACTGGGGTAAATTAACTTACAGAGATCAGTAATAACTGATAACTGATGTTAATACAATGTTGTATTCTGACGTAAACAATGCACCCTTGTTAGGAAAGAAAGAATAAAAAGAAGATAATTTTAAATCAACTTAGAAATTAAAAAGAAGACACATTTAAACAGAGGTATATTACAAAACCTTTTAGAGTGTAACTATTGTTGACGTAGAGTTAAACACTTGATTTATTTATAGTAGAAGATACAAACAAGATGTATGTTTGTGTCATGTGAAGTGGGACATTCTATTTATTATTTAATTAATAAAATAATGCTTCCTTTTGGTGTGTGTGTGTGTCTGTATATGTGTGTGTGTGTCACAAACAGACGTACTGGGGCCGAGTTCTGAGAGTAAATTGTTTTATGGTTTAAGGGTCCCTGTGAATTCAACCAGAGAGGCCAGGGGGTTATCTGGCTTTCAGGGTTGTGTGTGTGTGTGCGCGCGTGTGTGATTGTGCGCGCGTGTGTAAGGTATAGAGACTGGCTTGTGTTATCAGTCTTCCAGGGGGGGGTATGACACTGTGGTATACAAGCTCTCAATAAAAGTGTAAGACGTAGTGCTCATCCTTTGATTGAAAAGCAGATGTCAAGGGTTAAAAGGAAATTCCTGAGACATGAAGTTTAAATGACACGTGCCAGATGCTACATCATCCTCTTTTTTTGAATCACAGATTTCCTTCACATTATGGTCTACATGTTTGGAGCTGTGGGTCTCAGTACTATAAATTCACTCGTTCTTGCCACAGAACTGATCCTGAAAGCAGGTAATGTAAAATTCCACCATAAGCAAAATAGCAATAATGTGCCGGTTTTTTTTTAATTGATTTAATTGTATTGATTTTATTTAATTTCATTGTATTTATTTATTTTTTTATTTTTTTTTGGTGGGGTGTGTTCAGTTAATATTTTGCCTCAATCCACGCTAAAAGGTGAGATTTGACCATACTATTGGTTTCTAGGAAGAGGAGTTCGGAATATAGAAGATCTCCGTTTGATTGTTTTACCACTCGAAACAGTGTTTCTCATTGCTTGGCTCATTTTGCAGATCTATGATGCCTGTGAGTACTTTCTGGAACAATTATTTATTAGTTCTATAAACTTTTTTTCAACTTATTATGTATTAAAAGACATGAGGAATAACACTAGCACAGTCATGAAATTAACATTTTTCTGTTGTGAATCCCTATTTGGCTGAATCTGTGCTCTCGTATTACTCAGGGCTGAGATTTAAGGATGGGTAAGCTCATTTATATAATAAATATCAGTTTCAGTAAATGACATGTTTTAAACCAGGGTCTGTCAGTCAAGAGAAAACAATTGTTATTTCTTTAAACAGAAGTCATCGATTTGAAGATGAGACAACAGGACCTGAGGTAAACTTATTTGTTTATATAGTTATATTAATATGTATATACTTACAAGGACATTTACAAGATTTTTTTAAATAAGCTGGACATTGTGAGGAACGGTCAGCTAAAAGAATTAAAAAGAGTTGCTAAGCTTTTTTCATGAGCCACTTATACTATTGCATTTCCTTTCCCGTAGAATTTGCCCGAAAACACACAATTTGCCTTAATTATAGAAAAACTAATGCGTGAAAAAATATTCAAAATAGCATAAAAATGCAAAGAAAACTCTGGGTTATTGTATGAGGTTAATATCGATGCTTCTGTTGAAGATTATGTATGCAGGCAGTCCAGCTGTGGCTGCAGTAAAAGGAGACTTGTTGAATCATGTTAATTGGGTTTCTTGATTCAGTAATGTCGTTCATTCTCGCTGTATGATATATGTGTCTGTGATGCAGATTTTCTCCTTTGAAATTCTTGAAGCTCTAAATAAAACGCTAAAGAATTCATAGCCACTTCCTGGTTAGCGGCTAACGCTAGGGCTACGGATTCTTTAGCCGTTTTATGTATGGGCAAAACAAATCAAACAAATCCTGCACACAGTGACACTGCACTAACTCTAGTTTATTTTTTATACCCCTGGCATTGTTGTGTATGTTTATAAGTGTAATAATAACAACAACAATAATAATAATAATAATAATAATAATAATTTACATATTTTAACTCAGCTATTAACTCAGATGTTCCACATGTAAAAATGATAAAATGATTGCATTCAATACACACAATTGCGGTGTGTATATATATATATATATATATATATATATATATATATATATATATATATAAAATATATATATATATATATATACTCACTGGCCACTTTATTAGGTACACCTTACTAGTACCGGGTTGGACCCCCTTTTGCCTTCAGAACTGCCTTAATCCTTTGTGGCATAGATTCAACAAGGTACTGGAAACATTCCTTAGAGATTTTGGTCCATATTGACATGATAGCATCAAACATTTGCTGCAGATTTGTCGGCTGCCCATCCATGATGTAAATCTCCCGTTTCACCACATCCCAAAGGTGCTCTATTGGATTGAGATCTGGTGACTGTGAAGGCCATTTGAGTACAGTAAACTCGTTGTCATGTTCAAGAAACTGGTCTGAGATGATTCGCGCTTTATGACATGGCGCGTTATCCTGCTAGAAGTAGCCATCAGAAGATCGGTACACTGTGGTCATAAAGGGATGGACATGGTCAGCAACAATACTCAGGTAGGCTGTGGCGTTGACACAATGCTCAATTGGTACTAATAGGCCCAAAGTGTGCCAGGAAAATATCCCCCACACCATTACACCACCACCAGCCTGAACCGTTAATACAAGGCAGGATGGATCCATGCTTTCATGTTGTTAACGCCAAATTCTGACCCTACCATCTGAATGTCGCAGCAGTAATCGAGACTCATCAGACCAGGCAACGTTTTTCCAATGTTTTTTTGTCCAGTCAGCAGTCAGGAGTGGCACCCGGTGTGGTCTTCTGCTGCTGTAGCCCATCCGCCTCAAGGTTCGTCGTGTTGTGCATTCAGAGATGATCTTCTGCATACCTCGGTTGTAACGAATGGTTATTTGAGTTACTGTTGCCTTTCTATCAGCTCGAACCAGTCTGGCCATTCTCCTCTGACCTCTGGCATCAACAAGGCATTTGTGCCCACAGAACTGCCACTCACTGGATATTTTCGCTTTTTCTGACCATTCTCTGTAAAACCTAGAGATGGTTGTGCATGAAAATCCCAGTAGATCAGCAGTTTCTGAAATACTCAGACCAGCCTGTCTGGCACCAACAACCATGACACTTTCAAAGTCACTTAAATCACCTTTTTTCCCCATTCTGACTCTCGGTTTGAACTGCAGCAGATCGTCTTGACCATTTCTACATGCCTAAATGCATTTAGTTGCTGCCATGTGATTGGCTGATTAGAAATTTGTTTTAATGTGCAGTTGGACAAGTGTACCTAATAAAGTATATATTATATATATAATGTATGTATATATGTGCCAAAACAAAATTTAGTACAGACTTTAAGGTAATTTGATACCAGTTCATTGTAATGCAAAAATAGCAAAAAAGTTTTAAATGTTAACATTCAGACCATATTTACTGTTTTTTTTTTTTTTTTTTTTTTACATGTAGGTTGTTGCAGAAATGGAGGTTCTCGCAAATCCTGACCCAAACTCTAACAAATAATCTGAGAGGATCAATATGCAACAAATATTATTTTTGCTTATGTTGTGTAAACTTAATATTCGTTCATATTACTCTGTAAATATAGATGCTTCAAACTAGAAGTGCAGCAATGTTTTAAATGCAGCTGGTTCCTGGATTGGGTGCGAAAGATCTTTTCGTTAGCAATATAGTGGAGAAATCTTGAAAAGAATTTATTTTGCTCCCAAAATATAAATTGGAACAAATCACAGATTAACTTAATAAATTAGAACTTGTACTGCATAAATGACTAGTTGACAAAAAAGACAGAAGACTGAAGACAGAGCTGGCGGAAAAAAGAGGAAGGACAGGGAGGAAGTTTATGGATGTGGTGAGGGCAGACATGCAGGTGGTAATTTGAAGGAGGCAGTTGTGGTATGGAGATGACTGAAAACATGCCTTGTTTCTGTATGTGCTTCAGTATAACTCAATAACCCATAATACATATAGTACATTACATTTGAAAGGCCACCATCTGCAAAAGTATGTTTTCCGTTCGTTCAAATTTATAAAATTAAGATTCTTTTTATAATTATGTAGCTTAGCTGCTTCTGTACACTTTCTTTTTTCATTTCACATTCTTAAAAACGTTGTTTTCTGGACTTCAGACCCAGACTGCAGGGTTATAAAGGGTCAAGGGGAAAAAGCCAAAACCCGGGAATATGAAAACAATTTACTGTTATATCTACACATGCTGTGAAGGAACCGAGTTGACTATGGGACTCCCAGAAATTTTTTTTTAAATCAAATCAAATTAGTCTAAATTGCTTTGACTGTTACTGAAGCAAACAATGAAATGTATAATACCCGTTTATTATGTTCATGCTTATTTTTTTTATTGTCAGTGTATCTTAAAAAACATAGCTGCTTGGGATTACAGTAATTCTATGTCCTATAATCTTATATAACAACAAACCCAAAGTATTTTATCCTCCTGTTTTCTAGTGAAAATGCCCTACCTAAATTTAAATGTTAACAGTTCCTGATAAAAGTGGGCTACATACACAACTTAAACATCAGTAATGTAGTAATGAAGTCAATTCAGTAATGGGTTAAAAGCCACATGTCTCATGAGTTTATATTTTAAACTGAATAAAGATATCATAAAAAATTTGATTCCTAAAAACATTTATCTGAGACTATGTCTGATCCTAAACGCAGGCGGTCATTCATACTCTATTCATACAGTCTGCATATAAATAAATGACTGACCATTAAAGGCTTTTGTTATACATGTTTGGCTATTGATATCGATTTGGCATATATATTAATGGCCAGGTAGCCAGACAAGCTATTTCTTTACAGTCAAACCCATTCATATTAATGTGCGGCCATTTCAATGTCAACAACACACACACACACACACACACACACACACACACACACACACACACTCTTCACACATCTCTTTTATAAAAACAAACGGGCAAAAAAACCTATAAAATCGTCCAAAACTGTGAAGGGAGATATATTGTAACATCATCTTTCAGCTGCTCCCATTAGGGGTCGCCACAGCGGATCATCCGTCTCCATACCACCCTGTCCTCTACATCTGCCTCTTTCACACCAACTACCTGCATGTCTTCCCTCACCATATCCATGAACCTCCTCCTTGGCCTTCCTCTTTTCCTCCTACCTGGTGGCTCCATCCTCAGCATTCTTCTACCAATATAATTTATGTCCCTCCTCTGCACATGTCCAAACCATTTCAATCTCAATCTTACCCCAATATTATCTCAATCTTAATCTCATCTCAATCATTTCTAATCTTGTCCATCCTCGTCACTTCCAACGAAAACCTCAACATCTTCAGCTCTGCTACCTCCAGCTCCGCCTCCTGTCTTTTACTCAATGCCACTGTCTCTAATCCATACATCATCGCAGGTCTCACCACAGTCCTATAAACTTTCCTTTTCATTCTTGCAGATACCCTACTATCACAAATCACTCCTGTCACTCTTCTCCACCCACTCCACCCTGCCTGCACTCTTTTCTTTACTTCTCTAACACACTCTCCATTACTTTGCACTGTTGACCCCAGGTACCTGAACTCCTCCACCTTTTCCAGCTCTTCTCCCTGCAACCGCATCACTCCACTGCCCTTCCTCTCATTCACACACATGTACTCGGTCTTACTCCTACTGACTCTCATTCCCCTTCTCTCCAGCGCATATCTCTACCTCTCCAGGCTCTTCTCAACCTGCTCACTACTCTCACCACAAATCACAATATCATCTGCAAACATCATAGTCCAGGGAGACTCCTGTCCGTCAACCTGTCCATCACCACTGCAAACAGGAAAGGGCTCAGGGCCAATCCTTGATGCAGTCCAACCTTCACCCTGAACCAGTCTGTCGTACCTACTGCACACTTCACTGCCGTCACACTGTCCTCATACATGTCCTGCACCACCCTCACATACTTCTCTGACACACCTGACTTCCTCATACAATACCACAACTCCTCTCTTGGCACTCTGTCGTATGCTTTCTCTATACTTCTCCATCAACATCCTCAAAGCAAATAAGGCAACTGTGGTGCTCTTCCTCAGCATGAAACCATACTGTTGCTCACAGATGGTCACCTCTTCTCTCAGCCTGGCTTCCACTACTCTTTCCCATAACTTCATGGTGTGACTAATCAACTTAATTCCCCTGTAGTTACTGCAAGACTGCACATCTCCTTTATGCTTAAAGATCGTTACCAGCACACTTCTTCTCCATTCCTCAGGCATTTTCTCACCTTCCAAAATCCTGTTAAACAATCTGGTCAAAAACTCCACTGCCATCTCTCCTAAACATCTCCACGCTTCTACCGGTATGTCATCTGGTTTAACCAACTTTCCACTCATCTTCTTAATCGCTGCTCTCACTCCCTCCTTACTAATCCTATCTACATCCTGCTTCACCAACTCCACATCGTCCAACCTTCTCTCTCTCTGATTTTACTCATTCATTAGCTGCTCAAAATACTCCCTCCACCTTCTCAACACACTCTCCTCACTAGTCAACACATTTCCCTCTCCATCCTTTACTGCTCTAACTTGCAGTACATCCTTCCCAGCTCGGTCCCTCTGCCTGGCCAATCGGTATAAATCCTTTTCTCCTTCCTTATTGTCCAACCTCTCATACAGCTCCTCATATGCCTTTTCCTTGGCTTTCGCCACATCCCTTTTTACCTGCTGCCGCATCTCCTTGTACTCCTGCCTATTTTTCTCATCACTCTGTCTATCCCACTTCTGTTTTGCCAACCTCTTTCTCCTTATGCTCTCCTGCACTTCCTCATTCCACCACCACGTCTCCTTGTCTTGCTTTCTATTTCCAGGTGTCACACCAAGTACTTTTCTAGCTGCCTCCCTCATCACTCCTGCAGTAGTTGCCCAATCATCCAACACCTCTTCAACACCACTGAGCCCCTGTCTGACCTCTTCCCTGAACCTCACACTACACTCTTCCTCCTTAAGTTTCCACCATCTTATTCTTCTTTCAGTCTTCACTCTCATCCTCTTCTTTTTTTTTTTTTGCAAATCTCTGATTAAACAACTTATTTGATTGTCCATTTTTTTTCCTTGTTTTCTTTTTTTTTTTTTTTTTAACAAATTCCAGTTAGCATGAGCTATAAACAGCTGTTTGTGTTGACCTGAGAGCTGCATCACTTCCTGGTTCGTCACACCACATGCTGTTTCGGCCAGTAAGAGTTTGTAAATAGTAATAAAACTAAAAACACGTGGGAAATAAAATCCTCCCATATATCGTTAGAATCCTGCAGTTATTGGCTACATTTTCCACCAGTCATTTTGTTTCCATAATGCTGCTGGCTAGAAATAAAAGGTTTGAAATGATAGGTGGTTTTGTAACACTATATTGTACCAGCCATATTTGTTTATTTTTTTTTTACCAGCAAGATGTCTTTTTTTATGCGAAAGTTATTCCGAAATATATAAACACAAACACCAGCTTACGTTCTGTGATGAAAACAAAAGAATAACCATCTAAATTACAACACTATTGTTTGGTTTGAGCAAAAATGCTTTACGGCATGTTCTGCTGAGCCTCATCTTTCCTAATAAACTTGGATTAGCAGCAGCAGATTTGTTTGTGACTCGTTATTACAATAATAATAAGTAGTGCATTTTTTTTATGCATGTTGTTGTGTACTGCTTACACACATTCAGCAAAAACATTTGTTTTATGTTTTCCGTTGAAAAACAATGATCTGAAATCGCTGCTTGAGGCTTACAGCTTTAGAATGATGTATAGTTAGTCATGGTTACTCTTCTCTCTTTTTATTTAATCTATTGCTAAACATTAATACCTGAGAACAATGAGATATCTGTTGCACAGGCGCAACCCAGACAAATAGGAGTTCAAGATGGCGCCAGTGAGGTCGGCTGCCGTCACAACTGCTCCGGCTACGTTTTCTCTATTTTTGTTTATTTTATACTTTTATTTAATTAGTTACAGTTCTATCTACACAAGATGGACATCATTAGATATGACAGAAACACTTATATATATTGGTGTACAATGCACTCACCTTTCGCCGTTTTTAAACCCGGACCCATGCTGGCAGAGCGAGATCCTGAGGGAGAACAAAGGATGCGACCCATACCGGTGTCCGTGAGGGAATCGAGCCGGCGTCAGGAACAGGCTGAGGTCACGCGCACACCGCGCTCCCTTACCTAGTATCCTGTTAGCCAACGTCCAGTCACTGGAGAACAAGCTCGATGACCTCAGGGTAAGGGTCAAGCTCCATAGAGACATTCGGGACTGCAACCTTCTCTGCTTCACCAAGACATGGCTGAACCCAGCGGTATCGGACCACGCCATCCAGCCGGCCGAGTTCTTCTCGGTTTACCGCATGGACAGAAAACTGGAGTTGGGGAAGTCAAGAGGAGGTGGAGTGTGTCTGATGGTGAACAACCACTGGTGCGACAGCCTGAGCATTGTTCCTCTTTCACGCTCCTGCACACCAAACCTGGAACTACTGACCATCAAATGTTGGCCCTTTTATTTACCTCGGGAATTCAGCTAGGTCATAGTCAGTGCCAGCTATATTCCACCTCAAGTGGACACGGACACTGCAGTATGGGATTTACACGAGACACTAACTTTTCACCAAACACAGCATCGGGACACTGTGCTTATTGTGGTAGGAGATTTCAACAGTGCCAACCTCAAGCGTGCACTACCGAACCTTCATCAGCACATCACCTGCCCCACCAGGGGCAAAAGGACACTGGAGCACTGCTACACACCATTCAAAAACAGCTACAAGGCATGTCCACCGTTTGGGAAATCGGACCATGCTGCCATCTTCCTCATGCCTGTTTACAAACAAAGGCTGAAACAGGAAGCTCCGGTTCAGGGGGAGGTCGCGTGCTGGACTGACCAATCGATGGCCGCTCTGCAGGACGCTTTGGATGATGCAGACTGGGACATGTTCAGGCGCAGCTCTAAAGGCATCAACATGTTTACGGAAGCAGTTGTGGGATTCATCGGGAAACTAGCGGATGATACGGTGCGAAAAAACACTATCAGAAGGTTTCCCAACCAGAAGCCGTAGGTGGATAAAACCATCCGCGACGCTCTGAGATCCCGCTACGTTGCCTACAAAATGGGACTTGTCACCGGGGACATGAAGGAGAACAAGGCTGTGTCTTACAGTGTTCACAGAGCAGTGAAGGATGCAAAGCAGCGCTACGGGAGGAAACTAGAGTCACAGTTCCAACATGGTGGTTCTAGGAGCCTGTGGCAGGGACTAAGAACAATCTCGGACTATAGAACACCATCTTCTTTAATGGTGAATGCGAACACTTCTCTGGCAGATGAGCTAAACACCTTTTATGCTTGTTTCGAGGCTGCAGCTAACCATGCTAGAGGCGGAGAGAGCCGAAGAGGTAAACACGTTCACTATCTCGGAGCATGACGTGAGGAGGGCATTCAAGAGAGTAAATACCAGGAAGGCAGCAGGACCAGATGGCATCACGGTCAGGTTCTAAAAGCCTGCGCTGACCAGCTAGCACCGGTGTTCACTGAGGTATTTAACCTCTCACTGGAACAATCTGTTGTCCCTTCATGTTTCAAACAGTCCACCATTGTTCCTGTCCCGAAGAAACCCCCAGCCTGTAGCCTTGACCTCAGTAGTGATGAAGTGCTTTGAGAGACTGGTCAGAGACTTTATCACTGCCTCACTACCAGACACACTGGACCCATTAGTTTGCGTACCATCAGAACCGTTCTACTGAGGACGCCATTGCTCATCTCCTCCACACCACGATGAGCCACCTGGACCAAAGAAATGTGAATTACACAAAAATGCTGTTTGTGGACTACAGTTCAGCATTTAACACCATAATTACTTACACACTCACCTGTAAGTTAGAGGTGCTGGGACTCAGCCTGCCACTGTGTCAATGGATCTCTAACTTCCTGACTGACAGACCACAAGCTGTACGGGTGGGAAAACACCTCATTCACCCTCACCCTCAGCACTGGAGCTCCCCATGGTTGCGTTCTGAGCCCTCTGCTGTACTCGCTGTACACATATGACTGTGTGGCCACTTCCAACTCCACCACCATCATCAAGTTTGCTGACGACACTGTTGTGGTGGGTCTGATCTCCAACAACGATGAGACGGCCTACCTACAGGAGGTTAAAAACATGGAGAGATGGTGAAGGACATCAGCCATCCCAATAATGGAATCTTTTCTTTGTTGCGTTTAGGGAAACGCTTTCGCTCCCTGAAAGCGAACACAAAGAGAATAAGGAGGAGCTTTTTCCCGCAGGGCATTCAGAGTTTAAAGCAGGAAACACCCAGGATCTAAAAACTGGATCTAAAAGCAAGACCAAGACTAAGAAGTTGATCGTGGACTTTAGCACGAAGCAGGAGCGGCCATACCAACCGCTAAAAATCAGCAGGACTGCAGTGGAGAGAGTAGACAGTTTCCGGTACCTAGTTGTTCACATCACACAGGACCTATTTTGGTCCTGTCATACCAACACCCTGGTGAAGAAGGCCCAGCAGCGTCTGTACCATCTGAGATGCTTAAGGGACTTTAAACTACCCTCTCAGGTGCTAAAGACTTTCTACAGCTGCACCATTGCGAGCGTCCTGACGGGTAGCATCACTTCCTGGTTCGGGAACATCACCATGCAGGACAGGCGAGCCCTCCAGAGGGTGGTGCAGTCAGTTGAACGTACCATTCAGCTCCCTAACCTGCAGGACATCTACAGCATGCGGTGCCGGACCAGAGCCAGGAAGATTATGAAGGACATCAGCCATCCCAATAATGGAATCTTTTCTTTGTTGCGTTTAGGGAAACGCTTTCGCTCCCTGAAAGCGAACACAGAGAGAATAAGGAGGAGCTTTTTCCCGCAGGGCATTCAGAGTTTAAAGCAGGAAACACCCAGGATCTAAAAACTGGATCTAAAAGCTGGTCACTCTCTCTCCATCATCACACTTCTGCAAATATTTTTATTTTTCTTTCTTTTTGCACTACAACACTTCAAACCCTGGACAGTCACT
This sequence comes from Silurus lanzhouensis, assembly GCA_039877035.1. Taxonomy (NCBI): domain Eukaryota; kingdom Metazoa; phylum Chordata; class Actinopteri; order Siluriformes; family Siluridae; genus Silurus; species Silurus lanzhouensis. Next base: position 1,096,641 of record JBCEWE010000348.1, on the reverse strand, counting down.
TTAACTGTGGACTTGCACGGCACAGTGCACTTTATACCACACCATACGACACATGTTCACTTATACCACACCATACCACACACGTTCACATCAAATCACATCAACCACATTATGTATCAACCCACATCCGATCTAAAACATTAATGATTATTTGCAAATCCAAAAAGCGGACCAGCACTTTTCTGCCTCTCAGCACTTGATTCAGCACAACATCACGCTCCTTCTATCCTCCAATGCTCAACAGGTTCCAACATCTCTCAGGCCAGAAGGAAGACATGCTTTAAGAGACTTCTCTATTTTGTCAATAAGGAGGTTAAACAACTTTTATTTGCCTTCTGAACGAGTCTCTAGCTGTCTTCCAACAATATGCGAACACTAAATCTGCTGTTAACTAAATTAGCCTGTTCAGTTTATGTTGGTTTAGAGCTCCTTTCGAGTGGCAAGTTTTGATGTTGCTGTAATTCTGTGATTTCCGTTATTCACGTGAATCAGGAAGTAGTAAGTGCTCCATGCGGGCATCGGTAATGATGGCTCTCTTTAATCGGCATATATTTTTGTAATCTTTAACCCTGCGACAACATCGCTTGTAAGTATTTGTATACTTGACATGGATGTACATTATACTTGCATATGAATGTTAATTGGTATAGTTTAAGATCATTATTCATAAATTTCCATCCGGCTATTGCATTAGCCACATTGTGCTTTAGCGTCATATGTGTTTGTTCATTTGTAGTTTCACTACATACCCAAGACCATTAAACCTGTGGGCAAATCAACTTCTTGTCTTCAGAGTCATGTGAGGGAAGGGTGTTTATCTGACTGTCAAGGCACTAACACATGTTGAGGACAGTACAATATTTTTAGTCTGGGACGTAATGTTTCAGTATCAGAATGTGTTTATTGATGGATACTTCAATGCACTTTTGTAAGTCGCTCTGGATAAGGGTGTCAGCCAAATCCTGTAAATGTAATAACATATGTCTCATTTTCATTCCGTTTGCTAAAATGATACCTGCAAAAAGTACAACTACCTGTTTTAAGGAATGTAGCAAAACTATACCAGCTGCTTCCTGGAATTAATGCCAAATACATTTTTGTTCTTGGCTTTGATTTCAGGATAAAGATGCTTAGTAGATAATACCAATTTTTAATAAAAGATCACACAATGCATAAACAATTAATTTCAATATGTAGTCTAGTGAATTAGACATAGTTCCCATTGAAGCCCACCATTTACAGTGTATACAGTACATAAAGTCTACACATCCTTATGAAAATGCAGGGGTTTATATATAAGCAGCATGTATGTCAGACTTGTTACATTTTCTGCGCTCTTCCAACAAAGGGAGAGGAAAATAAATTAATTGGGAATATTTTACATAAAAAAAAACACCCTGATTGCAAAACTCTAAACATCCTTTCATAATGGGGGCATTAACTGTCCTTTAAAATGAGACCTGTAGGTAAATGGCATTCACCTGCCATTAATTACAGTGATTCAGATTAAAACCAGATTAATGTTAGCTGTTACTGTAGTTAGCTGTTGCCTGATTGTTGCTGCACTCCACTAAATGCAATAAAAACTTATCAGGGAGGCTACCAAAAGGTCAACAGAAACACTGAAGGAATTATTTTCTGTCAGGTACTGGTCACTCTTTGCATGTGACTATCATTTCATGTATTCTGCACAAGTCTGGGCTGTGGAGTAAGGTGGGTAGAAGAATATGCAAGCCTGTCTGAATTATACCAAAAGATTCATTCAGTCACCCTAATTAATGTGGGAAAAATGTGTTATGATTTAAATTTTTGGTCATCATTATAAAATGTAGGTTTGCCACAAAATCAACAGCATCAAGAGCATCGTCCAAGGAACAGCATACCAACAATAAAGCATGGTGGCGGTAGCATTATGCTTTGAGGCTGCTTTTCTTCAGTTGGGCCAGGGGCACTTGCCAAGATAGATACAGAAATGAAAAGCTCCAGAAACTAATGGATTTTTCCAAAGAAAACCCCATCGAAATATGGAATGACCTAAAAAAAAAAAAAAAAGGCCAACTTAAACTTTTTTTTTGCAAAGTGGGGTAAAATTCCAAAGTTCAGATGTGAGGAAGCATTATTTGAGAGGGGTGTGTAGACTTGGTAGTGGTAGTTTTTTATTATTTAAAATGTTCCAAAATATTAAATATACAATTTTCTCCTATGGATTTTTGTTTGTTGGAAGATCACATTAAAGATTTAACAAGTCCGACATTTGATATTTCTGTCTATATATTTTAAAACCCTGCGATTTTAGAAAGGTGTGTAGACTTTATGTTCACTTTACAGATGATTGGTTTAGCTGTGAACTTGCAGTACCTCTTTGAACAAGTTACTCATTCAAGGAAATACAATGCTTAAATAAAATTGTATGAGAGTTGAAGTGAAGCTGGAGGACTGAACTCAGAGCTACATGTATTTGTCAGTGATTTTAATGTTTGTTTATGCTGTTGGACTCGAAAGTAAGGATTTTTATCTTTAGATAATTATCTTAGATTATTATGCATGATGTTATTTATTACTAATGACAAATAGTGTATATAATTTTGTTCACATTTTATGATTGAAATCGTTGCTGTAAATGAAATTTGTAAATATTATTTGAATTCATTCTTGGAGATAACTGTAGTTTTGTTTGACTCAATTAATCTGAAGGAAAATGAAAGAAACGCTAGACAAATTATGTTTCTGTACATGCCTGTTTCTTGTTTACTTTCTTATTAATGCAGCTCTTCAAATCCATGGCCCCACAGATCCACTTGTGGCCCGGGTGAGAGGATCAGTTCTCCTGCCATGCTTTATTGATGGATCACTGCCTTTAAAAGATCTCCAGGTAGAATGGAGAAAGATGGATACAGATTCTGTAGTGAGCCTCTTCCAGCATGGAAAATGCAGACCAGATCTCCAGACTCAGGTGTTTAGAGACAGAGCTGACTTTTTTCCAGAGGAGGTCCCAAAAGGGAATTTCTCCATCTTAATGAAAAATGTGGTCAAAGATGATGATGGAGTTTATAGATGCCAAGTCAACACAACTAAGGACACTGGTCAAGTTATAATGGAAATAAAAGAGATCAGTATGTAACCATGTCCTTATTACATTTAAAATGCATAGTTTGTACCAGTATGTTCGTCATTTTATGAAACACATCAAATCCACTAATACTCTTTATATTTAGTGTTACTATAACTTTGTTAATGTCCTTTTAGAGCATTTTGCGGCGACAGGGGCAGACCAACCAGTCATTGCCCGTGAGGGTGAGGATGTCATACTGAACTGCTCTCTAGATTCTCATGTACCAGCCAGTGAGATTGAAGAAGTGACCTGGAAGAAGACAGATGGAGACGAAGGCATCCTTGTCCTGCTTTTTCAAAACAGTGAAATATTCCCAGACTCCTCACATGAGAGTAATCGGGGAAGGGTTGATTTCTTTTCCTCTGAAATCTCTAAAGGAAACTTCTCACTACAGCTGAAGGATGTAAAGATGGAAGATAAAGGAGAATTCACATGTGAGGTCCACACTAGTGGCATGTCAGCTAATACCACTGTGGTTCTGATTGGTGTAGGTAATGTACCTGGTCAAAATCACTAATGTATAAACAGTGTATAAACAGTCCTGCCACAGTGAAATGAAATGTTTAAGATGAGTACACCATAGGACAAGTTCAGAGATTTACACATCAAATCCACTACTTCACTTTGTATTTGCTGTTACTATTACCTTTGTCCATGTCATTGTAGAGCATTTTGTGGTGAAAGGGGCAGACCATGCTGTCTTTGCCCATGAGGGTGAGGATGTCATACTGAACTGCTCTGTAGATTCTCATGTACCAGCCAGTGAGATTGAAGAAGTGACCTGGAAGAAGACAGATGGAGATCAAGACATTCTTGTCCTGCTTTATCTTCCCAGATTCCTCACATGAGAGTTATCGGGGAAGAGTTAATTTCTTTCTTTCTGAAATCAAAAAAGGAAACTTCTCACTACAGCTGAAGGAGGTGAAGATGGAAGATAAAGGAGAATTCACATGTGAGGTCCACACTAGTGACATGTCAGCAAGGAACACTGTGGTACTGCATGGTGTAGGTAATGTACCTGGTCAAAATCACTAATGACTTTTTTATACATCTGCTTTAACAGTCCTGCTACAGTGAAATGAAATGTTTAGGATGAGTTTAAGATACACCAGAGGACAACAATTCAGAGCTTTAAACATTGTAACCATGGCAATATGAGATGCTTGTGCAAACATGAATCTACATCTGAATTGCTTGAGTCAAGCAATGTATTTCATCTTTGATAAGGAAAAAGAAATGTGCTCTTTCATTTTTTTCCTGATGAAGACACAGTTTACTATAATCAGCTTTACACAGAGTGATGAGAGGGCAGCCACCCAGCAGCATTTTATGAATTTTTGTTTAGTTTGGGGTCATTCACAATTGTTTATTCATGTCCCATTGCTACAGGTTTCTCCGCATTACCTGTACTAATCTTGGTGTTTTGCTTAATTGCACTACTGCTGGCAGTAGGATTTTGTGGTCCTGTTTTTAACCTCTTGCGAAAGAAAGGTATTTAGAGTACCATTTATAAATTTTTTGCTTGAAACCATTCAGTTGCCAATCGAAATATAAATACAAAGCTTTTTTTCTTCTTTTTCTTTTCCTTAGTTGTTACCAAAAAGGCCATGAAAATACACATTGCTCTGATCCTTTGTCCAAATATTTGCATGATTGTTGCTTTCAGCTTGTGGTCAACAGAAGGTAAATCCTGGGTGTTATGCTCTAATTTTACCAGCTATGGCAGCTTTCATATGGTCAGCCCATATTTCATGCCTGACATTGGTGCGATTTATTTTTTCCTTAGTGATTCTGTTGGAGATTATTACTTGTTTAACTGTCAGTATCATGAGACCCATCATGCTGATAAAAACTTTGTATCTCAACAGATTCCCAAGTAAGCCAATAACAATTGTTTTGTAATTATCGAGATTGTGGCATGTATATCGTGTTTGTATATGTATTCTGCAAAGGCAGCTGTGAAAAAATGCTGTAAAGTAAGGATGCTTTTAAAAATAGATGTGTTCATTTATTTTTACCATTTAATAAAATGGAAAGTAAATTAACAAAAAAGAAAATCAAATCATTATTTGGTGTGACTATCCTTTGCCTGCAAAGCATAATCAATTCTTCTAGGTACACTTGCACACAGTTTTTAAAGGAACTCAACAGGTTGGTGGTTCCAAACATCTTAGAGAACTAGCCATATATCTTCTGATGAGCACCTGCTGCCATTTTGATGCAGCCTAGTTCCTATGTTTTTCTACACAGTTTTAGTGTATAGTCACTTAACCTTTTTCCATGTCTTTTTGGCTGCAATTTTTCGATGAAGACCACATCTGGCCAAACTTTAATCTCCTGTAGGTAGGCCGTCTCGTTGTTGGTGGAAATCGTCTCTAGGTTACGTATGTAACCCTAGTTCCCTGAGGGAACGAGACGCTGTGTCACAACGCTTTAAGAACACCTCTGCGTTGCTCACACTCTAAGTCACATGTAAAATACGGCCAACGGCAAGTCGTGTCGTCAGGATGCTACAAAATGTGCGAGCAATAGAGCGATGCTAGCGATGCTAGCTTCTGAAAGAACAGGGATGCAGGGAGTATGGCATGTTGACTCAGCATCTTGTTCCCTCTAAGAACTAGGGTTACATATGTAACCTAGAGACTTCCCCTTCGGGAACTCGAGCTGCACCACAACGCTTGGGGAATGAGTGTCCAATCATGCCATACTAACCAGTCCCTGCCTAGTGTGTCTGTGCACAACCAGAATGCAGGACAGAGTATCTGGGAGTGGCTCTGATGTCGAGGGTCAAAGGTGGGGGGGCTACAATAAGCCGCGATAGCGAACACGTAAACCTTCAGGGTTGGCTCCGTGGCAAACTGTTCCTGCAAGAACTCCAGAACTAAACCGACCAGCCAGTTGACAAGGTCTAACTGGTGGTGCTCACACCATGTGGTGTGGAGGGAGCTCTGGAATGGAGGTTGGTCTCCACTACCCTCAGGGGCCACAGTCATAGCTTTCATAACTCTGGGCAGGGGTGATCCAGGGTTCCCCCTGCCTGAGAGAGAGGGACACCAGTTTCGTGAACCATGGTCTGCCCACCAATGAGGTGCCACCAGAAGGAGATGGGCTCCTACCTGGCAAACTCTCTCCAGAACTCCCGGGAGCAGCTTGATAGGGGGAAATGCATACAAGCTTAGCCTCGGGCACGTCGGCACCATGGTGTCCAGCCCCAGTTGGGCTGGGTGAGAGAGAAAGAAACAGAGGAGACAGTGCAAAGTCTCCTGAGTCGCAAACAGATCCACCTGGGGTCTGTAAAATCTCTGCCATATCTGCCTCCATTCTCCGGGCCTTGGCCCCTGCCTTGAAAGGGTGTCTGCTTTCTAATTTAGATGACCCGGAATATAAATTGCTCTCAATAGGAGGAGCTTTCCCTGGGAACACAGGAGGATCTGCAAGCAGTTTATGTGCCATGAGAGACGTAACTCGTTCCACCAACCTTGGGCGGAGTGGCTACTCATGACTGTCCCCACCCCCACCTCGGTGTGCAGGTCTGGGGAAAATGGTAGGCCACCTTGGCTAGTTCTTTTCTGCTGCCACTGCTGGACATCTTCCAATGGTGAATGGGAGTATTTCATCATTCTTTGTGCTTTTTCAAAATAGTTTGAACAGCACACGATGAAACCCCAGTTTGCTTTGAAATCTTTTCCTGGTGGAGACCTTGCTGATGCAGTATAAACTACCTTGCATCATATTGCTGTGCTCTGTTTTTATGGTGTATGACCTGTGATATGAAACCGTCTTCTACCTCACCTTGGTAGCAGAGTTTGGCTGTTTCTTACCTTGTTTGAAGCCACTTACAAAGCTATTTGTGTTACAGTTAATTAGCTGTTTTAACTACATATGAAAGTAAACTATATAGATTTGAAATTAGCACCTGTTTGGTATAATTATTTACCATACACCTGACTCTAATCCTATAAAATTCCTTACTTTGTGCAGGTGTACTGTACAAAGTGTGAAACTGTAACAAAGGGTATTCAGACCAAATTTTTATTTGAATTTTATTTCTCTTCTCAACATTTACTTTGTTTTTTTGTTTTAATTGATCATTTTATTTTATCACAACTGCCTAAAGCTTTTGCACATTACAGAGTGGCCAAAGGTTTTGAGAATAACACAAATATAAATTTTCACAAAATCTGCTGCCTCAGTTTTTATGATTGCAATTTACATAAATGCCAACATTTTATGAAGAGTGATCAGCAATTAATTGTGAATTCCCTCTTTCCATGAAAATAAACTTAATCCCCCCCCCCAAAAAAAAAAAAATTCAGCCCTGCCAAAAAAGGACCAGCTGACATCACGTCAGTGATTCTCTTGTTAACAAAGGTGAGATTGTTGATGAGGACAAGGCAGGAGATATAGAATAACAGACTGGAACTTTTAAATGGGGGGTGGTGGATAAAATCATTGTTCTTCCTCTGTTAACCATGGTTACCTGCAAAGAAACATGTGCAGTCATCAATTCTTTGCACATAAAGGTATTCACAGGCAAGGATATTGCTGCTAGTAAGATTGCACCTAACGCAACCATTTATCAGATCACTAAGATCTTCACGAAGAAAAGTTCAATGGTAGTAAAGAAGGCTTCAGGGTGAAAACTTTTCGGGGATGGTGCCAATAAAAGGAACAAAGAAGCCACTTTTCTCCAGCAAATAATTATGGGACAGACTGATATTGTACAAAAGGTACAGGGATTGGACTGCTGAGGTCTGGTGTGAAGTAACTTTCTTTGATGAATCCTCTTTAAAATTGTATGGGGCTTCCAGAAATTTATTTATTTCACAGAATTCTTTCAAAAGGCAGTGAAAGTTTTGGCTGTTCCACTTTACCATTTAAGTTTAACAATGGGTGCATGTTCCCGTAAGTAAATCAATGTTGACACTGACAAATGTATGTCTGTTTACCATTTATTGAAGGAAGACGTTGTTTCCAATGTCTTCACATTGTACCAGTCAGAACGAATCAGTAGATTATCAGAGGACACTGTGCTTTATTTGCCTTATTTACAAACAAAATACCATCGACTCTCAATCCATGGACATTGCCTGCCTTTCTGGATTTGAAGGAATCTGTTGACTGCAAAGAGACCCAGTGAAGAAACTGAAGTTTCCTGAGATGCAATGTTTGTAATAGATAGAGAATAGTGAAAAAAAAAAACTAACTTTTTCCTGCTCCTCCATTTTTTTCTCATGGTGCAAGAGAAAGATATACAGAAAACAAAGTAGTTGGTATAGCCATGTTTTATGCTTTTCTCCCTTGAGGAGACTACTTTGTTTTCTGTATATCTTATATGGCATTTGTTTTTAGCAGGAGGTTGACTTTCACAACGACAATCACGCCTGCTCCTTCCTCACCGATGCCAGCACTGGGGCATCTCACAGAAAAACGTGTTTACCATCACCCAAATGCTTTTCTGAGGAACCTGGTAAATGTCTGCCTTTTCTGACTAAGTACAACCTTGTTCCCCTTCGAGCAGGCAAAGGTAGCCTATGTCATCTCCCTAATTTTGAGCAAAGCCCTATTTTTAGCAACAAAGAAATGGGAGCACCAAACAGCAATATGTAGCCACAGCAAGGGACTACGTCTCTATTGTGGAGAGCTGAAACATATGAGGTGTTTCTGCCTAGCAAAAAACAGAGCTTTTCGCAGCCATCTCCAGATCATGTCAGTCAGTCACACGAACATTTCTGCGTTTGCTAAGGCCGCTTCCAGATCGGAGGCATCTTGCTTCTGTAAAAATAGGTTGCAGCATACATGCCAGATTATGTCATTGGGCTCCGTGCTTCGTTTGAGACCTTCCGTCCTTTATTATTCTCCTCATGAAAAGTTTTGTTTCAGTTTTCCCAGTTTCTTGGACATTTGTCTCCCCTCGACCTTAGAGGTCTCGCTAATCCCCTGCAACTATGAGTGGCAGTCCTTCTTTGTCACCTCATTACCACAAACTCTGGTCATGCTTGGTTTTACCTGACTCCAGAAGCACAATCCCCACCTCAACTGGACCAACTACAATTTGCCTCTCACGACTTTGGCATTTGAACTACTACTACAGGGACTCTTCTTTTTTCTAAGCTGTATCTGTGCAATGCAGATTCAGGAGGATGACTAGTGGTAGACAACTTTCAACACACCCTCTGAACACTATGAATACTTGGAAATGCTGTTTGGCCTTACCCTTATGCTGGTGGTATTACCTTCCCCGGTGTCCCGTAAGCAACTGCAAAGCTTCCAGTGATTTTTGCGAATTTCTGTTGGCGAAGTGAACTCCTGGCTATCAAGCTCACCTTAGAGGAAAAACCCTAACCCTAACCCCCTTTTATCATAAGGACCGCCCACCACGACCCGGAGTACCTGCGATTTGCCAAGTGGATCAAATTCCATCAAGCCTCTCACCATTCCAAGCCACCTACAGCTACCAGCTGTTGCTGTTTACCACCCAGGAATTGCATCTGCACTTGCCTTGGTGTGGCTCTCCACCCAGAACTTATCCCTCATGGCCCCCCATGGCACCACTATTAAAGATCCAGTTTTGAGCTTATCTTCATAAACTTTTGCTGTTGCCATGCTAATGTGTGTGTGTGTATGTATGTATGTATGTATGTATGTATGTATGTATGTATGTATGTATATATATATATATATATATATATATATATATATATATATATTAAAAACTTTTTTTTCTGTCTCTCATTTAGCTTTTTTTATTATGTGGATACAGACACCAGTAGAAATTTACAACACAGTACTTACAGTCTTAGCAGTGTTGTTTGGAATCGGCGCTGTTGTATTAGTTAAATAAAAACATACTTTTCAATTGCACCGTTTATTTATTGAACAGGTTTAATTTCTCAAATTTTTATGAGAATCATAATTGCTACACATTTTTAACAGTCCCAGAACTTTATGTTGGTAAATGTATTACTACCTGCTATCTCAGGGGTCTTCTGGGGGCACTGGCAATAATATCAGGGCTGGTGCACCCAGTCAACTTCAAATACATTTGCACCCTTAATTAAATAAAATATTTAAAAAAAAATTATGAATTTATAAGGTAATAACTTGGTGCACTTAACATATAGGAGCATTTTATGTATTGTATGTATTAAATATTTTTTTTTAACAAAGACAATTTTTACATTTTTTAAATATAATGGTATGCAAAGAGTGAATGCCTTCACTTAGAATACTCCTATAACATCTAACATGGCTGAAGATGGTTGTAACATATTTTAGACTCTCTTAAATCTATGATAATAAAGAGTTCTAAAGAGGCTACAATGCAAAATAGTCACTCGTACTTTTTAATAATTTATTAAATTGACAGCCCTAATAAATTGTCAGGAATTAACTAGTGACTAATCATAACTTAATCACACATTTTTATCTGTCCTTAAATGAATACTTTTCAAGTTTTTATCAGCACACCAAACAGAACATTTGTCATGTTTCCACACGGACAGAATTAATTGCCGGATGTGTGAATTTTGGTGCTTGATTTAAAACTTTGCATCAGTAAAACAAATGTGATTTAAAAAATATTTGTAATATTTAAAAAAAATTTTTTTTTATATATCTGAGTAAAGAGAGGGCATCACGAATAAATGTGTGTTGCATTGAAGGTTTTAATTTCGCCTTTTTTATATTTATTTATTTTTTTATAAAAAATAAATGGTCACAGAAATGAGTGCTGCATTAATCATGTGTTAAAATTAGTGCTGTTAAAATGAATTTATATATATATATAAATATAAAATATATAAATACTATACTATACTATATAATACTTTTAAGGGAAAAGAAATGATTCTAAAACTTTCTACAATGTCTTATAGCTGTCTTTGGTCTCCGGATGCATCTGACTTTGAGTCTAGAAGTTGTGACTGTAACACTGCTTGCATTGAAACTCACTCCATATGCCGCTTTGGAGAGTAAGTACTGTTATAAAATAATTTCATTATATTAACATGATGTGATAAAACTAAGTACAGTGCATTTACAAGTTATTCAAGCCCCCTTCACTTATTTAAATTTTATGTTGCAACTTGATACTTTAAATGTATTTTTTATCCTCATTAATCTCGACTCAGTACCCCATAATTAAAAAAAATGAAAACAGAATTCTATAAATGCCTGTAAATCTTTTCATTTACATTAATAAAATGATACATGCACATAAGTATTCAGACTTTTTGAAACAACACTTAAAATTTTGCCTTGTGGCACCCCTTCAGTGGCTAGAGGGAAGCCTCTCCTGTGTTCAATAGACACCTGAAGGACTGTGAGGAACAAGATTATATGATCTGTTTAATCCAAGATTTTACTGTTTTGCCTCAGTTCTAAACATTATATCTGGAGGAGATCAGGTACTGCTCATCATTTGCCCAAAATCATCCCAAAAGTGAAACATGATCATGGCAGCATCATGTTGTGGGAGTGTTTTTCTGCAACAGAGACTTGGTTTGGGTTGAGAGAAAACTGAATGGAGCTAAGTACACAGATATTCTCAATAAATACTTGTTCCACAGTGCTCAGGACCTCAGCCTAGCCTGTAGATTCACCTCAGTAAAGACAACACAGGTGTGGCTTAGGAACAACTCTGTGAATGTCCTAGAGTGGCTCAGCCAGAGCCCTGACATGAACCATATTAAACAGCTCTAGAGAGACTTGAAAATGTCTTTCCACCGATGCTCCCCATCCAACCTGACCCAGCTTAAGGGGATTTGCCATGATGAATGGCACAAAATGTCCCAATCAAGGTGTGCAAACTTCATAGCCAAAAGGATTTGATGCTGTATTTGCTGCCAAATGTGCTTCAAATAAAAACTGAGTAAATGGTCTGTATTACGTACATAAGTTTTAATTTTATTTATTCATTTTTTTATTTACCAACATTTCTCAAGTTCTGTTTTCACTTTGTCATTATGGGGTACTGAGTGTAGATTAATGAGAAAAAATATATCTTTGAACTAATTTAGGCTTCACCATAATATAACTGAAAAACTGGATTTACAAATGCACAGTGTATATACTAAATTTACTGTCATGCCCTATACATTTATTAAATTAATACAATTACATTCTTTCATAATTTTTTTTCCTTATCTGTCCCCTGACATCTTTTTGGACTTGTAGATGGCTATGAGATAGCTATGGTATTACCAGCTCTAATTGTGGGAATTCTGATTGTACTTTCTCTACAAAGGCACCTATTTCTAGGAAAACCATTTGGATGTAAGGCTTGTAACTTGTACATATACAGTATGATTACATTGCTCTCACAGTCTCTTACAGCATTTTGCATTTGTTTTTGCAGGTGTGCACATCACGTTGTCATCTTTTATTATGTTTGCATTCACCTGCTATGAAATATTTTTCTATATTCTTTTCGCTTTTCTATTAAAAAATGTAGTTATGGGTACTTACAACAAATTGGGAGAAAGTGTATAATGTGCATAATGTTTAATTAATTTTAAATGATCTGTATTACAGTAAAGATTAAACTAAATTAAAACAAATGCTATTTGAAAACAAATTTTCTGATTTTTATTTATTTATCTTTTATTGATTTATTTATTTATTTTTGGTTATTTTTTTAGTTCATGGTATTTAACATAGTTTAGTTTATAGTATTTTGATATGCATAAACTTTATTAAAGACACATTTCACGATGGAGGCAAAAAACAATAAATGAATTTTCCGGTACGTGTGGTATTTACTAACAATATTTTCCTAAATTTCAGGATTGAAAAATCTATTTGTGGTTGCACTGCTTTTGTGTGCATGGCTAGTAGTAATTTGTCTGGTGTGTTGTCACCGACGATATAGACAAAGATGCTGCTCTCAATGGAGAAAAATAGGATGTGAGTATGATATATTTAGCACTTATATTTTATCATTTTTACCTTCTACTTCCTAGAGCTGTTAAGCCCCACCCACATGAGAGGCTTCATGCCAGAAGGTTGATTAACATATGCACCTTAAACAAAAAACTTTGAAATATATAAAGCAGATCCCTGGATTTCTTTGAACAGCTAATGTGGGAAGGGGAATCTCACTAGTGAAAATGTTGACCTTCTAATCAGAAGGTTGTGAGTTCCAATCCAACCACCAATAAGCTGCCACTGCTGGGCCTTTGAGCAAGGCACTTATCTTCAACTGCTTGTACGAATGAGATAATTATTATTATTATTAAGTTTTTCTGTATAAGGGCATCTGCAAAATGCCGTTAATGTAATGTTAAACATTTTGGTACTAATGTAATTAAATATGATAAAAGTAGAAATACAGTATTGGACTGGATGTATGAAAGCCAAATTTGATTTCTCGTATATTTACAGTAATTACATTAAGTAAGTGAATTGTCATCGTCTGTAAGGGTTAATAATAGATTTGATGCATCCTTATATTCTTCCAGTAGAATCTCAGCCAGTGCCTTTACCTGTGACAAAACTCATTGCTGTGACTCATTTTACAGCAATTCATTGTTTAAAGAAAAGATAAAAAATAGTTGAGTAGTGTGAGCATTCGAGCTCAAAGTTATTGAAGTAACTACAAACTATGTAAGTCATAATCCAAGAAGCTCCTGTAAACAGCAAGTTTAGCATGTCTACCTGTCCTGCACCATCTTCACACGGCTTTCACCAATCGGCAAAATGGTTTTCAGTGCTGCAAAAAGGTGTAACTGAGCTAATAAGACAAATTGTGAAGGTTTCCATGCATAGTGTGTTATTATGTATGCATGTATGCATGTATGTATTTATTTGTTTGTTTGTTTTTCAGATTCATTCTGCCCTGCTACTGCTTCATTTTTAATCACTGCATATGGCACAATGTGCCTTTATTATACATACATCCTCTTAAGAAGTCAAGGTATTTGATTTAATAATCTGATTTAAATAATAATGATGATGATGTATAATAAAAAATTAAAAAGTAGTAAAGAAAAAAAAAAGTAAAAGTGGTAAGAAGAAAAAAAGAAATGTAATTTTTTAAATAATAAATATTTTTTAATTAACTACATTTTGCAAAATCAGTTGTTCCTTTTTATTTATATGTGCATACAAATTTAACTGGTCAAATACGCAGCAAGCCACCAATCAGGGTAGAGCCCATGCTCTCTATTGAACTTGTTTTGATTGCTCCTTCTATTGCTGCTGTGGTGTCTACTTAGCACCAACATACAGTTTAGCATCAGTTCAACAACAAGCAAAATATTTTAAAACTAATAAATGACTGAAGAAACTCCTGCCTCTAACTTTCCACAACACCTGTGGCCTTATTTTTTTTATATAGTTGAAGAGTGTTTTTTTCAATACTTTTGTACTTTTATAAGTGAAAGTTTAAAGGGACACTTTCACTGGAGTGATCTTTTACTGAGTGTTTCTCTACTTTTACTGAAGTACATGCTTTGTGTACTTCATCCAACACTGTGTTCATCTGAGTAATATATTTGATTGATGATTGTAGACCGTGGTGGATCTTTGGCACTGATGCCATTACTTCATGTTTTGGCAGCAACATGCTTGTTCAAGCATCCCGAACATTTACCTGGTGAGTCTCATAATGAATAAATGAAATGTTTATTAAAGATAAACAATTGGTCATGTTTTGTAGCTTTGTAATGTTACAGTATCATTATTACATTTTCCTTATTTATCATCACCTTTTTTGAATCACAGATTTCTTTCACATTATGGTCTACATGTTTGGAGCTGTGGGTCTCAGTACTATAAATTCAATTGTTCTTGCCACAGAACTGATTCTGAAAGAAGGTAATGTAAAATTCCTCCATAAGCAAGTCCTTCATTGATTTAATTGTATTTATTGATTCAATTGTATTTATTGATTTTATTTTTATTTATTAGTTTTTTAATAAATAAAAATTATATTAATATTTTGCTTTAATTTACGCTAAAAAGTGAGATTTGACCATAGTATTGGTTTCTAGGAAGAGGATTGCGGAATATAGAAGATCTCCGTACGATTGTTTTACCACTTGAAACATTGTTCTTGATTGCCTGGCTCATTTTGCAGATCTATGATGCCTGTGAGTACTTTCTACAACAATTATTTATTAGTTCTATATCATTTTTTTTAACTTATCATGTATTAAAAGACATGAGAAATAATACTAGCACAGTCATAATTTAAATCATTTATATTTTGCTGTTGTGAATCCCTATTTGGCTGAATCTGTGCTCTCGTATGACTCAGGGCTGAGATTTAAGGATGGGTAAGCTCATTTATATTCTTAATAAATATCAGTTTCAGTAAATGACAAGTTTTAAACCAGGGTCTGTCAGTCAAGAGAAAACGAGTATTATTTTTTTAAACAGAAGTCATCAATTTGAAGATGAGACAACAGGATCTGAGGTATGAAGCCTAAAAACCTTATTTGTTTATATTCAAAATAATATGTATATATTTACAAGGACATTTTACAAGATTTTTTTACATCATGAGGAAATGTCGGCTAAAACAATTAAAAATAATTGCTTTTGTGTGCCAAAACAAAATTTAGTACAGTAAAATAAAAACTTAGACTTTAAGTATGGTCATTTGATACCAGTACATTGTAATGCAAAAATAGCAAAAAAGTTTTAAATGTTAACATTCAGACCATATTACATTTTTTTTTTTTTTTTTTTTTTTTTTTACATGTAGGTCGTTGCAGAAATGGAGGTTCTCGCAAATCCTGACCCAAACTCTAAGCCTGAATAATCTGAGAGGATTAATATGCACCAAATTTGTTTTACTTATGTTGTGTAAACTTAATATTCGTTCATATTATTCTGTAAATATAGATGCTTCAAACTAGAAGTGCAACAATGTTTTAAATGCAGCCGGTTCCTGGATTGGGTGCCAAAGATCTTTTCGTAAGCAATATAGTGGAGAAATCTTGAAAAGAATTTATTTTGCTCCCAAAATATAAATTGGAACAAATCATAGATTTACCTAATAAATTATAACTTGTACTGCATAAATGAGTAGTTGACGAAAAAACTGAAGAGAGAACTGGAGGTGGCAGAATTAAAAAATATGGTTTTCATTGGGGTGAAGAATGCTGAGGATGGAGCTGCCAGGTAGTAGGAAAAGAGGAAGGACAAGGAGGAAGTTTATGCATTTGGTGAGGGCAGACATGCAGGTGGTAATTTAAAGGAGGCAGTTGTGGTATGAAAATGGTGATCTGCTGTGGAGATCCCTAAAGGGAGCAGCCGAAAGAAGACTGAAAAAATCACTTGTTTCTGTAGGTGCTTCAGTGTATCTCGATAACCCATAATACATATTGTACATTACTTCGATGAAAGGCCACCATCTGCAAAAGTATCTGTTTTCCGTTCGTTCAAACTTTTATAACTTTATACACTTTCTTTTTCGTTTTACATTCTTAAAAAAGCTGTTTTATGGACTTTAGACCCAGACTGCAGGTTTATCAAAGGTCAAGGGGAGGAAGCCAAAACCCTGGAATATGAAAACAACAGAAAAAAAAAGAAAAGAAAATCAAATGAGTCTAAATTAGCTTTGACTGTTACTGAAGCAAACAATTCAATGTATAATACCTATTTTATCATGCTCATTTTTTTTTTTTAATTGTCAGTGTAGCATAAAGAACATGGCTGCTGGGGATTACAGTAATTCTTTGTCCTATAATCTTATAAACCAACAAACTCAAAGTATTTTGTCCTCCTGTTTTCCTGTGTTCTGTAATACAATAATTTGACAAAATTAAACATTTCTTAGCAAAAAGTTTTATATATTATAATAAATATTTAAAAAAGACATCATACTTGCAAGTTCCATGAAAAATTATAAAAGCTTTACTATAAAGCAGCCATACACTTGACATTTTATTGAGAATGACTATGAAGGCTATGGTTCTGTGTGAGAATGAATGTTTGGTTTTAATTAGATTTTATTTTTTTTGGGGGGGAGATTAATTGGAACAGACCTACACTGGATCTTATTAAACCAGCTCCTAATAAAAGTGAACTACATACACAATTTAAACATCAGTAATGTAGCAATCGAGAAAAGTAATGGGTTAAAAGCCACATTTCTCATGAGTTTTTATTTTAAATTGAATGAAGATTTGAAAAATGAAGATCATGAAAAATGAGATTCTCAAAAACAGTTATCTGAGACTGTCTGGTTCGCCCCTCCCCGCCCCACCCAGCCCAAATTTCAGGACTCAAGTGAAATGCCCTACTTCATTTAATATGTTAACAGTTCCTGACAAAAATGTGATACATATACAATTTACATATCTTTGGAAACAAGGCACTTTGAGATATACTTTCCATATCAAAGTTGATATTCCTCAAAAAGATGAAGTCCCACAGATATACATTTCCTGCATTGAACATAATTTTTATTTCATACTGTATATAAATACAATAAATCAGTCCTGGAGCAATCCGGAATAGTACTGGTTGAAAGCCACATGTCTCATGAGTTTATATTGTAAATTGAATGAAGATATCATATAAAAAATGAGATTCCTAAAAACATTTATCTGAGACTATGTCTGATCCTTTTCTCCCTCCCACTGTTTGAGAGACACCTGCTAAACTCAGGTGTATATTCACACTGTATTCATACAGTCTGCATGGAAATGAATGACTGACCATTAAAGGCTAATTTTATACGTTTGTCTATTGATATTGATTTGGCATTCATATTGATATTTTCCACATCGCTGCTTTGTTTTCCCCTCCAAATCTCCGATAAAACTACTTTTTTGACTGTCCATTTTTCCCCTTGTTTTTATTTTTATTTTTTTTGCAAACAAGGTCTAGTTAGCACGAGCTATAAACAGCTATTTGTGTTGAAAGCTGCATCACTTCCTGGTTCGTCACACCACGTGCTCTAAGAGTTTGTAAATAGTAATGAAAGACTCGCACACGTGGGGAATAAATTCCTCCCATATATCGTTAGAATCCTGCACTCATTGGCTACATTTTCCATCAATCATTTTGTTTCAATAATGCTACTGGCTGGAAAGAAAAGGTTTGAAATAATGAAAACATAATGAAAACATGACGCCTGCAGACAGAGAGTGGAGTCTTAACCCAAGATTTCTCCTCTTTTACTTTAATTATAATCTTTTTTTGTTTTGTGGTCTCAAGCGTTTTGTAACACAATATTCTACCAGCCATATTTGTTTTTTGTTTTTCCAGCAAGATTTTTTTATTTTTTTCATTTTTTATTCGGAAACATATACACACAAACACCAGAAGTTCTGTGACGTAAACAAAAGAATAATCGTCTAAATCACACTATTGTTTGTTTGGAGTAAAACTGCTTAACAGCATGTTGTTCAATGGACCCTCACATTTCCTAATAAACCAGGATTTGCAGCAGTTGGATGTGTTTGTGAGTCGTTATTGCAAAAAAAATGTAAGTAGTGCTTATTTTATGCATGTTGTGTCCTGCTTACACACATTGAGCAAATACATTCGTTATACGTTTTCCATTGAAAAACAGAATGATGCATTTGAGTCATGGTTACTCTTCTCCCTTTTTATTTAATCTATTGCTAAACATTAATTCCTGAGAACAATATTTAATCAGCACTATATCTATTCCCCTTGACACAATGCAGGACTAAGCAGTTATACTGTCTAATGTAAAAGAATTTAGGAATATTGACAAACAAGTAAATATGTACCACCTACATAAATACTGCAACTCGATTTTTTTTTTTTTTTTCAAATCCAGTGGCTGTAATGTAAAAACTAGAAGGGCAACAATGTTTTAAATGCAGCTGATTCCTGGATTTGGTGCCAAAGATCTTTTCGATAGCAATATAGAGCAGAAATCATGAAATTAAAACAATCCACAGAGTTACATAGTAAAATAGAACTTGTACTACATAAATTGTATCTATAAGTGCTACAATGTTAGTTACAAGTTACAAAGTAACTTGTATTATACACTGTTAATTATGTCAATTGAAATGTTATCATCTGCAAAAGTATATATATATATATTTTTTTTTTTCAAACTTGCTGTTCTGGTTTCTAAAATTTCCTCATTGCATTAAGCTATTTTTTAAAATCCACTTCTGGGTCAAACTCTCAGCAGAAACTGGAAAACTATGAGGTTGGTGTGTTTCTCGTTCTTCTTGGTGCTTTTTTTTGCTGTTGGGCATAAAGGTAAGTGTTTTCTTTTACTATTTATTGCATTTGAAACTCTGTTACTGATTATTGATATTATGAATATAATAATACAATACTTTTATTAGAGAAGTGACTATTAGAGAAAATGCAATTTTTTTTTTTACTTGACGTTCTAATACGGACAAATGTTTAAGGGAGAAACTTGAAGGCACTTATTTTATAACCTCTGTAAAGCTGCTTTCGGACAATGTAAATTGTTAAACGCCATGAATAATGGCTTAAAACGTGCTTGTGTAAAACTATGTTGTAGGACACTCGAAGATATTATTTTATTAGTTATATTATTAGTCTTTTTTCTGTACATTTATGTATATATTGGTATTAATCTAGGTCTCCATGTCTTTGGCCCCCCGGGTCCAGTTTTGGCTCAACTGGGAGGCTCAGTCCTCCTGCCATGCTTAATTGAAAGCCCACTGACTCTGGAAGGTCTGCAGGTGGAATGGAGACAGATGGGCTCAAATTCTTTAGTAAGCCTCCTCCAGCAAGGAAAAAGCAGACCAGATCTTCAGAGTCAAGTATTTAGAGACAGAGCTGACTTTTTCCTAGATGAGGTCTCAAAAGGGAACTTCTCCATATTACTGAAAAATGTGTTTGAAGAAGATGCAGGAGTTTACAGATGTCAAGTCAATACAACCCAGGACTCTAGTGAGGTCATAATGGAAGTCAAAAATATCAGTAAGTAACAAACAATGCATACTATTTTTGTAATCTAGGGTTAATTTTTTTTATTTTTAGGTTTAATACATTTCTTTTTTTGCTTTTACTAATTGTGCAAACATCATTAAGTGTTTGAAGGGGCTGGTCATTAATAACAGGACCATCAGAACTGCCCACCAGAAATGCAGAGTGTGTGTGTGTGTGTGTGTGTGTGTGTGTGTGTGTGTGTGTGTGTGTGTGTGTGTGTGTGTGTGAGTACATGGTGGACAGTATGTAGTGTTCTCAGTTCAGTCTCTGTTTTTTAAGGTGTCTGATTTTTTGGAGAAAAAATCCCAAATTCTATTTTTCACAAAGTGAGAGTGTGGAGTTTGTGTGAGGGGGGTGTTTGGTCTTCTCCAATGCTGGAAATCTTACAGATGCAGCATGGGAAAATATCCATGATAGAAGAAAAAAAGGTTTTGTGATCTGTTCACTATTTGGATGATACACAAACTGCAGTAGGTCCAGTAAGAGGGCAACAACTGTGTGCAATATGCAGTCTTGATGTGTAGTCATTAAAAGACAGTAGTCATTAAGGCAGGACATCGAAGATTTCTTTGGCATGAAAGAATTCTTTGGCCTTCCTCAACATAACATCATGTTTTGAAAGTCAGTTTAACTCTTTGCCATGTTTGCCCACATGTTTAATGGTTTCAGGTATTGATTAAACTCTAGAAAACTAATTGTAATAATAATAATGTCCAGAAATCAGCACAACAACAAAAGAATCACAACTTTAATATATATTATAATAATGCTCAGAAATATGCTTAGTCATTTCTTATGTAAATGCAGAATATTGCAATATGCTGCTAAAGCTGAATGTGGCTAATGCATTAGCTCAGTAAAAAATATAAGGATGAATAATTTACTTTAACCATAATGATTTACATTCATGCACAAGTATACTGAAAATCAGTGTAAACCAAATAAATATTCACAAGCAATATTGTTGCAAAGTAAAAAATTAGAGATATGTGATGATTAAAGAGGGACGTCATTACTGCTGCTAGCATGAATCTCTTACTACTTACTACACCGGAAAATAAAGCACGGTTTTGAAGTGGCGTTGAACCTTCTACTATTTGTAGCTCTAAACCATTAAAAATCTGAGAATCAATGCTATGAATAACAATAAAGGGTTATACTCATTAAAAAAGTGAATTATAAATGAAGCATTTCACATGCAAACTGGGTAGATTGAAGATAATTGTAGAAGTTGTTCAGCATGTCTCTAAGAAAGCATGTTCCATTTTTTCTTTGCCATGGTGCAGACTGTGGTTTTCTTTGGGGTTTTGCATTCGGTTATTTGCTCCATTATGATTTCGGGTAGTGATCTTAAGGCCACCTTTTCACCTGGTCTGAAGCTCTTAGATCTGAACTTATTAAAGGCATGGCTACGGAGATAAAGATTTACTTGACCTGTAACAAACACAATGCCGGATGTTTAAATGCTGAATTTAAGCAATAACACACATATATCAGATTTTGAATTAACCCTTGTTTGTTTCAATGTTTCAGAGCATTTTGTAGTGACAGGGGCAGACCAGGCCGTCTTTGCCTATGAGGGTGGGGATGCCATATTGAACTGCTCTGTCGATTCCCATTTACCAGTCAGTGAGATTGAAGAAGTGACTTGGAAGAAGAGAGATGGAGACCAAGACATCCTAGTCCTGCTTTACCAAGACGGCACGATCTTCCCCGACGCCTCACATGAGAGTTTTCAGGGAAGAGTTGACTTGTTTCTTTCTGAAATCCCCAAAGGGAACTTCTCACTAAAGCTGGTGAATGTAAAGATGGAGGATAAAGGACAATTTGTGTGTGAAGTGTACACTAGGCACACATCAGCACAAACAATTGTGCTTCTGCAAGGTGTAGGTAATGCATCTGCTTGTCTAATCACTAATGTATTGATTATCAGGTGTGCATCGGATGTGAACTATTCATGCTTTATTCCTACAGGTTTCTCTGCACTCCATATAGCCATATTGTTGTTGTGTGTTGCTGTAGTGTTGATGGCAGTAGGATTTTGTGGTCCTGTTTTAATGCTGCTAAAAAGAAAAGGTATGTGCATTGCTCTTAAATTCAGCTTTTACTACTTATACATCAAATTATCAAACTTATTTTTATTTGTTTCTTAGATTACAGCAAAAAAGCAATAAAAAAGCAATTTTCTCTGATCCTCTGTCCAAACATTTTCCTGTTTATAACGTTTTGCTTGTGGATACAAGAAGGTAAATCCAGAGTCATTTCCTTGTCAATTTTGTACCTACATGGCACCATCTACATTACTGTCTATGACTTGGTTGGATTATTTTCCACAGGGTTTCTCTCAGAGGTCATCTCTTGTTCAGCTGTTAATATTCTGAGGCCTGTACTCTTATTGAAAGCCTGTTTCTTTCTCGACATATTGCCAAGTAGGTGATTTTTGATATACACCATGTTATATATTGTTATATAATATATTAAGATATATTAACGGCTTATCTTATCTCATCTCATCTATATTTCACAGCATGCTTGCAAAAACCAGTGAAGTCCTTGGCTGTTCCACTTTACCATTCAGCTATAACTTTGACTGCATGCTCAAGTAAGCCTAGTTGCTAAAATGCACCCATTTTATTGACCTTTTATTGTTTCTTTACTGTTTAACATTAAATGCCTCCTTTACAGGAAGCACAAATGTATTGTGGTACAAGCACAGGGCTACATTTCATATTATACAGTGGAAATTAAAATAGACACATTTTCAACAGCAAAAAGCACAGCTAAAAGTTACATTTAAAAATCTATCCACATTAAGCAAACAAACTAGCAAGTAATAAATGATGGTGCCCTTTAATAATGCAATTATGAGATATGATGCATGCAAACAAACATCTTCCTTTTGTTCCTTATCTCTCATTTAGCTTTTTTTGAAAGTCTTTCCCAGGTTCAAATAGAATCTGGGTACATTGTAACACTGCTGGCAGTAATAGTAGTGGTGATTGTCATCAGTGCCGCTGTATTAGGTAAGGAAGAATATTAATTTCATTTATTTTTATTATTTTTATTACTATTGTTTTGTCCTAGACAAAAATAGTGGCACAACTAAGTGCACAGCTGTATATATGCAGAAGTATATATAATGTGTGTGTGTGTGTGTGTGTGTGTGTGTGTGTGTGTGTGTGTGTGTGTGTGTGTGTGTGTGTGTGTGTGTGTGTGAGATATATATATACCAATTATTATTACCAGTGCATTTATGGCTATGACTGTGTACTAACCTTACTAAAATCAAAGCATTTCAATTGCATGAATTAATATTAAAGTTTCAAAGAATAAATCAATTACAAATTATGAAAATATTTATTTATAGCACATTGCAACAATGCACAGGATAAAATAAAATTCAAACAATGTCTGTCATGAAACTAATTGCTGAAATATCTGCAGTTATATGCTCATGAACGTGAGTTGCAACAACATTAAACAGCTCAGGTAAACACACCTCTGAAAAATGTCATCTGCTCGGTATGGCATAACGGGGCTCAATGTGCTCGATCAGCCTACTAAACCCCACATCTTCTACAACAGAGAATGGCTGATCATTTAAGGCAATGAATTCCATAATCTTTTGTGTAATGACCTTTGCCATGACAATATCACTGGGAAACTTCCTTGCCTTTTCAAAAACGTCCGCGACAGACGGAGTGCGCGTGCTCGGAGGGGTTTTGCTTTTCTGTGCCGCGTTCCTCTCATATTCAGCATAGCGATCGGAATGTTTGAAATTCAGGTGATAAATTAAACCCGACGTGGAGAAAGTCTTTGCAGACGCACCCCCTCTTGAAATTTTGGCATTACATGTTTTGCAAATCGCTATCTGTGGGTCTTTCTCAGATATACTGAAACACGTCCACACCACAGACATGTTGCTTTAGACAAGCACGTGCAGGCAGCGGTTTCTGTTTGCGTCATCAGAACAAACTGTTTCAGCCACGTTTTTTTTCGGTGATCAAAGTCTTGCACTTTTGGGCCATTTTCGGCCGAAAATCTTCGGTGGCCGAATATTCGGTGCATATGGTCGTGGACTTCTAAAAATTCTCCTTTTTTTTAAAACAACATAGAACCCAAATGCAAAAAAAGAGAAAAATCCAACCTTTTATTTAAGTACATTACTTTGGTGGTAAAAAAATCACACATTTAGAAAAGAAAAAAAAACTTGAAATCATGTGTGCCACAATTATTGCACCCTGATGTTAATACTTGTACAACCTCCTTTGCAACAAGACAGCACTTAATCTCCTCCTATAACATTTCACAAGATTGGAGAACACAGAGAGAGGATTTTTGACCATTCTTCTTTGCACAATCTTTCTAGATCATCCAGTGTCTGGTCCTCTCTTATGCACTCTTCTCTTTAGCTCGCCCACAGGTTTTCGATTGGGTTGAGGTCTGGGACTGAGATGGCCATGGAGGACCTTGATTTGTGACTGCTGAACCACTTTTGTGTAGATTTTGCCACATGTTTTGGATCATTATCCTGCTGAAAGACCCAATGACGACCCATCTTCAGCTTTCTGGCAGAGGCCATCAGGTTTTTATTTAAAATATCCTGGTACTTCAAAGCGTTCATAATGCCATGCACCCTAACAAGGTTCCCAGGGCCTTTGGAAGAGAAACAGGCCCACAGCATCACAGATCCTCCACCATACTTCACGGTGGGCATGAGGTGCTTTTCGGCATACTCATCTTTTGTTTTACGCCAGACCCACTTAGAGTGTTTGTTGCCAAAAAGCTCAATCTTAGTTTCATCTGACCAAAGCACACGATCCCAGTTGAAGTCCCAGTACCGCTTAGCAAACTCCAGACGTTTACGTTTGTGAGTGTTAGTGAGAAAAGGCTTTTTCCTTGCATGCCTCCCAAACAGCTTGTTGGCATGTAGAGAGCGTCTGATGGTTGTTTTGGGACTCTGTGACCCCAAGATGCCACTCTTTGATGCAATTCTGTGACGGTGAGCTTGGGAAATTTTTTACTTCTCTTACCATCCTCCTCAATGTGCGTTGTGGCAAGATAAACTTGGGACCTCTTCCAGCCTTGTTTGTCACTGTTCCAGTTGTTTTAAACTTCTTAATGATTCCTCTGACTGTAGATACCGGCAAGTTAAGGCGAGTGGCTATTTTCTTGTAGCCATTGCCTGACTTATGAAGGTCGACACACATCTGCCTTACTTGAATGGTGTGTTCTCTTGTCTTTGCCATGTTGACAAATGGGTAAGAGAATTTGGCCTCTGTGTCACATCATATTTATACTCCAGGGAAACAGGAAATCATGAATTACTAATTAAAAGTCCCTAGATACCCTGACCAACCTTAGCAACTACAGAAAAATATATATAAAAAAAAAAAAAAATTACATTTTTCAGAGGAATTGTTAGGGGTGCCAATAATTGTGGCACACATGATTTCAAGTTTTTTATTTTTTTCTAAATGTGTGATTTTTTTACCACCAAAGTTATGTACTTAAATAAAGGTTGGATTTTTCTTTTTTTGCATTTGGGTTCTATGTTGTTTTAAAAAAAAAGGAGAATTTTTAGAAGTCCACGACCACATCTTAAACAGGGTGCCAATAATTGTGGAGGCACTGTATATATATATATATATATATATATATATATCAGTGGTGGGCTGTGCATTTGGTACCTGGGCCTTCAGTGGGGACTTGCCTGACTTAATCCACTTCTTAATACCACCACTATCACATCGCAATTATAAAAACCCCTTAATGCAATATAAAAATGCGTGGCATTACAGAGAGAAAGAGGAATTTTGCGTATGGACGGTGAACGTCTATATGTTACGTATGTAAACCTAGTTCCCTGAGGGAACCCCAAGTGTTCATGCTCTGAAATAATGTGTGTAATCATTCAAAAAATTCTACGCTTTAGGAGTGTCCAATCACGCCAGACTGACCAGTTCCTGATTAGCGTAGCGCTAACCCTAACCCTAACCTAAGTGGAGCGGGGGGACCAGAGAACTTATATAATGATGCGATGGCATCAATGATCCATCTGCTAAGGGTCTGCTTATTGGCAGGGAGTCCTCTTCTCGGAGGGCTGTAGCCGACGAGCAGTTGGTCAGACTTTCTCCAGGGACCCGTTCTATAGACTTACGTGTCCAGTGCACGTACCGGGCACAGCAGGTTAAATTTCATTCTGCTCTGGGGCATGAGAAGGAGGAGGATAGAATGCCTGTTACCCTACAGGTCGTGAGACGACCGAGAGCACCTTGAGGATGCTAACAGTCCTGGGGTACAAAAAGGCATTGGCCATGGTGATCGCACCACGAGCAGAAGAGACGCCATCTGGCGACGTGAATAGATCCCCCTGGGCTTTGCCGAATCTCTCACATTTGCTCCACCACGAGAGGGTGGAGCCACCATTCCCTGGGTCTCAACTAAGGAAGTCCGCTGCTTTGTTCAACCAACCCGGGATATAAGCTGCTCTAACTGAGATTTCCACAGGAGGATCTGGTGCGCCAGCCTGTACAGGGTGAGCGAGCACAGACCTCTTTGATGATTGATGTAAGAAACCACCTAGGTGTTGTGGTCGTAGATGGGGCCCTCCCCATAGACCTTGAGCAGAGTGACCACCCATGACTGCTTTCCACCCGTGAGCTTGCAAACTTGCCTCTGTAGCAAACTGCACAAGATTAAATATATTCATCTGAATTTATTAGCTGTTTCCTGCATGGAAAAAATGCACAGTAATGCATTTGCTGTGGTCATGATGTTTATGAGGTTAAATTGATGCTTTTGTTAAAGATGATGTATGCGGGCGGTGCAGCTGTGGCTGCAGTTAATGTATACTTGCTGAATTGTGTTAATTTCTTGCTGTAGTAATGTAATTTAGTTTCAATGTATGAGATTCCTGTCTGTAAAGCAGCTCTTTTTTATACTGCGTTTGTCTGAAATATTGAAAGTGTTTATAGCCTTGGCATCATAATGATGGTATTAAGAGGTGGATTGATTGTTAGGACACCACTGAGGACCTAGGTGGGAAATTCATGGCCCGCCACTGGATTTTGTAATTATTTAAACGATTAATGCACTTGATTTAGTTTTTTTAAAAACACTATTTTTTTCTTGAAGGGAAATAAATAATAATAATAATAAAAATAATAATTGCTACTCATTTTTCCTCAGCTGTCTATGGTCTCCGGATACACCTGACTGTATGTCTAGAAATATTTAACCTGGCACTGCTTGGAATACTTCTCAGTAAGAGTAACAGCAATTTTGACTGTGAGTATGTTTGTGCAATGCTTTTTCCAACATATAACCTCAGACAACACAAATTAATGTATTAAATGTACTCAGGTTATTGAAGTGGTAGTGGATGCAAGTGCTAAAAGGTTTAATCTGAAATGGACACGCGTATATAAAAAACGCACAAAACAATGCCTAAACACATTAATGCCACATATCATGAACATGAGCAAAAGCAAACATGAAACATTAACAGACACAGAGAGCAGTGATCAGTGTGATTATATACACAAGTGCTAATTAGCATGAACATGAATCAGGTAAATAGACAGACACGTGACATGGTCTCATGATGTGCAGTCGCTGATGGAAAATGTATGACATAATTATGACAAATCCTGACTTCTAAGAAGGGGGAATTTACACTCCCTATGAGGCCAGAGTGGGAGCAATGCCATCAGAGCAGCAAGGAGGAAGAGCAATATCTTGAGCCTAGCAAGATGGCAAAGCAACATCCTCAGTCAAATCTAGTGGTATAGAGCTGAACAGGATGGTCTAGTAACATCTCCTTGGAGCAGTGAGGTAGAATGACATTCTCAGTAGAACAGAAGGGTTCTCTTTAGAGCAGGAAAGCAGTGACTTCCAAAGTGGGAGAGGATGAGTGTGTGTTATTCAAGCCAGGATTGTGACCTCCTTTCATTTACTTCTGCAAGGTGCCAGGGACTCAGAGTAGCATGCTCTGATACACAACTACATTTCCCACCAGCCCCTACTCATCACTTGTCATTAATTCCTCTTGTTATGCATTTCATGATGGCTAACATGTTCCTTGGCTTGTTTACTTTTGTCAAACGTCTAGTTCCTACCTTTAATCTTGGACTACTCACAAATAGAAGTATACACTTGCATCCACCTTTGCTTTATTACTTGACACTGCAAAATCTGCCTTGTCTCTAAACATACCTCTGTGGACTTTCAGACAGCTTTGAGATCCCTTCTGTAATCACACCTCAGATCACAGGGATGATGCTGGCCCTCTCTCTACAAAGGCACCTTTTTCAAGAAAAACCTTTTGGATGTAAGCATTATAACTTGTACCTGAATTAATTAGTAACTGATCAGATTCTAGTCTAGTATCCTGTAGAGATTAGATTCTAGTCTGATCTAATTAACTTACTAGTTTAAAGTGCTGTTGGTGTTTGCAAAAACATGTATATCACATGTATGATATATATTCCCCTTACTTTTTTAGGTGTGCACATTACCCTGTCATCTATTATTGTGACTTTACTCAGCATCAGTAAAATTTGTGTTTATATACTTCTCTCTATTACGGTAAAGGATTTTGCCAAAGGTATGTATCTAAACTATGTATGTGAGTGTATATTTGGTGTATAGTATAAAGCTCTTTCTACATTCTACTTCAAGTTGATCTTAGTTTTTAATGAGTCTATGGAATGTTGTTCCAGAGCGTTACATTTGCTTGGAAAACCTTAGATCTTTAATCTGGTGTTTTTGGAGACTTGGATTGAATCTTTTTAAAATTGGTTTATATTTTATGGTTTATCTTGAAACCTGTGTTAAACCTTCTCTCATTATACACTGGTGAAGTCTTCTCTTGGTTGTTGTCCTGATATCAAGTTCAAATTCAAAATTTATTTGTCACACACAATACAGTACATACATCAGAATCAGGTTTATTGGCCAAGTGTGTTGACACACACAAGGAATTTGGTTCCAGGTGTACGTAAAATGTCTGTAAAAGTACAGACATAAATAAAAACTATACATGACAAAACAGACAAGACAGACTATACAAGACAATACAGACAATATGAGACAGTATAGACAGTGTGAGTATTAAATAGGGATACAGATCAGTAATGTACATAAAGTGTGAGTGCATGATAGTGAAAATGACCATATTGTGTGTCAGGTATGATAGTTTACTATAGAACTTTGTACAATATATAGCAGCCATAGTGTGTGTAACAGATACAGATAATGTGATGACTGACAGTTCTGTGTGGTACTTAGATAGATATGAGCAGGGAATATAATTATGGTGAGTTGTTAATGAGGCTGATTGCTTGGGGAAAGAAACTGTTCCTGTGTCTGGCAGTTTTGGTGAACAAAGTTCTGCAGCGCCTGCCAGAAGAGAGGAGCTGAAAGATGTTGTACATACATACATAGTACGACATGCAGTGAAATACTTTTTACGACCGTACAACATTTAAAGATGAAAAAAAAGAAATAGAATATAAGGATAAAAAATAAATAAGGTACTAAGAGTCTTCTCTGTAGAAATAATTATTTTGTCATCCACCACTTTGCTTTCTGTGATCTGTTCGTTCTTTTTTTCTTTCTTTCTTTTTTTCTATCTTTCTTTCTTTCTTTCTTTCTTTCTTTCTTTCTTTCTTTCTTTAAAACAATGTACCTATTAGTTGATTTTGGTTTGATTTTTTGGTCTAAAGATGGCTTTTTTTTTTCTATGGCAATAAGAGCTCTTTGGGCATATACAGTATAAAACATATACAGTTTTTAACTTTCAGGGTGGATACTTGCATTTGAGAGTGTAATGTATATACTAGCATGGATAGGAGTGATTTATCTGTTGCGTTGTCACAGAGGACATAGACAAGTTTGCTGCTCTCAATGGAGAACAATCGGATGCAAGTATAAACATTCTATTCTATTCTCATTTTTTTGTCTAACTACCATTTTTGTTTAATTTCATTTACTGTTACAATGATTTCATATTAAAACATTGAGTAATTTTACTCATTCATGTGTTCAGAGCAGCTTTTCTGAAGTCAGAAGTTTAAACAAAAAAGTAGGCATAGATTATCATATTTATAATAATAAAAATACAGACTGTCACAGAATGTAGATAAACCAAAAGAAACTTCTAGTAGCTCCGATCATTAGTTTTCAGAATTAATGCTGTTTAGCTTCAATGTTGTTGAATATATTTGTTGCTAATTCATGTTTAAACTTATTACACTCTTCAGATTTGTGCTGCACTGTCATTGTTGCATTTTTAATTACTGCAATTGCTGCAGTGTCCTTACATTATTTAAACATCATCATGGAAGATAAAGGTACAAAATATCTCAATAATTTGCTTTTGAAATTACTAGGCCTCTGTATAACACCCTGTTACCTGTAAGACTAAGGTGGAGAACACGTAATGCATGTTTATTAATACATTTAAAAATATATTTGTCTTAATTTTTTGACCCACCTAAAACTTTTGGCCCTGTCAGACACGCATTATACTGTTAAAGTGCCCTGAAAGTATTTGGAATGATTAAATTATGAAAATATAATGTAGGTAAAGGAATTATCGATAATATGTCAAAATTTTACGTATGTCAAATGTGTCAAATGCAAATAGCCAGGCAATATTAAAATATTAGCAAAGACTTTTGTTAACATTTTTCAAAGTTCAACAATGCGTTATTTTATAGTTCCACAAAATATATATATATATATATATATATATATATATATATATATATATATATATATATATATATATATATATATATATATAATATGTATATATATATCCAAATAACATAATACATTTCATTATTTCAACATAAAACTACATAAAAATAATTACTTTTATGGAGTTTTATGTTTTAATAATTAAATTGATTAATAAAATAAAATTATTAATTATAAAATGAAGTAAAATAAAAAAAACATAATAGCATTTTTGGGGTGGCATCCATTTATTGCGTTTTTTCATTAATCGCAGGTGGTTTTGGAACGTAACAACCACGATAAATGGGGGATTACGGGGTGTGTGTGTGTGTGTGTGTGTGTGTGTGTGTGTGTGTGTGTGTGTATATATATATATATATACTTAAATATATTAACAGAGTAACAAAGGACCACTGGATCTTCTCCACCTTACTCTTTCAGGCTTCAGTGGAATGATGAGTATCTGTAAACAGTAAAATGGCATTCTGTAAATTTAACATTAATAACTGCATGTGATTTAAAAAAGAATTTATATGTCATATGACTGATATATAATGATTTTAGATCGATCTGGTTATATGGCTTTGATGGTACTGGTCCATGTTTTGACAGCAACATGCTTGTTTAAACATTCCAAACATTTACCTGGTGAGTCTAAAGATTATTTAATAAATGTAATGTCATTAATGTTTTTTTTCTGTCTTATCCTTTGCACGTTTGTAAGCTTTTTTTCCTCAATAAGCTCTTAGTTTTGTATTATCAATATCAGTGTATTCTGAATTACAGATTTCGTTCACATTATGGTGTACATGTTTGGAGCTGTTGGTCTCAGTACTATAAATGCAATTGTTCTCGCCACAGAACTGATCCTGAAAGCAGGTATTATATGTTATATTCCATGTAATCATGTATTTATAAATAATAATAGTAATGATTTTTTTTTAACCTTTTTGGTCAATCATTTGGTGCCTGACCTTGTAGACAACACTGATTGGCTAGTGTTGATTGACATGGAACTATGAATTGATCAATGCAAATACACATACAATGCTGTTTTATATTAATTCTTACTCTAAATTCATTACAAAATGCAACCACCATTTGCCAACTATGTTTCAGTATTTTTATTTGATTAACACGACAAAGTGCGATTTATCTGTACTGGTTGTTTCTAGGGAAAGGAGCACGGACTATAGAAGATCTCCGTGTGATAGTTGTTCCACTTGAAACTGTATTTCTCTTTGCTTGGCTCACTTTGCAGATCTGGGATGCCTGTAAGTACTGTCAGGAGCAATTATTTATTAGTTTAATACATATATTTGCGTCATTCTATTGACTTTGCAGTTCCATTGCAAAAATAATTTTTATCCTGTCTGAAACTGTTCTTTATCTGACTCAGGGATACAAGTTAAAGACAGGTAAGATCATTTCTATTGCTAATCAATATGCAATATGGCAAGTTTGAGTTATGCTGTATGAAAACTCTTTCACAAGCCTGTTATTGTTTTAAACAGAACAAATCATCATTGTAAGGATGAGAGAGAATCAGGACCTGAGGGAACACCCTTAGAAAATGTAAATAAAAAATATTTCTATTGTTGGAAGTATTGTACTGATTGCTAGTGTGCTAGAATGCTAGATTTACTAGTCAGTCTTAGGCAATAAAATCTTGACACATTTTACCTCATGTTAATGTAAAAACAAATCTTATGATTCAGAAAACTTTGGTATGATATAAAGTAACATGTATAGTATGGTATATGTAAAGTACAGTATACTTTGTCCATATAGGTTGTTCCAGAGATGGAGGTTCTCTCTGACCCCAACCCTAATCCGAACCCTGTGTGATCTGAGGTGATCAGTAAAATATACACAACAAATTTAAGGTTCAAAGATTCTTGATTTCACTCTGTCAGAAGAGCAATTATTAGAACCAATTTATTCAATTTATACTGCCTAAAAACTGGACAGCTGCTGTAATTCCTCTATATTGAGTCCAATTTAACATGCATATATATATTTATATAAAAGTGAACACCTTTTTACTGTCTGTTAACAGTAGCTCATGCTGTACACATTATATTATATCTTTTTTTAAACTGCTTATATTTTTGTACCATAAAGGTGTATGTTGTATAAACTTTATATAAGTTTTTATTACACTGTAAATAAATATGCTTTGTTCAACCCTGTAGATTACACTGCTTCTGTCATTCATCCCACTTTCCTTTTCTTTTTCTTATATACAGTGTATCAGCAAATGTCAGCATCATGAGACCCGTCATGCTGAACAAGATAATGTTTATCAGCATACGTAAACCTCTTTACGTATGCTGATAAACATTCTTAAGCTTTCTGTTTGGGAGGGGCCCAGTTATGTGGAAAAATGCAGATAGTATTTTGACAATGGCAGATGTCCAATTTGAATATAAAATAAAATGAGTCAGTACAAATCTATAAACGGTTATAAATGAACCAGAAAACAACACACACTATATATATATATATATATATATATATATAGTGTGTGTTATTTTCTGGTTTATTTATACTGCTCACATAATATCTGGTACCAGCATAAGGCTAGATGACATTAGCAAAGGTGGCATAAACTTATATAAACATTTATAAATGTCTACTGACTCGTTTTATTTTTATCCAACTTGGACAACTGCCATTTAAAAAAAATATATATATTTTTCCACATAACAAGGCCCCTCCCACCCAGAAAGCTTAAGAATTTTCTTTCTTAGTTTCCTGTAAGTTATACTTTGCTGTGATGAATGTAGGTCATCTACACCAACTATATGTCAAATAGCTGCTTATTTCTGAATTGGTGGCTAAATATTAAAATCGTTATTAGAGTTGGATAGTCCATTGCTCTCCAAATAAAGATGAGAAAAACTACTTAGTACTATATCCATGAAGCCGTACAGGACAATGACTTGGAACAATGTTCTGTTAAAAAGGAAGTTTTTAAAGATTTTTAAGATGTTGAAGCATTGAGGCTTTAACTATACTAAGCAGCTATAAAAAAGTTTATGTTGGTTCATGGATTGGTTGAAATGTTTAATGCTTTTTTATTTGCTATCATTATACAGTAGAAATCTCATTATATATTTGCTTGTTATAATATAACATGTACTGCATTAAAGACTTGTTTCTGTATGTTACTCTTTACCCTGCATTTTACATGAAAGCAATCTAAGAGCACATGTTCTTTATTTATCTGGTTTCATGCTTGCTTTTCTAGTTTACAATATATACAGTATGGTAAAAACTATTATTATTTTGTATGTATGAGTATGAGTGTTTGTTTCTGCCATTGGAAATCAGGGTAAGGCTTTTGTAGGGGTTTTTTTTGTGATTAACAGTTATTCTGTACATGCATGGTTCCTTTTATTTTTTGGTCTTAATTTTGGTCTTCATGTCCACAGCTCATGGACTGAGCTTGGAGTTATTATTTATTAGTTTATTAGTCTTATTAATTCAAGAGAAAAAACAAAAGAAGCCAGTCACTCCTTAGAATATGTGTACACCAACCAATGTTCACTGTCTATGCCTTTTTTCAAATTCCCTGAAAAACTGGGAGTTGCAGTAACCCACGTTTGCTTTTCTCCCTCTAGCAAAATGTCAAAGAAAATCACATCTCTTGCATTGTCTTATTTCAACATCTTATCCTTTAAATTCCAAGTGGCTACTGTTACCTTTCCTATCAATTTACATAATACTGTTGTATTACCAACCTGGCATCTCAAGAGAAAAACATAAGAAGAAAAAGCTGGACCCATCCTCCCTTATCTTATCTTGTCTTATCTTATCTTGTCTTGTCCTGTCTTGTCTTGTCTCAAAACAAATCCTCACTGTTACAGTACTCAGCAGAATTTACCAAATTGCCAATTTTCCCCAAGACTCCATGGAAGCCCAAAAGCAACATGAATTCTTTTTACAGTGGTTTATATTAATTTCACTTACATTCAAACGATTAGATGTATGTGCATAGGGAAAATCTTAGATTGTGATCCAATCTGTCTTGATTCGCATGATACCCATTAGAGTTAAAAGGGGTTGGTTGAAAGAGCTAATGTCATATAGCTTTAATATTGCGTGTGTATTATTACAGAGTATACCATGTGAAAAAAACGAACAGATAATGTTGATAGTCAAATGTTTCAAGTCAGATTCAGATCCAAAAACCAAAAAACATGGACTATACTGACCAGTGGCTCTTAGTGTGACTCAAAGTCCTAAAATGTATCACTTAGTGTGGGAAACAAAAATGTTAAAGTCCAAAGATACTTTAGATTAAGGACAGCTATGATTTAAATATCTATATCTATATCTATATATATCTATATCTATATATCTATATGTATATATATATATATATATATATATATATATATATATATATATATATATATATATATATATATATATATATATATATATATATATACATATATATCAGTACAGACCAAAAGTTTGGACACACCTTCTCATTCAAAGAGTTTTCTTTATTTTCATGACTATGAAAATTGTAGATTCACACTGAAGGCATCAAAACTATGAATGAAATTATATATGGAATTATATACATAAAAAAGTGTGAAACAACTGAAAAATGTCATATTCTAGGTTCTTTAAAGTAGCCACCTTTTGCTTTGATTACTGCTTTGCACACTCTTGGCAATCTCTTCTCTTGATGAGCTTCAAGAGGTAGTCACCTGAAATGGTCTTCCAACAGTCTTGAAGGAGTTCCCCGAGAGATGCTTGGCACTTGTTGGCCCTTTTGCCTTCACTCTGTGGTCCAGCTCACCCCTAAACCATCTCGATTGGGTTCAGTTCCGGTGACTGTGGAGGCCAGGTCATCTGGCGCAGCACCCCATCACTCTCCTTCTTGGTCAAATAGCCCTTGAAACCTTCAGTGTGACTACAATTTTCATAGTCATGAAAATAAAGAAAACTCTTTGAATGAGAAGGTGTGTCCAAACTTTTGGTCTGTACTGTGTATATTTTTTCAGTATTGTGTATATTTTTAGTCTGTATTTTAATGAGCCAGTATCAAAATCAGAATATGTTCATTGATAGATACTTAAATGCATTTTTTGTAAGGTAGTCTGGATAAGTGCACCTGCCAAATGCTCTAAACTTAAATGTAATAACAAGACCTTTTCTGCTGGCCTAAAAACAGAATTTGTGTATGTTTAGATTAGAGTCTTTATCCAAATAGATTTTAGCCATCACATCACTTGTTGTTGTCAAAGGAACCTGCCATGAAGCTTTTAGAAACTAACTGTGTAGGCACCTGTTTTTTTCATATCCTTCGATTGGATGGTCAGACAGCGCACTAGTCAGAGTTTGCAAACCGCATCTGTAGCAAGCTGCACAGTTGAAAATCTATTTGTGTAGATTTAACATATTTAATTCCACAACAGCTGACTAAGAGAAGAATTTGGTATAGTCACAGATACATTTATCTGCATGCATTCATTCTGCATGAGTAACCTGTCTGTGATGCAGCGCTCTGTTATACTGCGTTTCTGTATAATGAAGGTTTCTATAGCCACGGTGTCATAATGTTGCTATTAAGAGGTCGATTGATTTAGACACCACTGAAAGCCTAAGTATAAATGCACAGCCCACTACTGAGTAACAGTATATATCTCGTATTTCATTCTGTTTGCTAACATGATGCCTGTACTCTTAAAAGCGCAACTTTTTTTAACCCTTAATCCCAGTTTCCAGGGAACTCTTAAGGAACGTTGCTAAACAAGAATAACAACAGCCTGGGTGCCAAATGCTTTTCTGTTCTTAGCCAAAACTTTGATACCCATTTTTGCTAAGAAATATATCATAAAATATATCCCACATTGCATAAACAATCTATTGCATTTTGCGCTTCAATGAATTGCACACAGTGTCAGTGGAAGCTTACCATTTACAGTATAGACATGGCATTAGCCATCAATTTGCAGTACTGGTTTGTACAAGTTCCTCATTCAGGAAATAGCAAGATGAGTTTAAATAGAATTGTACGTGAGTTGAAGTGAAACTGAAGGAATAAATCTAGAGCAGATGTATTTCTTGGTGTTTTTAATCTTTGTTTATGCTGTTGGACTTAAAGGTAAGGTTTACATTATATGATAGAAATCTTTGATATAAGTGAAATAGGCTTAGCGCTTTGTTTGCCTCAATTAATCTGAAAGAAAACAAAAAAATTATTTGTTTCTGTAAATGTCTGTTTCCTTGTTTACGTTGGTATTAATGCAGCTCTTCGAGTCCATGGCCCCTCAGATCCACCTGTGGCTCAGCTGGGAGGATCAGCGCTCCTGCCATGCTTTATTGAAGGTTCACTGCCGTTAGAAGATCTCCAGGTAGAATGGAGAAAGCTGGATACAGATTCTGTAGTGAGCCTCTTCCAGCAAGGAAAAAGCAGACCAGATCTCCAGACTCAGGTGTTTAAAGACAGAGCTGACTTTTTCCCAGATAAAGTCTCAAAAGGGAATTTTTCCATCTCAATAGAAAATGTGGCTAAAGAAGATGCTGGAGTTTATAGATGTCAAGTCAGTACAACCCAGGACACTGGCGAGGTCATAATGGAAATTAAAGAAATCAGTAAGTGACTACATACTCAATATATATCAAATGCATAATTTCTAGCAACATGTTCAAGCCAATTTGTGACACACAGTAAATTCACAACTACACTTTGTATTTACTGTTACTATTAACATTGTCCATGTTCTTGTAGAGCATTTTGTGGTGAAAGGGGCAAACCAAGCCATCTTTGCCCATAAGGGTGGGGATGTCATACTGAACTGCTCTGTAGATTCTCATGTACCAGCCAATGAGATTGAAGAAGTGACCTGGAAAAAGACCGATCGAGGTCAAGATATCCTTGTTCTGCTTTATCAAGACAGTGAGATCTTCCCAGACTCCTCACATGAGAGTTATCATGGAAGAGTTAATTTGTTTTCTTCTGAAATTCCCAAAGGAAACTTTTCGCTACAGCTGATGGATGTAAGCATGAAAGATAAAGGAGAATTTACATGTGAGATCCATTCAAGGAATATGTCAGGACGTACCACTGTGGTTCTACAGGGAGTAGGTAATTTTTGATAGTAAGAATTTCTTGTAATGATATACAATTTTAAATACAATTAAAATAATGGCTATGTGATGCAGTGGAGGCATTTGCATTTACTGCATTGGTACAGATTTCCATATTCAGGGCAAATTACAGAAGTGCTTTGAAGTTCCGTTTAGTGCATTCAATTTAATTATTATTGCTACCATATGGTCCATGTGGCTCTTTAAACACTAAATTTTTTTTTATTTCTCACTGTGGGAGTGAACACGTGAAGATGCAGAATTTAATATACTCTAAAAGTATATATGCACTTTAATAGCTTTTGCCTACATCGGGTATCAAATTAGAAACCACTACCTAGTATTGCATTAAAAGTCATTAACTTTAAGTTATTTCCTTTTGTGTGTGCCTTTTTATGTATTATTTAATTCCTACAGGTTTCTCTGCACTCCATCTATCAATTTTGGTGCTGTGCACAGTTGGACTGTTGCTTGCATTGGGATTTTGTATTCCTGTTTATCTTCTGCTGAAAAAGGAAGGTGTTTAGGCAGACCTTTTTCTAAAATTTTTCTAAAACTAATAATTTAGCTATATGTATAAATACAAATGTCAAGTTTATTTCTCTTTCTCAGATACTGCCAATAAGGGCATAAAAACACACATTTTTTTGATCCTCTCTCCAAACATATGCATGTTTGTTGCTTTCTGCTTGTGGATTACAGAAGGTAAATGCAGAGTCGTTTTCCTCAGATATGATTGTTAATTCCACGTTCTGGTTCCTGATTTTGGTTTTATTTGATTCCTCCTCATAGGGTTTCTTTTTGAGGTCATGGCTTGTTCAGCTGTCAGTATCATGAGGCCTGTAATGCTGCTGAAAACCTCCCCTTATCTCAAACACTTTGCAAGTAGGTGTTTTGTAAAATTCTTTTAATATCAGATGAAGCATCTTGAATTTTTTTTTTCTCACAGGAATGTTTATTATTCTTTTAAATGTTTTCCGTTCTTTTTTCTTATTTCACAGAGTTAGAGGACAAAGTAAAGGATAGGGCAATTCCATTTTACCATTTAGTAGTAACAATGGGTGCATGTTCCTGTAAGTAAAAGTAAAATGTTGGCAATTTGCTTATTGTTTTATTTATATATATATATATATATATATATATATATATATATATATATATATATATATATATATATATATATATATATATATATATATATACAGTACAGACCAAAGGTTTGGACACACCCTCTTATTCAAAGAGTTTTCTTTATTTTCATGACTATGAAAATTGTAGAGTCACACTGAAGGCATCAAGGGCTATTTGACCAAGAAGGAGAGTGATGGGGTGCTGCGGCAGATGACCTGGCCTCCACAGTCACCGGACCTGAACCCAATCGAGATGGTTTAGGGGTGAGCTGGACCGCAGAGTGAAGGCAAAAGGGCCAACAAGTGCCAAGCATCTCTCGGGGAACTCCTTCAAGACTGTTGGAAGACCATTTCAGGTGACTACCTCTTGAAGCTCATCAAGAGAATGCCAAGAGTGTGCAAAACAGTAATCAAAGCAAAAGGTGGCTACTTTGAAGAACCTACAATATGATATTTTTCCGTTGTTTCACACTTTTTTGTTATGTATATAATTCCATATATAATTCCACATGTGTTAATTCATAGTTTTGATGCCTTCAGTGTGAATCTACAATTTTCATAGTCATGAAAATAAAAAAAACTCTTTGAATGAGAAGGTGTGTCCAAACTTTTGGTCTGTACTGTATATATATATATATATATATATATATATATATATATATATATATATATATATATATATATATATATAGTTCTCGAGAGAGCATGTGAATATTTTTTTATATATAATGTGGATTTTTAGGAATGTGTTTGGAACATGAATTTAGTTTGTTTTTAAAACTAAAAGACACCAAATGATTTTATTTTGTTGTTGTTTCTAATTTGGCATTTAGTTTTTTTTGGCAAAATTGCATGGATACAGTCACCATCCGGACACATTCTTACAGTAATGACCGTTCTAGCAGGAATGAGTTTTATCTGTGCCTTCGTATTAGGTAAGGAAGAAAATATTGTATGTTTGTATGTTGTAATTTCTTTACTGACAGATATGTCCAATATTTCAAGTGTAACACCACTAATAAATAGATAAATACAGATTAGTAGACAAAGTACCTTTACGTATTTATTTGTTTATTTATTTATGAAACTAGCATTCTCCTGTATGCTACTATTACGCCTCCTAAATATTACTCCTCCTGCCACTCCTACAAAATACCCAAATAATTTAACTATATGCAATTTTTTAGATTGTAAATGAGCAGTACTGTTCATGCAATTGACACCATAATGTCCTATTACCTATGCTAAGAAAAATAATTTACCTCTTCCTTTCTGTTTCACAGCTATAAATCGTCTCTGGATACATCTGACTGTGTGTCTAGAATTATTGAATGCTGCACTTCTTGGACTTTTTCTCAGTAGCACTAAATACAATTTTGAACGTAAGTACTGCATACATTGCTGTGATAGCATACATACTCGGTGCTATATTCAAAGTTATCCAGTATAAGTTAAGTCAAGCTAAAAGTCAACAAAAATAAATTTTTGGAGAAGACAGCATAATAAAATCGCTAATATATATCCATTCTAAATGACAGTAGAAACAATAAGCTTACCATGAACCAAATATGCCTTAAATAATGACAGTTAACTAAGACTATTCATATCACAATATATTGTCAGTATAATAGAGTTATATCAATTTTAATGCAGCACTAACAGTCTTCTTATAAATAGCCTGTTGCTTTTAGGGTATATTGTATTAAATTTGAGTGCAAAGAATGTAATTGTGTCCTTTTTTCTACTTTTAGATAGCTTTGAGATAACTGCTGTAGTAACCCCTTTGATCAAGGGAATACTGATGGTCCTTTCTATACAAAGGCATGTTTTGAAAGGAAAACCGTTTGAATGTAAGTTTTACCTTACACCTTAAATCATAAATATTTGTTCTAAGTTTACATTCCAGTCTCACTGCATTTCGTGATATAGTCTAAATCTATTAATTTGTGTTCATAGTCACTGAGGATAATTCTCTATGTAATGTATTTCAATAGAAAGTATTTTTATTGCTTCTGCCAAAGTGTTCTTTCTGCCACTGTTTATGAACACGAATTAACGGATTAAAGTTTGTATCATATCACGAAATGCTTCGAGACTGTGTTGAAGTCTACCAGTAGTTCATTATGTTTTGTACCGTTGTGTTCTATAAATATAAAATAAATTCTGCATGCATAATACAACAAATGTATATTTGTGTATTAATACCTGTATGACACATTTGCTTTACTTTGTCAGGTGTCCATATTACTCTGTCTTCTGTATTTGTAACTATATTCAGCCTCAGTGAAGTTTGTGTTTTCGTTATCCTCTCTATTACATCAAAAGATTTTTCCAGAGGTAAATACTGTGTGT
The DNA here is from genome assembly GCA_039877035.1 of Silurus lanzhouensis. NCBI lineage: Eukaryota > Metazoa > Chordata > Actinopteri > Siluriformes > Siluridae > Silurus > Silurus lanzhouensis. The sequence goes on along the minus strand of JBCEWE010000348.1, from coordinate 1,055,280 downwards.
GTGTGTGTGTGTGTGTGTGTGTGTGTGTGTGTGTGTGTGTGTGTCAGTGTGCCAAGCCCTCTTAGTCTATATATAATATGTATTTTCATATGCAGGACCATCTTGCATTTACTAAGATTGTTTTCTCGTAATTTCAGGATGGGTACTTATATTTGAGGCTGTAGCATTTATATTTGCATGGTTAGGAGTGATTTATCTAATTCGTCATCACCAAAGACAACCACAGCGATGCCATAAAATAGCATGTAAGCATGATAACACTTTGTAATATTGTTTTTGTTTTTTCAGTCACGCACACTTACATTTTATTATTTTATTTGTTTTTTTCTTTCTTATTCAACTGCAAAATACGCTCTATACACCTATTCCACACAATAAATATAACTAATAGGAATTTTCAGAAAACATACAAATACAAAATATTTTATAGTCAGTACAAGAAAACTAATTGGCACAGAATATAGGCAAGTTAGATGAAAATTCTATTAGTTCTAGTATGCTTCTTGTTTCAGCAATCAAAAGTAAATTCAAGTAGCTATTCATCATCATTTTAAATGTGAACAATATACAGTGAGATAAAATTAATTTTTTTTTTATATATAACTTTTATATATATATTATATTCAGAACAAAGAAGCATGTCAAGTCAAGAAGCTTTTATTGTCATTTCAACCATATATATATATATATATATATATGACGCAGTACTCAGTAAAAGGAAACAATGTTCCTCCAGAACCCTTGTGCTACATTTACAACATAAAGCTACATAACAAAAACACAGAGCTAAGGACTAGTAAGTGTCCTCGCCACATAAAGTGCATCATGTGCAACCTGGTGCAAACAGTGCAAGACAGACAGTGCAAACACAACACAAGACAGTGTAGGATAAATACATAAAACACAAAATAGCACCACCTGTAAACCTACTGTATATTACACAGTGCAATGTGGAGAGGACTTAGAGAGGAGTTCATGGGAAACGTATCAGCTGAGAATACAGGAGAGCAAATTTCAAAACATAACAATTAGCAATTACGACATTTCGCTTCAATGACATTGACTGCCTTTGTTGATGTTAATGTTAATTTGTTCTTTTTTTTTCAGATTTCTCCTGTACTATCATTACTGCACTTCTAATCATTGCATATGTCACATTTGTATGTTTTTGTTATACAAACATTTTCATGGAAGAAAAAGGTATACAATCATCCTAATACATTGCTTATGATTTATAATTAACATAAATTAATTTGCACAAAGCAGAAAAAGTAACTAAATCATTCATTTGACTTGGGCCAAAATGTAAATTTTTTTTCACCTTACTTTTAGCTTTTTACTCCCAAATTATACCAAATTAATCTTTCACACAATCAAAAATAAAATTCTATATCTAGAGTTAATTTTATTGAACTATTTTTACTATAAGTATTGTTAAACCCAAATTTTGTACATTGAAAATGTACCCTTCAACTAGTTAATCTGTTTCAATGATGATTTTAGATCGTGTTGGACAATTGACTATGTCAGTATTTGTTCATACTTTGGCAGCAACATATTTTTTCAAACATCCAAAAAAATTTAATGGTGAGTCTGAAGTCATCATATTTATTTTCTTAGTGTTCTTGTTTCAATATCATACCATATACCAGTGGCGGGCCAACACATTTCACACATAGGCCTTCAGTGGTGTCCTACCTGAATCAGTCCATCTCTTAATACTATCATTATGAAACCACAGCTACAGAAACTATCAATATTATAGAGAAACTCAGTATAACAGAGTGCTGCATCATAGGCAGGTATCCCATGCACTAAAAATGAATGCCAATACTAAAGCAAGAAACGAAATGAACACAATTAAAAAAGTCTCCTTTCACTGTAGCCACAGCTGCACAGAACACATACAGAACACATATTTCTGCCTCTTAACCTCATAAAATGACAGTTCTCCAACACAGATTATTTACATCAATTGTTTTTGTGCAAATTCTACACAAAAGTAAACACAGAAGGTTCATGAAAAGGGTTTTTCAACTGTTATAAAAAAGCTATTAAATCCACATGAATATATTTGAGCTTGTGCAGTTTGCTACAGCTGCAGTTTGTGAGCTCTGACTAGTTTCCTCTCAGTCTATCCAACTAAAGGACATAGAAAATGCAAATGTTATTGTATGCCTGCTAGATGGTCTCGGTGATAAAATCTAAAAATCTGATTGATTAAAGCAACAGCTTTATTCTCATAATTTGAGCTGCAGACAAAGCTAAAGGCCTCAAGGAAGGTTTTTTTGACAATAGCAAAACGTAATGAGATGGCTAAAATATGATTGGATATAAAGTCTAACATACACTACTGAAAGCAGTGCAATCGAAGGAAAAGTTATGAACTGAAGAGAATATTCTATAGAAAATACATATATTCATGAAATATTATAACACAACTCAGTGATTCTGACACAGTTTAGGCCAGCAGAGTGACGGCCCGCCACTGCCATTTACCATAACAGTCACAATTGAATTATTTTGAATTGCAGAATTCTTTCATATTTCGATCTACATGTTTGGAGCTGTAGGTCTCAGTACTCTAAATTCCATCCTACTTGCCACAGAGCTGATCCTTGAAGCAGGTGCTGTATGCTTTCTTGATAAACTGTGCATACTTAAAAACAGAACAATATAGTGACAATTATTTCTCATTTATGTGGGAAATTAAGCAATTGATATGTGTTTAAGTACTAGCAGCAAAGATCCCTAATTTTGTATCCAATTTACAAACGATTATTGAAGCATACTTCAATTGTTATAGACTTCTTTTAATAATAATGTGTCATTGTCATTACATATGATTTATTCATATGAATGAATGAAGAATTGGATCCGATTCTTAGTTGTTCTTCATATGCAGTAAAATGTGAGATTGAAACTACATTACTGGCTTCTAGGGAAAGGAGCGCGGACTATTGGAGATCTATGTGTGGTTGTTTTACCTCTAGAAACATTGTTTGTTTCATCTTGGCTAGTTTTGCAAAGCTATGATGCCTGTAAGTAGTGTTCAAAAACAATTATTTATTATTTACAGTATTATCTACTTGTCTCAATTTGTGGTGTGTATCTCTTTTTTATGATCTAGGGAGAGAGTTGAGAAAAAGGTAACAATTGCTATAAATAAATATTAACAGTAATATGTAAGCTTGCATAATAAGATTTAGTTCTATATGAATGTGAGAATGAGTTGGCAAACACTTGCAAAACACTTTGTTTTTGTCTTTTTTTTTTTTTGTCTTTTTTTTTTGGTCGAAATGATAAACAGGTTTAATGAAAGAGCAACGGATGCTGCGGTATGTTCTAGTTATATTTTAATGCAAAACAAATTGTCCTGCCATCCAGGAATTTCTTACTTTTGTGCCTTATTTTATGCATGTATGTAGGAACAAAGTGGAATACAATTGCTTGAAAGGAGTACTAATTGATCTGGGATAATCTTCATGTCCTAAGTACAGAATCGTTTCTTCTGTACTCAGCCCCTTCTGTTCTTAGCCCACTTGGTTTCTTGTGGTGGACATCATTGGAGATGGTCTCCAATAATGGCTAGCTGGTTCTTCATTTTTTGCTGCCACCATTGTGGCAGCAATGTGTTTGTAACTATATATATATATATATATATATATATATATATATATATATATATATATATATATATATATATATATATATATATATATATATATGTTCATTACAGATCATTGTAAATGAGTGGAATGATATTATTTATGTGCTGGTGATTTATTAATCAAGGCACACAACAACAATCATTCTAGCAGTTTTGGCTAATATTTTAGTAAGTTATTTATCCTCTGTCTGAAAAAAAATTCTTGTTTGTAACCTTATTGAGCTGTAAGTTGTACCATAAGCTTCTACCCTCATGACTGAGAATTGATGACACAGTTCATTGGGTATCTAAAATGGGACCAGTGCCAATGTTAATCCAGTGCCTTAAATGTATTACTTGTTATATTTACTTCTTTACGTTTGTTTGTTTTCGATTTTTGCTGGTTTCTTTTTATTTAAAAAGGAATTGTTATACACGTATAGCAAATCTGTATAAGCATAGTCTTTTTGTTTGGCATATGTTTTATTCACTGTATATCAGATGCATGGTGTTATTATCTAACTGTCTAATATGTAACGTGCTATGGATATGTGGCTTTTATGTATAAATTTGTAAAAATAAGCTCAAATTAAGCATCATAGCTAGTTATTATGTTTGTCCTGAAATAGTCACTGGAAGATAATAAAACTTGTAGCATACATGAGAATTAAAACAAATAAAAAATATTCTGTTAGTGTTGCAATTTCTGGGTTGATGTCATTGTGATTTACCAGAATTTAATTTTGATATTATACAGAATAGACAGACAGTGAATGATTGCCGCTTGGCAGTGGTGACATAGGCAACATCTTGCTGTGGGGACATTTTTTTTACCGCTCATTTGCACGGTGTGTCAATTATATTATACCATGTCACAGTCAATGAACCTGATCGGGATTCGGACTTTGCACCCACTGCCTGGAGAAGTCCCCTCACTCATACATTTAGAAAGGAGAGGTGGGGGTTGGATGGCGTCACCTCAGTAGGGAGCGCTGAATCCAAATTAAAATTATGGATGACACAAAAGGACAAAACTCTCAGGAACCAAAATCAGAAAAAAAGAGGAAAGAAATAGGGGGTAACATGCAAATGATAAAGATGTGTATGCATCTCTAACACTCTTCTTTTGAGTATTGTATAGTCTTGTGGGTATGTCATTTGTTACTGTATTTAAGTAGCTGTTTTTGCATATCTGTACTTTACTCGTGTTTTTGTTTGGAGAGACTTTTATTACATTTTAAAGTGAAATATCTTTTTATTTTATTTATTTATTTTTTTTTTTTACCCAAGCTCAATATCACTCACTTCTTTTTATTTATGAGTGGAGAACAGTGCACAGCACAGCACAGCTGTGTGTGTGTGTGTGTGTGTGTGTGTGTGTGTGTGTGTGTGTGTGTGTGTGTGTGTGTGAGTGAGAGAGAGAGAGAGAGAGAGAATACTTTGGATACTTAAGTATATTTGAAAGGGGAATACTTTTATCTTTTTCAATTGAAAGTTTAAAGGAAGCACTTTTACTGGAGTAATATTTTACCTAGTGTTTCTCTACTTTTACTCAAGTACATGGTTTGTGTACTTTGTCCAACAATGGCAAAAAAAAATAAAAAATTTTGTTTTGTCTGACCACGCTTCAGTACATTTTAAATAAGCTGCGGCCCAGAGAGTATGGTGGCGTTTCTGAATCATGTTCACGCATGCCTACTTCTATATGAAATATGATAGATGATAGCGATTTAACCTGCATTTTGGATGTCATTGCAAACTGTCATTATGACCGCCTGAGGGCCCGAAGATCACGGGCGTCCAATATTGATTTTGTCCGTTGTGTCCCTTAAGATTTCTCCAGAAACTTTTGATGATATTATCTATTGTAAATGATGCGATATTCGACTGTTTTGCAATTTTATGTTGAACATTATTCTGAAAATGTTTGTATTTAGTCTTTCACAGATTGATGAATCTCTGCCCATCTTAACTTTTGAGAGACTCTGCCACTCTAAACTACATTATTTATACCCAATCATCGTACTGTTCTGTTTTCAATTAACCTAATTAGTTGCAATTTTTTCTCTAACTGTTTAATTTTAATAACACTTACTTTTTTCAAACTTTTGTTGCCCCATCCCAACTTTTGAGTTGTGTTGCAGCCATCAAACGCAATCATTTTTCTTTAAAATAGTAAATTTTCTCAGTTTAAACATGTAATTTGTTTTTTATGTTTGTTGTGATTAGAATATGGGTTTATGACATTCGCAGATCATTGCTTTATCTTTTACACATACACACAGTGTCAATTAATAGGTATGATTTAAAGATTTCAGTTAAGAGTTCAGTTAAACCCATTTTCATTTCCATAAAAAACAATATTGCAATACATGTCAATCAAAACTAAAGAAAATATACTATACTTTTTTTTATCAGTCTTTTCCAACGTGCCTTTGACTGTAGATTGTTGTGTTTCATCAATAATATTATAGTGTTTTCTAGAGAATGTGCTTTCCCCCCCTTCTTCTAGAAATTTGTTACTGCAGTTAAATGTTCTCATGCTCAAAGAGCTCTCTATTATCTCTGGATACAAACTTGGTAAAGTTTGTTTTCTAGCTTTTATTTCCCCCCCCACACAGTTTTAAACTGATGGTATTCTTAATCTGTGTCTCAATGTTCCAGTAACAGAACTAGAATGAATTTATTAATAGATTCTTCAATGCACAATTTGTAAGTTGCTCTGGATAAAGGTGTCTACTAAATACCATACATGTAAATGTATTAACACTATATATGTCTCATCTTCGTTCTCTTTAAAATGTCTGTGTAAAAAGGTGCCTGCAATTTTAAAAGCACAACTCTCTCTTTAAAGAAACGCAGTAAAACTAGTCCAGCAAACAAAATGCTGCTCCTACAACTGCTTCCTGGAATGGGTGCCAAATGCATTATTGGATAAATTCCATTCCAGGAAGCAGTTGTGGGAGCAGCAATCTGGTTGCTTTTCCTACAACTCAATTGGATTGATTATAGGATAAAGATGAATACATAGAAAATACCCATATTTTGCTAAACAATTTATATATATATCACACTTTGCATAAAGAATTAACTCTTTTTGCTCCAGTGAATTACACATTAGTGTCAGTTTGAAGGCCAACTTTTACAATACAGATAATTGTCTTAGCCATCACCTTGCAGTACCAGTTTGTACAAGTTCCTCATTCAGGAAATAAAAAGATCAAATATAATTGTACCTGAGTTGAAGTGAAACTGGAGGAATAAACTGTATGCTGTAAACTTTATTTAAGCGACATGTATTTCTCAGTGTTTTTTATGTTTGTTTATGCTGTTGGACATGAAGGTAAGGCTTTTTTCCTTTTTTTTTTTTTTTATAATTATGTATTAACTTATATAAAGATTATATAATAATATCTGACGTTCTTAAAATGACCGTAAAATAATATATATAATTGTGTTTGCATTATATTATAGAAATTTTAGTTGTAATTGAAATAGGCCTAGAATTGTTGTTCCTTTTTATGGTTAATTCTTGAAAATCACTGTAGCTTTGTTTTCAATTAATGTGAGAAAAAAAAAGAAAGAAACTGTGGACAAATTCTTTATGTTCCTGTACAAACCTGTGCCTTGTTTACTTATTAATGCAGGTATTAATGCAGCTCTTCGAGTCCATGGCCCTTCAGATCCACTTGTGGCTCAGCTGGGAGGATCAGTGCTCCTGCCATGCTTTATTGAAAGTTCACTACCTTTAGAAGAACTCCAGGTAGAATGGAGAGAGATGGGTACTGGTTCTATAGTGAGCCTCTTTCAGCAAGGAAAAAGCAGACCAGATCTCCAGACTCAGGTGTTTAGAGACAGAGCTGAGTTTTTCCCAGATGAGGTCTCAAAAGGGAATTTCTCCATCTTACTGAAAAATGTCTTTAAAGAAGATGCTGGAGTTTATAGATGTCAAGTCAACACAACCCAGAACACTGGCGAGGTCATAATGGAAATTAAAGAGATCAGTAAGTAACTATGCACATTGTTACAAATTATGCTTTGTTATGCATATATCTCCAAGGTATTTTATGAAACACATTGAATCCACCACTACACTTTGTATTTACAGTTACTATAACTCTGTCCATGTCCTTGTAGAACATTTTGTGGTGACAGGGGCAGACCATGCTGTCTTTGCCCATAAGGGTGATGATGTCATACTGAACTGCTCAGTAGATACCAATATACCAGCCAGTGAGATTGAAGAAGTGACCTGGAAAAAGACAGACCAAGACATTCTTGTCCTGCTTTATCAAGACAGTAAAATCTTTACAGACTCTTCACATGAGAGTTATCAGGGAAGAGTTAATTTGTTTTCTTCTGAAATCCCTAAAGGAAACTTCTCAATACAGCTGAAGGATGTAAAGATGGAAGATAAAGGAAAATTCACATGTGAGGTTTTTACAAGGAATATGTCAGCAAGTACCACTGTGGTACTACATGGTGTAGGTAACGTACCTGGTTAAAATCACTAATGACTTTTTTTTTTTTTTATACATCTGTTTGAAAATTTTCCAAGTTAAATTAACATGTTTTAATGAGGTTTAAGTGATTAAAGCAAAGCATGTTCAGTTAAACAGGGAGTGGTCCTCAGAAATATCTGTAGTCCTGCCCTTCCCCAACTAAGTAAAATGCTCAGCATGGGTTCAAGGTACATTTAAAAATATGAAAAATGAAGACACAGATTACTAAATTTTTGATGGTGTCAGGAGTGCTGCCATCCAGCATTGTTATGAATTCTTGTTAAAAAAATTTCACCCTAGAAAAATAACCTGAAAAACAGACACCGGACACATCCAAAATCTAGGTCTGCCAAAAATCTAACTTAATTACAACCAATGAAGCAAAATTCAGAGAGCTTCGCATACATGACAAGTCAAGTCAAATCAAGTCGAAAAGCTTTGATTGTCAACAATATATAGCTGACGCAGTACACAGTGAAATGAAACAACGTTCACCTTTGAACATGCACAGTTATTTTATATTGTCACAATTACTAGGAAAAATTTTTTCTGTTTTGTCCCTAACTGTTTATTATTCATGTCTAATTGCTACAGGTTTCTCTGCACTCCACATACTAATCTTAGTGTTTTGCTTGACTGCACTATTGCTGGCAGTAGGATTTTGTGGTCCTGTCTTTAACCTTCTGAGAAAGGAAGGTATCTAGAGTACCATTTAACCATTTTTATTATTAAAAATAATAATTTTTCAATATAAATATGAATATAAATATATTATTTTTTTTCCCCTTTTCTCAGTTACTAATAAAAAGGCCATGATAATTCACATTTCTCTGATCCTCTGTCCAAACATCTTCATGTTTGTTGCTTTCTGCTTGTGGTCAACAGAAGGAAAGTCGTTTATCTATGTTCTAACAGTTATGTCTTCAATATGGTCAGCTTTGATCCAGTTCCTAACTTTGGTGTTTTGTTTAATTTCTTATAGGGTTTGTTGCAGAAGTTATCACTTGTTCAACTGTCAGTATTATGAGACTCATCGTGCTGATTAAAACCTCTTTGTATATCAACAAATTTCCACGTAATTTGACTTTGTATTTAATTTATACATGACATATGGCATGTATACAGTGAATGTGTATATAAATATTTTGTTTTTAATTTACAGAGATTGTACAGAAAGTAGTAAAGGATTTGGCTGTTCCACTTTACCATTCAAGTTTAATATTGGGTGCATGTTCATGTAAGTAAAACAAAAAATGTTTTAATAACATTTTTATGTCTATTGACCATTTATTAGAGTCTTCAAAGTCTGGCCTTTGTACAAGTCATTAAGTGGCAGTACATTTTTAAAGGACTATACACTTTTCTGGTTTATGTGTAACAAAAACAAGGTGCATTTTTTTTGTCTTATTAACTTCAAGGAAAGAAACTAGAGCATGGTTACACCAACTGCTCTGTTCCCTTTCAGGAACCTTTAGGAACCATCCACGCTGTAAAATAATGTGTGTGATCAGTCGAAAATGAATGCGAGACGTCACTGTGGTAGTGCTGCAGGCGTATCAGGCTGACTTGCTGCACGAGCTGGATGTAGGAGGGCCTCAGGCACCCAAATTCAAGAGCTCCGCCTTACGACAGACCTGGCTCTTTGAGCCACGAAAGAGATAGCTAAGGCCATTGGCCGGTCCATGGCCAGCCATGTCTCCACAGAGAGGCACCTTCTCGGACATGTCTAACAGGGACAAGGCTGTGCTGCTGGACACCCCACTCACACCTTCTGGCCTCTTTGGCGATTCTGTTAACGCGGTGGTCGAGAGGTTTCAGGAGAGCAAGAAACAAGCGGCGACATTCCAGTGGTACCTCCCACGCCGCTTTCATGGGGCTGCTTGGCTGGCGCAGCCACAAGCTTAACCCAGCACCTCCTATCAGGAGGCACAAAAATGGAGTGTCACTTCACGCACTCCTCCTGTCCGGTGTCCTGCGCGGTGCTTTGCGTCGAAGCCCTGTGAAGTGACAGACCTTCATTTTTCATAAGAGGGCTTTGACCAGACTGATACCCTTAAGAGACTATCTGGCAAACTGGAAAGCTCTGGCAGATGTGTCTTAGTGGGTCCTGCGCACTTTAGAACAAGGCTATTTGATTTAATTTGGGCCATTTGTGGCACATCAATTGCCTAGAGATGTTGGCCATGCTTCTAGTATTGAATCATTTTCCACCGGACTTCAGAGATCACCACTTGCTGATCCGTTTGGACAACCCTTTTGTGGTCTTGTACATCAACCATGAAGGAGGTCTGTGCTTGTGCCCTTTGTACCGGCTGGCGCACCAGATCCTTCTGTGGGCCCAGGGGTATCTCCTCTCCATGAGAGCAGCTTACCCTGGGTCAGTTGAACGAAGCAGCAGACACCCTGTTGAGGCAGGGGTTGAGACCCAGGAATTAGCAGCTTCATCCTCACATGGTGGAGCAGATTTGGGAGAATTTTGGCAAAGCGCAGGTTCAGGATCTGTTCGCATCTCGAGAGATTTCACACCCCCTGATTAGTAGCACCTGTACTCCTTCCCCCCTCCATCACTCTGCTTCCCGGAATTCTGGAGAGATTTCGCCTGGACGGAGTCTGTCTCCTCCTGGTGGCTCCAAGGTGACTGGGCAAACCATGGTTCACGCATCTAATAGCCCTCCTCCAGCACCCTCCCTGGGAAATTCCTCTGAGGAGGGATCTCCTCTCCTATGCTGGGGTGCCATAGTTAACCCCTGCCCAGGGTTGTAGAGGCCTTGGAGGCACAGCTCCAAGGTCTTGTTCTCTTCACTGAGGTGGTAAAGACTCTACTCCAGAGCTCCCTCTACGAGGAGGTCATATGCCACAAGATGGCACCTGTTCTGCACATGGTGTGAGCCCACCATTTGGATCCAGTCCACTGCCTGATTTCGTTCAGTGCTGGAATTCCTCTAAGGACAGTCTGCCAAAAGGTTGGCTCCATCCAGCCTAAAAGTCTACGCATCCACCATTCTGGCATATCATGCCCCCGTGGCGGGGCAGTGTCTGGGCAGAAACCCTCTCATGATGCGTTTTCTCCATAGCACCTGGAGACTGAGGCCCCAGTGCGACCTAGAGTGCCTGGGTGGGACCTGGCCATCGCGTTGACTTTGCTAAGAATGCAGTTGGATGGGATGCCCCATTTTTTATTCCTGCCTGTAGATTCAAGCGGTTCAATGAAACTCAAAACAGCAAATGAACAGCAAAACTAAAGATCTACTCCTTCACTATTCCAATTTGATTTGTATACATATATAATTAATTCTCATAATATTTAGTGTATCTATAACGTACAAATTTTATGTAAATTAACCTATGTTCTTCTCTCATTTCCTATATTCTATCTCTCATTTAGACTTTTTTAATGGCCAAATACAGACCACACCACAAAGGTTTAATGCATTACTAACAGCCTTAGCAGTGTTGTTTGTCATTGGTGCTTTTTTAACAGGTAATAAAACACAATTTATATATTCTCTTATTTCTTTAATGACTGTTTGTTTTTTCCCTATATCATTTTTGCAAATAATCTTTACTTCTGCATACTTTTAATTAACCCATTAACTTCTACAGTGTGTTGGTAAACTTATTGCAATCTCAATAATATCTCATGAGTTTTCTGAGAATGCTGTAGGTTAGAATAGAGCCAGGGTGTGCAGTCTCCACTCAGGAAATTGTTTTATATCGACCATTAATTTACAAAATTATAAAAGTGAATAATTTAATAAATGGGTTATCTTTTAAGGTTAAAAATATGAAAGTAGTTGTGGTACAATTGTGTTTTTTTCTGGAGAACCAGAATGAATTAGAATCAGTGGCCCCCTTGTTTAAGTCTGCCATGGAATAAACACTGAGTCTCTAGCTGCAATGTCCAACATGGCTGGAGATAGTTCCCTCAAATCTGTATACAAAAGATTAGTTCAAAAGTAGCAGCCATTCAGCCGTAGTATCAACAGTGTTACAAAATGTGCCATATCATTAATTTACCAAATTAACCAACAGTCATCTATAGACTCCCTGGATAAACAGGCCAAAAGCAATGTTAATTAATTGAATGCTGGATTAGATATGTATTCTCTGTATTAAGTAACCAATATTGGTATAATGGTAAAATGTCAGGTCCATACATATCTAAAGAACATTCAGTATTTTGTCAGATATTGTTTGACCAAGGTTGTTCACTTAATAAAACTGGAAATCCAGATGTATTACATTATTTAAATGCGATTGTTTTTATTTTTTTGTCATTACAAAGTAAGGCGTAAAACTCACATTTCAGCAAAATAAATAAATACATACAGATAAAATAAATACTGAATAATAAACATTATTCCACACTGTGTTACAGCTGTTTATGGTTCCTTGATGCATGTGACAATGTGTCTAGAAATACTGAACGCGATAGTGTTGGCACTCAGTATCAATTTTGGTCCCAATTTGAACTGTGAGTACTGTTATATAATGCTTCAATAATATATAACCAGAGAAAGACTAAGTATTTACTGAATATATTTATATGAACTAGTACATTTAAACAAACTTTTTGTTTAATCTACTGCACAATAATGCAAATCCCTTGTACTTTTCAGATGAGAATGAGATAAGTTTGTTACTGCCAACTCTAACTGCTGGGATTGTGATTGTACTCTCTCTACAAAGGCACTTTTTTCTAGGAAAACCTTTTGGATGTAAGAAGCAATAACATTCTATTTGAATAATTACTTACAAACTGAAAATAATAAGTTTGATTACTCTTTCAGTATTGGTACAGTATTTATCTTGTTGCAGGTGTGCATATCACTTTTTCATCTCTTCTGATGTCTGCATTCAGTTTATATGAAATATCTTTTTATATTTTTCTTGTTGTTACATTAAATAGTTTTGTAATAGGTAAGTACATGCATAATGAGCCTTTATAAAAAATATTCTATTATAAATGTATTAATAAATGCATCAATATTGTGTTTTTGTTGTATTTATTAACAGTTTTTTAATAACATTTTAGGATGGAAATGTCTATTTCAGGTTGTATTGTTTATATGTGCATGGCTATCAGTAATTTATCTATTGCGTTGTCTCCATGGACATGTACATGGATGCTGCTCTCAGTGGAAAAAAATAGGATGTAAGTGTTATACTTAAATTTTTATTCCAATCCTTCTACTTTTTGTAGCTGTTAATCCAAATGTTACTAGCCAATGAGAGTAAAAAGTTTTGTGAGTTCACGCAGCGTGCACTTCATGCCGTACAGCCTCACTAATTCTCCTGCGGTGTTGCAGGCTCTGGTAAATGATGTTCTTCAGGACATGTTGAACTATTTTATCTTTGTGTACCTGGGCAACATTCTGATCTTCTCCCGCTCCCTGGACAAACATCACATGCAAGCTGTTCTATGATGCCTGCTCTAGATCCAACTGTATGTCAAGGCAGAAAATTAGAGTTTGCGTCACCCGCCACTTTTAGGGGTTTACTTTCTTGGGCGGAATACCCCAGAATTGCTTCCAAAAATGATTGACCACACTCAGAGGCGCGCAGACAACTCTCTCTCAAGAGATTCAGAAATCTGCAGGCCCTTTCTGTGGCCCCCTCCCCTCCGCGTAGAGGCCTCCCTGATAATAAAAAGCAGATGAATTATTGATACCATTGCATCCTCTTATAAGTCCTCTTATAAGTCGGTTTTTCTTCTCCTGGTCAAGATCTTGGAATGGAGGAGGGTAGAATGCCTGCAGCACAACAGGTCATGGGGGAACCGCAGGCACCTTAGGTACGTACCTTGGTTTAGGGTAATGAAAGACACTGGCCATGCCAGGGGTAAACTCCAGGAAAGACGGGGCCACAGAAAGAGCCTGTAGGTCCCCAATCCTCTTTGCAGGGATATAGACAGATAAAAAGCAGTCTTTATAGACAGGTACCTAAGGGCCACCTTGGCCAAAGGTTCAAAGGCGGGCTTAGACAAAGCTGCCAGCACAACAGCCCAAACAGGCACTCTGGGTTGCATGCCGGGCCTCAGCCGTAACACCAGAGGGTGTTTACCCAGCAACTGCCCCGCACGGGGGGTACAGTATCGGTACGATAGCGGACATATACACCTGTCAGATTAAAGGAGAAACCCTGTGGCAAACTGTTCTTGTAGGAACACCAGCACTGAATCAACAGGGCAGTTGACTGGGTCTTATTGTTGGTGCTCGCACCACACAGCGAACAAGTGCCATTTAGCGGCATATGAACTCCTTATAAAGTGAGCTCTGGATTGGAGGATGGTTTTCACTACCTCAGTAGAGAGAACAGCTGCTAGAAACTGTTCCCCCTCAGGGGCCACAGCCATAGCCCCCATAACTCTGGGTGAACCAGGGTTCCCCCTGCCTGGGAGAGGAGATAGCTCCTGGTAGGAATTTCCCAAGGAGGTCCCTCAAAAAGGGACACCTGGTCCGTAAAGCATTGTCTGCTTGGCCACCAAGGTGCCACCAGGAGGAGACGGGCTCCTTCCCGGCGAACTTTCTCCAGAACTTCTGGGATCAGCGCGATAAGGGGAAAAGCATACAGGCATAGCCTCGGCCACGTCTGAACCATGGCGTCCAGCCCCAAGGGGGCTGGGTGATCGAGAGAGAACCAGAGGGGACAGTGCAAAGTCTCCTGAGTCGCAAACAGATTCACTTGGGCTCTGTAAAATTTCCGCCATATAATCTCCACCACCTTGGGGTGGAGCCTCCATTTCCCGGTCCTCGGCCCTTGCCTCAAAAGGGTGTCTGCTCTCCCAATCAAGTAACGCAGGCTATACACAGAGCAGCTTTCCCTGGGACTACAGCAGGATCTGCCACATCTCATCCGGCCAAACTAACTCTATCTTGGACACGGCCCATGTTACTACCTCCAGGAGCTCCTCATACAGCACAGGCTGTAAGGAGTCCATGGGTTTACTAGCCTCCAAAATATTTTCCCTTCTCGGAAGAAGAAATGGCGGACATACGAAAATCTTGCTTGCTTTCAGAGCCCATGTTTGCACAGATTCACAGCCAGAGCGCTTACCTGAACAAACAGAAGCTAGCGTCGCTCCACTGCTTGTGCATTTTGTAGCTTCCTGGTTGTGAAGTCACCCTGCTGGTGACGTCACACCTTGCCATTGGCCGAATATCACGGATCAAACACAGAGGCATTGCCAAAGCGTTGTGACGCAGCTCAAATTCTCTCAGGGAACCCCACTATTCTTCACCAAGAGGCTGTAAATTTCGGTCTCATCCACAACCGTAAGCAAAGGCCTGCCTGTACCCCCCTACAGCACTGGTCAGGGACTGGTTGTTGAACTAGGATCTACCCAGAAGGCCATCTGCAGGAAACTTGCCCCACCTATCATCAGACCCTTTTACACTTCAAGCTTATCAGATTTCTTTGCATTCACCCCACTTTCCATGTCTCACGTCTTAAGCCTGCCAAGCATGCTCCTTGGTTCTCTGGATAGAAGCATTTGTTGCTCTAAAACCTGTTTATACCATTTAGCATATATAATGTTCAAGCGGCCCATTCCACAAGCCCTAATGTACTCCCATACCATCAGAAAAGCAGCTTTTTGAACTAAGCACTGATAATGATCCAGATTGTCCCTCACCTCTTTAGTCCATGTCCATGGTTTCCAAATAGACATTCAAATTTTAATTTTGTCTGACCACAGAACAGATTTCCACTTTACATTTTGCAATTTGATGTTAAGGAACATTACAGTGGAACCCTGGTTTACGTGCTAGAAAACTAATTAATTTGTATATCAATACAAGTTTTCCCATATTATACTTTGTGTATACTATGCTACACAAAGACCGAGGGCAAATACTCTGATGCTCGTATGTCTGATTTTTCCTCACAATCTAATGCAAATTTCAACAAAAATTACTGCTTCTATTACAAAACACTCATAAACCACTTTACTCGCAAACCTTACATACGCTTTACATATTTTGTAATTGTAGACACAATTTATAGACACATTATTTCACAGTTTGGTTAAGCTATGCCCATCTTTACTTCTGAGAAACTTTGCCTCTCCATGATACACTATTAATACCCTATCATCTTACTGACCTGATGTCAAAAAATTTCCAACTGCTTAATTTTAATAACACTTTTTTCCAGACTTTTGTTGCCCCGTTCCTATTTTTTTTAAATATGTTTAAGCCATCAAACTTTCCCTAAAATTGTACATTTCCTCAGTTTATACATTTGATATGTTTTCTATGTTCTATTGAGACGAAAAAAAATAAATAGTTTGAGGTATGCAAATCTTTTTGGAATTGTGGTTGCATTTATTTAAAGAACCAAATTATGTTTTGCCACTGAGTTTGTTTGTTTTTAGTTTCTAATTTATTTTCCTCATTGTATATTTTTTGTTTACTTAATGAACAGTTATGTATGTGTAAAATGTTAAATGATTTTGGATGTATTTCCATGCAATACATGCAGATAGAAAGAATGGCCCAGCATTAGGCAAAATAAGGTCCTTCTGGGTTAAGTAATTATATTAAATACATAAATTATATTATTACTTTTATTTCTTTCAGATTTATGCTGTGCCATCATTGCTGCATTTTTATTCACTACATATAGCATGATGAGCTTTCGTTATGCATACATCGTCTTGCAAATAGAAGGTACAATATATAATGTTTTTTCAATAGGAATCGATCTCACCAAAAAGTCATGCATTTGATTAAACCCACATTAAAAGAAACAGAAAAATAAATGATGAGAAAAAAAAACCAATCTATTTTCATCTAAGTAATGTATTTGAATAATGATTTTAGAGCCTGCTGGATTTTTGGCTCTGATGCCAGTGCTCCATGTTTTGCCAGCAATATGCTTGTTCAAACATCCCAAACATTTACCTGGTGAGTCTAAAATTAATGAAAATAAATGTTTTATCATTAATCTTCATGCTGTCTAAGTTTGTGATGTCATCATGTCAACATAATGTTTTGAATTACAGAAGTCTTTCACATTATGGTCTACATGTTTGGATCTGTTGGTCTCAGTACTGTAAATGCAATCGTTCTTGCCACAGAACTGATCCTGAAAGCAGGTAATACAAATTCCACCATAAACAAACCAGCGGTATTGTGGTTTATTTAATACATTTCTTAGATATTATAGGGGATTAAAATGTACGAAAAATAAAACAATACATTTACATTATTACAATATATTGACCATCAACAGTGGAAGTTTAGCATTTTCCTAAAATGCTTGCCATTGGTGTCATGTTCATTCATATTATTTCTTTTTTTTATTATTCCAGCATAAGATCATGTAACAGTTTATATTTTGATTTACACTAAAAATGAGATTTAACTGTCTCTAGGGAAAGGAGCACGGACTATAGAAGATCTTCGTGTGATAGTTTTACCTCTTGAAACAGTGTTTCTCTTTGCTTGGCTCACCTTGCAGATCTATGATGCCTGTGAGTACTGTCTGGAATATTACTTGACTCTATACATATTTTATAAAAGCTACTTGCAGTGCCTTGGTAATTTAACTAAAATGCATGGGTCAAAATTTGTACAGCCAGAATTTAAAGGATTAACTGGTTTTCTAAAAAAAAAAAAACATGTTAAACTTCTCTGAATTCCTACACATTCTGTCTGAAACTGTGCTTTATCTGACATAGGGGTGAGATACAAGGACAGGTAAACAGTTTTTAATTATTTATAATAATTGCTCGTTTGAACACATTTCTATGAGGGTTTGGAATTCTGTATGAGAAATCATTCACAAGTCTCATTGTTTTCAACAGATCACAAGATTATGAAGATGAGAGAAGAACAGGACCTGAGGTATGAAATCCTAAGGGTCTACGATGGCTAAACCCCATATAGGGTTTATTTTCATATTTTATTTATATTATTTTTATATATTATTTATATATAACCCCCTTCTTAGCTAAAAATAATTATTATCATTATTATTATTACTATTATTATTATTATTGTTGTTGCCGTAGTTGTTATTATTATTATTATTACTTTTATTTCTGTTTATTCATAAAAATAAATATTAAATAAGTTACCATCTTACTATTCAGATTGTATTTACTTGTGTGAATTCTTTGTTCATGTAGGAAGAGATGAATGCTCTCCAAGACATTCCAAATATTCCGAACCCTGACTGATTTGCAGTGATCTGTAAAATATAGACACCCGACTATAAAATCCCAGAAGTATCATCCCTTACACTTTATGAAAACATTTTTCACTTTTTTTTTTAATCACATATCACTCTTTAAATAAAGACACAATTAAACCCAGTCTTTTTCTTAAAGAAAACAATTTCATAGTGATGTGCAGACTTTTTTTTTTACCCATGAGTGTGTAAGAATGTTTATTTTGTGACTTTGATTATATATATTTGTTTTCCGTTCATGTTAAGTTCTAGAAGTTCTTATATCCTGCTGCTCATAATCTCTGCTTTCAAATCACAACATGCTTAAGGAATATGTACATGTGATAAAGATAAGAGCAGCTGATGGGTAAAATACATCCTTCAATACCACATATATCCACTTTAGTTGGCTTTGATTTTTAGCCTCACTATTGTCACAGCAAAGTTTTAGGCAATGGTAAATCATCACATACTTATAAAACCAATTCATAATTTTGTACCACTGCATTGTCCACATATTTTGTCATACTCTTTCTGGGATATAGCACTGATCTACTGTAAATGGGCTTCACTCTTCATTAAAACAGTGATTATTTAAGATTTAATAAAGCATCAATATTGACTTGTCATTTATAAATTATTAATTAAAGTTATTTATATTTTATTAATCAGTGAAGAAAATTAGCATGTGAGTGTTCCTCTACAAACTGATGGTTCACCAGCTTCAACGTCTGCAGCTTATTTCTGTTGGCTTCCTGTGGCGTTTCTTTTGGCTTCTTGGCATTTCTGCTGGTTTCCTGTAGCAGCTAAAACACTGTCACAATCTTCACTGCAAGCAATTATGCTTCCAACCCAAGTTGAGCAAAAGATAGGCATCAGTTTTGCAGACTAAAAGTATTTAAGTAAACAAGTATCTACTTCTTGTTCTCTTTAATGAACAACATGCATGTACGAATTGAAAAGTGACCTTATTTAATGTTTTTTGTTAATATTGTAGATCAATTCAATGCAAATCTATGGGGAAAAAAATCTTACACCTAAAAAGAAAATTACACATATAAACTCTAAAAGTTGTTTCTAAAATTAACTTCTAAAATGAAACTGCTAGCCTGGCACGACTGTATTGAAACTACTTTGAGGTTTTTTAAACATCAAGAT
Source organism: Silurus lanzhouensis (assembly GCA_039877035.1). Lineage (NCBI taxonomy): Eukaryota > Metazoa > Chordata > Actinopteri > Siluriformes > Siluridae > Silurus > Silurus lanzhouensis. The sequence goes on along the minus strand of JBCEWE010000348.1, from coordinate 1,035,798 downwards.
ATCAATCAAGCCTTTTTTGTTTTAGTTTAATAAAACGGAAATTGGTCTGCTCTGTTACATTCTGTGTTTTCTGAGACCCACTCCACTTGTCTGTTACTTTGCTTCTCATTTTTTGTGTTATCGCACTGGTTTTTGGATTCTGATCTGGTATTGGATTAAGGAATGTTTTTCTGATTTTTTGTTCTGCTCTGCATTGCCCTGATTACTGGTTGGAATTTGAAGGACTGTATTTCTGTGTTTTGCATAATTCCGTTCTGTGCATTGAGGAACTGTTTCTGATATCTCCTGCTTACCTGACCATTTATTAAATAGCTTTTATTAAAATATCCACCGGTGTCCTGCATTTGGGTCCCACCAAACCACTGACACAGGAGGAATAAACTGGTCGCAACATGTATTTCTCAGTGTTTTTAATGTTTGTCTATGCTGTTGGACATGAAGGTAAGACATTTTTATAACTTGCATTATTAAATTAGTCATGATGTAATAATTAAATGTATATTATTTTGTTTGCATTATATGATATGATCTTTGTTATAACTGACATACAGTTGGTCTTGAAATTTTTACATTTAATTTGACTGATTAATTCTTGGGAATCACTGTAGCTTTGTTTCCCTCAATTAACCTAAAGAAAAACAATAGAAACTCTGGACAAATTCTTTGTTTCTCTACCTTTGCCTTTTCCCTGTTTACTTTGTTATTAATGCAGCTCTTCGAGTCCATGGCCCCTCAGATCCACTTGTGGCTCAGCTGGGAGGATCAGTTCTCCTGCCATGCTTTATTGAAAGTTCACTGCCTTTGGAAGATCTCCAGGTAGAATGGAGAAATATGGATTCAGATTCTGTAGTGAGCCTCTTCCAGCAAGGAAAAAGCAGACCAGATCTCCAGACTCAGGTGTTTAGATACAGAGCTGACTTTTTCCCAGATGAGGTCTCAAAAGGGAATTTCTCCATCTTACTAAAAAATGTAGCTAAAAAAGACACTGGAGTTTATAGATGTCAAGTCAACACAACCCAGGACACTGGTGAGGTCATAATGGAAATGAAAAAGATCAGTAAGTAACTATGCATTTAATACATTCAAAATGCATAATTTGTAGCAACATGTTAATTTTATGAAACACATCAAATCCACTACTACACTTTATATTTACTGTTATTATAATTTTGTCCATGTCTTTTTTAATTTTTTATTTTTTTTTTGTTTGTTTTTTTTTTTTTTTTAGAGCATTTTGTGGTGAAAGGGGCAGACCATGCCGTTTTTGCGTTTAAGGGTGAGGATGTCATACTGAACTGCTCTGTAGATTCCCATGTACCAGCCAGTGAGATTGAAGAAGTGACCTGGAGGAAGACACATGGAGACCAGGACATTCTTGTCCTGCTTTATCAAGACAGTAAAATATTCCCAGACTCCTCACATGAGAGTTATCAGGGAAGAGTTGATTTGTTTCTTTCTGAAATATCCAAAGGAAATGTTTCACTACAGTTGAAGGAGGTAAAGATGGAAGATAAAGGAGAATTTACATGTGAAGTCCACATTAGTGACATGTCAGCAAGGACCACTGTGGTACTGCTTGGTGTAGGTAATGTACCTGGTCAATGTACCATTTTTATACATCTGTTCAAAATTCTTCTGAGTTAAATGACAATTTTTTAATGAAGTTTCATTTATTAAAGCAAAACATGTTCAGCTGAGCATCAAATGATTCTCAGAAATAACTGTAGTTCTGCCCCAACCTAGTGGAATACTCAGCACTGGGATTAAGGTACATTTAAAAATGCAAAATGCAGGATCTCATATTTTTTTCTGATTAAGACACGGGCTAATCAGCATTTTCATATTGTGACAGGATGGGAGCATCAGCAGCATGTTATTAATTCCTGTTAATTATTTTTCTATCTAGAAATTTAACCTTAAAAACTGCACACTGGTCACATCTACAATCTAGGTCTGCCAAACAATCAATTTAATCAACCAATGTAGCAAAGGTTTCCCTGCACAACCATTGTCATATCTTATGAACTTCACTGTGCATAGTTCTATGCTTATTTTTTTGAAGAAGTAAAGAAAATTGTGGTTCTAGTTTGTCCCCAAATGTTTATTATTAATGCCTATTTGCTACAGGTTTCTCTGCACTCCCTATACTTATCTTGGTGTGTTGCTTGAGCTCACTGTTGCTGGCAGTAGGATTTTGTGGCCCTGTCTTCAACTTCCTGAGAAACAAAGGTATCTAGAGTACCATTTATACCTTTTTATCATTATTAATTACTATTTTGCTAATAGAAATATAAATATTAAGCTTTTCTTTTTCTCAGTAACTACCAAAAAGGCCATGACATTTCACATTTCTCTGATCCTGTGTCCAAACATCTTCATGTTTTTTGCTTTCTGCTTGTGGTCAACAGATGGTAAGTCTTTTCTCTTTGTTCTAAATGTTTTAAATTCAGCTCAAATTCATTTCCTAACATTGCCGAAGTTTGTTCCTTTTCTCATAGGGTTTATCGAAGAGGTTATTACTTGTTCATCTGTCAGTATTATGAGACCCCTCATGCTGATGAAAACCTTTTTGTATTTGAATAGATTTCCAAGTAAGCCAAAACATCAACCTTATTTTAATCACAAATTGTGACATATGACGTCTATACAATGAATGCATTTGTAAACATTTTGTTTTGATATTTTACAGAGATCTTACAAAAAGTAGTAAAGGATTTGACTGTTCCACTTTTTCATTCAAGTTTAATATTGGGTGCATGTTCCTGTAAGTGAAACAGAAAATGTTGATACTGGCATTTATAAGTCTATTTACTATTTGTTGAAGGAGTCTCCAATGTCTGCCCTTTGTACCAATCTGTAAGTGTCAGTACATTTTCAAAGGACTTTGGACTTTACTATTGTTATATTTATACTTTTTCCTCATTTGCATTTTTTCTTATTTTCTTAAATTCAAGGGGAAAAAACACTAAAGCATGGCTACACCAACAGCTCTATACTCTATCTATGCTTTCTCACATATGTCAAGAGAAAATTAAAAGTTGCAATAACACAAATTAAATTTTTTTTCCCTGCAACAAAATGTCAAAAATCTAATTTCTAAATCTCGTTCTTCAAATTTAAATCTGCTACTGTTACATACCAATTCACTGTACATATTTTTACTGTAATGGCAACCTGGCATCTCAGAAAACTTTAGTAAGAGGAAAAAGCTGGGCTATTCGATTAATCTCGAATACTCGACATCAACCTTCCTTTTAGCAATTCCTCCTGATGTCTTTCACTAATTAGCTTCTTTTCCTCCTGATATCTATCACTCCTTAAGCTTTTCTTCTCCTGATGTCTCGCACACCTTAAGTTTATACCCATTTATATATCTCACTCCTTGAGTTTCTGCCTCCTGATGCCTCTCACTTTTCTGGACCTGGTTTTTAGGCAACCTTTCCACATTTCCCACATTTAATTTCTAACGTTTTGACCTCCTTTGACCTAGATCTACCAGACCTTTTGCGCTCCCTCACTTGCTTTTTGGCTGTCAGATATGCTATGCAGCAATCAAATAGAATTTTAGAGTGTAGTGCATAAAAACTTGTGGTTATTGTGGACAACCTGTTATTATTCTTTGCTAACCTGTCATGCATCTTTAAATATCAGGAGGATCTAAACATTTATCATTTGCTGATGAGAGACTGGACTATTGCACTGTACTACTAGCATGTCTGTACTTGCATGTTCTTCCACAACACCCCATTGTTTGTTCCTGCCTAAAGATCTATTTCTCACTATTAACATTTGATTTTGCAAACACATTTAATGAATTCTGATAGCACTTAGAGTGTAATCTACAACTTGTGCAAATTGTATGTAATTGACCTATTTTCTTAATCCATCTCTTGTTTAGATTTTTTCAATGTCCAGATAGAGACTACAGCAGAAAAAATTAATGCGTTACTAACAACCTTAGCAGTGGTGTTTGTCATCGGTGCTTTTGTATTAGGTAACAACAAAAAAACATTTTTTTCTTTTTCTTAATTAGCTTGTTTTTAATTAATCTAATAACTCATACAGTATGATGGAAAACTTATTGCACACTTATTAATTGGGATTATATAATTTTTTTTTTTGCTTTTCTTTGATTTAAAGAAAAGAATCAAAATGATTGATGTATTAACTGGGTGATCTTCTAAGATTAAACATATTGGAGCACGTTTTATATGTGTAAAAGTTTGTGGTAAGGTTTTATTTTGTATTTTTGGAGAATAATTAGAATTACTTAGAGTGAATGAGTTTAAGCCTGCCATGGAATGAATAACAGTCTTTGCAATTGCCTATTTTCTAGAAAGTTGTCATTATAATATAAAGTATGAGACTCACATTCCAGGAAAAAAAAAAGTAAAAATACATTGAATAACAAGTAATAAAAATTCTTCCACATTGTGTTACAGCTGTCTATGATTTCCAGATGCATCTGACTATGTGTCTAGGACTACTCAATATGATAATGTTGGGCCTCAGTGTCAGTATTAGTCCCAATGTAAACTTATTTGAATGTGAGTATTTACTGATTTTATTGTCGTACCTATATATTTATTTAAATTTGTATAATTAAACAACATTTTTGTTTAATCTACTGCACAATAATTCTAATCTCTTGGAATTTTTAGATGACTATGAGATATCTTTGGTACTGCCAACTCTAGCTTCTGGGATTGGGATTGTACTCGCTCTACAAAGCCACCTTTTTCTAGAGAAACCTTTTAGATGTAAAGAGCATAACGTTTATACAGTATGAGTAATTCATTATAAACTGAAAATGATGAGTATAATTATTCTTACAGTATTAGTACAGTGTTAATCTTGTTGTTGCAGGTGTGCATATTACTTTGTCATCTCTTATGTTTGCTGCATACAGTATCTATGAAATATTTGTTTATATAAATCTCACTGTTAGATTTGAGAGTTTTCTTAGAGGTAAGTACTTGGAGCACATGATAAAATAATAAAGTGCATAATGAGCTTTTTTAAACTACATATAGAAATTGTATAATATATTATAAAATGATATATAAAAAACAAGTTTTAATACTTTTTAAATTTTTATTAAATAAATGTTAATTATAAAGTTATTAATAATGTATTATATTTTTGTTGTATTTGCTAACAGTATTGTTTTTGCAGGATGGAAAAGTCCATTTCTGGTTATATTAGTTATATGTGCATGGCTAGTAGTAATTTATCTATTGCGTTGTTACCGTGGACATGGGTGCTGCTCTCAGTGGAAGAAAATAGGATGTAAGTGTGATATTTATATACATTAGGGCTGTCATTCAATTAAAATTGCAATACATTTATCAAGATTGATTGCATCTTAATTGCACATTTTTATCTGTTCTAAAAGTACCTTAAGTTAATACTTTTCAAGTTTTTAATAATCTAATCAACATGGACATCGACAAAAATGGATGCTTGATGCAAATGTATGCTTATTATTAGTAAAACCAAACTCAACATAAAGCATGAAGACATTGAAAATGTTCTTGTATATGTTTGAAAGTAATTATGGTGTTTTAAATTATGTAAACCATCAGGACACCTAATGGAATTTTTGTTATGTTTCCACATGGATGGTTTTAATTGCCAGATTAAAATGTTCTAATGTAAACTTGAGTAGCATAAACAGAAACTATAAAAGTATAAATGACAAGAAGCTCTGAGAAGCTCATTTATAAACCATGATTGGTGATAAGAAAACAATTTATTCTATTTATTTAAAGGACCAATTTACATTTTTGCAACTGAGTTTGTTTTTAGTTTTCAATTTATTTTCCTTTTCCCTTATTGTTTATTTTTTTTTATTTTATTTTTTATTTTATTTTTTATTTTCTTATTATATGTTTCTTGAACTGTAAGTGCAATAAGTTAAATAATTTTTGATACGTTTTTTTTATAAGTTATTATTTATAAATAATTATATTAACAGCATTAATTATTTGTTTTTTTGAGTTTTTTTTTTTTTTTTTCCCAGATTTATGCTGTATTGTCATTGCTGCATTTTTATTCACTACATTCAGCATGATGAACTTTCATTATGCATACAGTATCTTGCAAGTAAAAGGTACAATATATCATATTATTCATTCAGTAGATATGGTTCCCTTTCAGGTATTCAAGCTGGGTCAACAACGCTTTGGGAACGCTTCTGCGTTGTCCACGCTCTTGTGATACAAGTCCAATGGAAAGTCATGACCAGGAAGGGATAAACACACATTGAGTAAAACCTCATTATACGGTCGATTCAGTTTGGGTCTTGTCTTCTCCGGCATAACGGTCATGGAACAAGTGGATACTCTCTTGAGGAGGGAGGGTATCGAGGCGGTCCCTTCATCAGACAGAGAGCCTGGGTTCTACAGCCGGTACTTCCTAGTTCCCAAAAAAGATGGAGGGTTGTGTCAGCTGAATCAGGTCATGTTCCAAATCATGTCCGAGGACTGGTTTGTCACAATAGATCTGAAATCCTTTTAAGTATCCATCCTTCTAGCAAGCTGGTCTGTTAACCCTGCCACACTCCGTGCTTCAGGGCATGCTCTAGCTCTAGCGAATGCCCTCTCCGATTCCGCCCGGTACCAGAGCGGACTTAGAGGGCTCGTCACCATTTAGAAGGCCACCAAGAGCTGCACCAGGGTGTAGCAATCTGACAGATGTGTCTCGATGGGTCCCGTGCACTGTGGACAGCAGATGCAAGTCTCGTCTGCCCCGGTTCAATGGGGTGTGCCCCACCCTGGTGGGGCCCGAACATGCCACACTGCCTGCATCCCTTCATCGCTTCCTTCCATTTTCAAAAGCTAGCGCCAGTATCCCTTCATGTGCATTTATAGCTTCCTGATCATGCTGTCACCCCACTGGTGACACCACACTTTCCATTGGACTGATTACACACGTGATTTAGAGCAGGACTAAAGAGTTTCCAAAGTCCTGTTGACGCAGCGTCTCTTTCCCTCAGGGAGCCAGGGTTACATACGTAACCTAGAGACAATCTCAGTAACATATTTAAATAATTACAGAACATAATGGATTTTTGGCTCTGATACTACTGCTCCAGGTTTTGCCAGCAATATGCTTGTTCAGTCATCCCAAACATTTACCTGGTGAGTTTCATTATAAATAAAGGAATGATTATTTATTATTTATGCTGTCTAAGTTTGTGATATCATTATTTTTGTATATTTACCTCATCTGCCATCATGTCATCTTATTCTGCATTACAGAGGTCTTTCACATTATGATCTACATGTTTGGAGCTGTAGGTCTTAGTGCTGTAAATGCAATCGTTCTTGCCACAGAACTGATCCTGAAAGCAGGTATTGTCAGATTCCATAATATAAAGAGCAGCAGATATGTGGTTCATTTATTAATTCTTTCAAATATTATTGGGAATCAAATTGATTATTATTTTTTCAATAAAAACAGTATGTTGGTGTTACATATCAGTGCAGTGCATGATTTACACCAAAGCCAACTAGGGAATTTTATTAGCAAATAGAAAAATTCTAAACACAGTTTAATTGTAGGCAATGTGCAGAAAACCAAAAATAATGCAATATATGGACCCAGGATATTGTACTTGAAGTATTGAATTTTCTTGGAAGGCTTGTCTCATGGTCCTATATTCTGCATTCATTATATTTATTTTTATTATTATTGTAACATAACATGTATCAATTTATATTTCAACTTGATTTATAGTAAAATGAGATTTAACTGTCTCTAGGGAAAGGAGCACGGACTATAAAAGATCTCCGTGTGATAGTTTTACCCCTTGAAACAGTGTTTCTCTTTGCTTGGCTCACCTTGCAGATCTATGATGCCTGTGAGTACTGTCTGGAATATTACTTGACTTCTATACATATTTTATAAATGCCACTGGCAGTTACTTGGTAATTTAACAAGCTTGTATTAAAATGCATAGGGGAAATTTGTACATCCAGGATTTAAGTTATTAACTGATATTCTAAGAAAACTGCTCTGAATTCCTACACATTCTGTCTGAAACTGTGCTTTTCAGGGATGAGATACAAGGACGGGTAAGCCCATTTTTTATTATTAATAATAATTGCTAATTTTGAACGAATTTCCAGCAGGGTTTAGAATTCTGTATGACAAATCTTTCACAAGTCTGTTCTTGTTTTCAACAGAGCACTATATCTTTATGAAGATACGAGAAGAACAGGACCTGAGGTATGAAATTCTAGGCCCCATATAACATTCTTAGCTAATAATAATAATAATAATAATAATTATAATAATAATAATTATTATTATTATTTTGTTATTTTGTTGTAGTTATTATTATTATTATTATTGTTGTTGTTGTTATTATTAATACTTTTATTTTTATTTTTTTGTTTGTTTATTCAAAATGGTACCATTCAGACTGTATTTACTTGTGTGAATTCTTTGTTCATGTAGGAAGAGATGAATGCTCTACAAGAGAATATTCCGAACCCTGACTGATTTGTGGTGATCTGTAAATACAGACACCTGACTGTAAAATCCCATAAGTATCATCCCTTATACTTTGTGAGACGATTGTGTTTCTTAGAAGAGCTACCTTTGAGTTTATACAGCACATGATCAACAGAGTCTGTACCATTCAAAGAAACCATTTTGTTACTTCAATGTAACCGACATGTTGACATGCTGCCTTTAAGATCTACACATAAGTTTCATTTGATTGCAGCTGTTTGCAGTATTTTGTCCTGCAATCTATTTTAAATTGCTTATGTTAAAAATGTTTATATCATGAGTGTGTGTTTTGTATTGGAATTTTTTTTTCTTTACTTTTTATCACATTGCTGTATCACTCTGTAAAAAAAATAGCAATTTCATAAGGGTGTGCAGAAGTTTTATACCCATGTGTGTGAGAGAGAATGTTTGTTATTTTGTGACTTTGATTCTATATATATATTATACTGTTTTCAAGAAAATAGGCTTCCAACTCAAGTTGAGCATCAGTTTTGCAGACTAAAAATATTTGTCAACAAGTTTCTCATTTTTGTTCTCATTAACAAACATGCGTTTGCTTTTATGCTCCAGTTATATTTGTTATTTTTGAAAAAAAATTAGATAAACATTTTTCAAAACATGAAATAATTAGAATATATATATACAGACATGCTATAATATATATAGTAGCGTTTTGGTGTACATTTTTAAAATAATTTTTAAAATCTGCAATTTAAGTATGTTTTGTTTGAAGTTTTGTACTTTGCTATATTTCAAATCATATTTGTAACTGTATAAAGAAATAAAAAATAGCAATAATGCAAGGGGGGAAAAATTGCACTCCGGAAACCACTTCGCATGCGCAGCGCTTTAGAGAGCAGCTCTGTTTCTGACTCGTCGTGCACCAGGTCAATGCAAGAGTGGAAAAATCTGTAAAAAGAAAACCTTGATAAAGAAAAGAAAGCTAATCTCTGTTTTTCAAAAAAGGTGCTTTATGTTCCCTGTTTTGCGTTAAGATTCTGAAGATCTAGCCTGTACAAAGCTGTTTTAATGAACATAAAATAGTTTCACACTCCAATGTTGATCCATCGGAAGTTGAAACAGTATTTAAATAAAAATATTTTTCTATGCAATTGAGCAATAGTAATGGAGCAGCATTGACCTTCAGAAATCCGTCTCCATACCCCCCTGTCCTCTACATCTGCCTCTTTCAACCCATCTACCTGCATGTCTTCCCTCACCATATCCATAAACTGCCTCCTTGGTCTTCCTCTTTTCCTCCTTCCTGGTGGCTTCATCCTCAGCATTCTCCTACCGATATACCCCATGTCCCTCCTCTGCACACATCCAAACCATCTCAATCTCGCCTCCCTCACATTGTCTCCAAAACGTCCTACATGCGCTGATACTCTAATAAACTCATTTCTAATCCTGTCCATCCTCGTCACTCCTAATGATAACCTCAACATCTTCAGCTCTGGTACCTCCAGCTCCACCTCCTGTCTTTTACTCAATGCCACTGTCTCTAAACCATACAACATCTCAGGTCTCACCACAGTCCTATAAACTTTTACTTTCACTCTTGCAGATACTCTTCTATCACAAATCACTCCTGCCACTCTTTTTCACCCACTCCACCCTGCCTGCACACTCTCCATTACTTTGCAAACACTATTGTCCACGGAGACTCCTGTCTGACCTCGTCCGTCAACCTGTCCATCACCACTGCAAACAGGAAAGGGCTCAAAACCGATCTTTGATGCAGTCCAACCTTCACCTTGAACCAGTCTGTCATTCCTACTGCACACTTCACTGCTGTCACACTGTCCTCATACATGTCCTGCACCACCCTCACATACTTCTCTGACACAGCTGACTTCCTCATACAGTACCACAACTCCTCTCTTGTCATACACTTTCTCTAAATCCACAAACACACAATGCAACTCCTTCTGACCTTCTCTATATTTCTCCATTAACATTCTCAAAGCAAATAATGCACCTGTGGTGCTCTTCCTCTGCATAAAACTATACTGTTGCTCACAGATGGTCACCTCTTCTCTCAGCCTGGCTTCCACTACTCTTTCCTGGTACCAGCACACTGCTTCTCCATTCCTCAGGCATCCTCTCACCTTCCAAAATCCTGTTAAACAATCTTGTTAAAAACTCTACTGCCATCTCATCTAAACATCTTCATGCTTCTACCGGTATGTCAGCTGATCCAACTGATTTTCCACTCTTCATCCTCCTAAATGCTGCTCTCACTTCCTCCTTACTAATCCTATTCGCTTCCTGCTTCACCATCTCCACACCATCCGACCTTCTCCCTCTCCTATTTTCCTCGTTCCTCAGCTGCTCCAAATACTTCTTCCATCTTCTCAACACATTTTCATCTCCATCCTTTATTGCTCTAACTTGCATCACACACTTCCCAGCTCGGTCTGTCTGGTTAATCGGTATAAATCCTCTATAAATTTCTCCTTCCTTAGTTTCGAACTTCACATACAGCTCCTCAAATGCCTTTTCCATGGCTTTCGCCACATCCCTCTTTACTTGCTGCTGCATCTCTTTGTACTCCTGCCTACTTTTCTCATCACTCTGTTGATCCCAATTCAGTTTAGCCAACCTCTTTCTCCTTATGCTCTCCAGCACTTTCTTATTCCACCACCACGTCTCTCTTTGTCTTCCTTTCTATTTCCAGATCTCACACCAAGTACCTTTTTAGCTGTCTCCCTTATCACTTCTGCAGTAGTTGCCCAATCATCCAGCACCTCCATACCACCGAGCCCCTGTCTGACCTCTTCCCTGAACCTCACACTACAGTCTTCCACCTTCAGTTTCCGCCATCTTATTCTTCTTTCAGTTCTCACACTATTCCTCTTTATCTTCACCTCCAAAACCATCCTACAGACCACCATCTGATGCTGTCTATCTACACTGTTCCCTGCCAACAGGGGTACAGTCTCCAATCTCCTTCAGGTTGCATCTCCTACATAGAATATCTGTGTGCACCTTCCTCCACTCTTATACGTCACCCTATGATCCTCCTTCTTCTTAAAATAAGTGTTGACCACTGCCATTTCCATCCATTTAGCAAAGTCTACCACCATCTGCACTTCCACATTCCTTCTCTTCCATCTCATAACCCACTTGTGGAGCTCAAGTCAAATCAAGTCAAGTTTATTTGTATAGCGCTTTTCACAACAGACATTGTCTCAAAGCAGCTTTACAGAAATACAGTTAAGGTGAATGGTGTGCATTTATCCCTGATGAGCAAGCCGTGGCGACTGATGACATTTATCATCACCCCTTCAACTTCCAGCCACATCCCTCTTTACCTTCACGTTCATCACCCTATCAGAAACTCTCTTCACCTCTACTACACTCTTACTGTACTCTTCCTTCAGAATCACCCCTACACCATTTCTCTTTCCATCCACATCATGATAGAACAGTTTAAAGCCGACTCCAATGTTCCTGGCCTTACTCCCTTTCCACCTGGTCTCCTGAACACACAACATATCCACCTTTCTCCTCTCCATCATATCAGCTACCTCTCTCCCTTTACCAGTCATAGTACCAACATTTAAAGTACCAACCCGAACCTCCACTCTCCTACACTGCTTCTTTCCCTGCTGTCTCTGAAGATGTATTCCTCCTCCTTCAGCCAACAGTAGCCCAATTTCCATCGGTACCCTGTTGGCAAACAATACCTATGGCGGTTGTTGGTAACCTGGGCCTCGACCGATTCGGTATGAAATTCTGGTTCGTGATCCGCATATTTGATTTGGCACATGTTTTACGCTGGATGACCTTCCCCATGCAACCCTCCCATTTATCCGGGCTTGGGACCGGCACTAAAAGTGCACTGGCTTGTGCAAACCTACTCGCTGGGTTTGAGTTGGTTCATTTAAATTAATTGGAAGAAAAAAAAAAGTTGGTTTATTTAAATTAATTGGAAAAAACTAATTTATAAAACCAACTTAAATAATTCACAAAAAGTAATTTTTTTAGTTCTCAAGTTCAAATCACTGATTCAATGATCTTGTCGCTATTTAAGCTAATGTCGAAATTTCGTATGGAGCTGCTGTTGTGTGAAACGTATTATTTACTCTTATTATCATATTATCACTATAATTAAATAATCCAGACAGTGTTTGTGTATGAGAGATCATACAATGGTGACAATTGCTCTACTGTATACAGTATGCATCATTTTAGTTAATTTAATAAACTGTTTAAATTTAGTTCTTTATTGTCTCTTACTGAATACACAATAATTATTATGCTTATTTATAATGATTATTGTTACATGTGGCAAAAATAACAGATAATTGGGAATGGGGCCTTGGGGCCACAGGGAGCCCAGAAACCCTAGAGGTGCCTGTGGACACCAGTGATACGACCCAGCTGAAAGCTACATGTTAAATTATTATGAAACAAACCCCTGGACATACAATATTTAACCGACCATTTTGACTTCAAGTGCAGGAAAGGCAACAGCTTTATTATGCAGTATATGCTGTGTTTGCCAAAGGCGACTGAACTGGCAGCTTATAATTACTTGTTATTAAACCTGTGCAAGCATGTTGAGCTCAGATATTAATACTTATATCTTTAAATAATTGTTAAACTGTTGCATCACTGTGTGACATTGATAATGTTGGTTAGCACCGGGGTTGGAAATGAACAGGGACTGGGGGGAAAAGTTTCGTGATTTAGGAGTCATATGAAATGAATGAAGTGTTATTTCAGTGGTATATATTTTAGAGTAGATCTGCTGATGTTGCATTAGATTTGAGCATTACTCTATAACCAATCACACACTTTTGGTGAGAATGCAGTGTTGATTCGTCACTGTGGAAAACACCAGAGTTGTTCAATGAGTGAGCTCACAGTCTGAATTTTCAATCTGCATTTGTGATTTCTTTCATTATCATAAATGACATTATAACAGGAGTGTTTTTTTTTTTGTTTGTTTGTTTTTTTTGCTGTGAAAGTGCATAACTCACGTTAGACACAAGTCATGAACCGTAGTGTTTTTTTTTTTTTTGTTTTTTGTTTTTTTTTATTGCTTTCTTGCAAATAAAATGAAGCTTTTATTTTATTATTATACTTTTGTTTTATCTGTAGCCAGAATATGACTTGTTTTTTCTACCTAGATTATAACAATACGTCTATTAAAATTACCACCTGTTTAAATGTAAATAGGTATATGAGGTATATACTTTTATATCAAATTTACCTAGGAATGTTAACATAATAGATACTGTAGATACACTGACAAGACATAAATACCTCATGCAAAATTGCACTTTAATTTGTAAAGGGGTTCCTTTAATTAAAAAAATAGTTAAAGTCCTTCACTCCACCCCTGCTGTAAAAAAAAAAAAAAAGTAACTCTGTAAATGTATAAATAATATACATTTTGATTAATATAATATACAATTTTATTAAAAATATTCCTTAAAAAAGACTCGTATTAGGTAGCGCCGTTATCTCTATTGACTGTATAAGCTCCGCCCACTTCAAAACTGAAACTTCGGCTGTGACATACAGTATTGCTTCTGCATTAAGACATACAAATATTAAGCCTTTTTTTCTGTTTTAGTTTCACTTTGATTTCCCTTTCCATTGCCTCCACGAAGAAACGGACATTACCTGTTATTTTCCGGGTTTGGTTTGGTTCTGGAGTTTTAGAAGAATAACGGTCGTTTTTTTTTTTTTACTTCTCTTTATAAAACGAAAGTATATCTTCCTTTTTTTTTTTTTTTTTTTAATTCTGATCTGGTATTTGATTAAGGACTGTTTTTTTTTTTTTTGTTCTGCTCTGCATTGCCCTGATTACTAGATGGAATTTATGGAGTGTACTCTGTTCTGCACTATTCCGTCCTGTTCATTGAGGAACCGTTTCTTCCATCTCCTGCTTACCTGACCATTTATTGAAGAACTTTTCTTAAAATCTCGCATTGTATCCTTCATTTGATTCCTACCAACCCACTGACACAGGAGGAATAAACTGGAAGCAACATGTATTTGTCTGTGTTTGTAATGTTTGTCTGTGCTGTTGGATATGAAGGTAAGACATTTTTTTGTTGTTGTTTAGATTAAATTATTCATGATGTTCCTAAAATCAAGTCAAGTCAAGTGGCTTTTATTGTCATTTTTACTATACACAGTGGTACACAGTACACAGTAAAAACGAAACAACGTTCCTCCGAAACCCTGGTGCTACATTAAACAACAAAACAACATAAAGTGCGTCGAGTGCAGCCTGCTGCAAACAGTGCAAACAAAAGAACAGTACAGACAGACAGAGTGCAGACTGATGGCTTGTGGAAAGAAACTGTTACACAGTCTTGTTGTGACGGCCCGAATGCTTCAGAACCGTTTTCCTGATGGTAGGAGGGTGAAGTATGTGTGTGAGGGGTGTGTGTGATCGTCCACAATGCTGTGTGCTTTGCGGATGCAGCGTGTGGTGTAAATGTCCATGATAGAGGGGAGAGAGACTCCAAAGATCTTCTCAGCTGTCCTCACTATACTCTGTAGGGTCTTGCGATCCGAGACGGTGCAATTCCCAAACCAGGCAGTGATGCAGCTGCTCAGGATGCTCTCAATGGTCCCTCTGTAGAACATGGACAGGATGGGGGGAGGGAGATGGGCTTTCCTCAGCCTTCTCAGGAAGTAGAGACGCTGCTGGGCTTTCTTGGTGATGGAGCTGGTGTTAAGTGACCAGGTGAGGTTGTCCGCCAGATGAACACCAAGGAATTTGGTGCTCTTGACGATCTCCACAGAGGATCCATCGATAATCAGTGGAGATTGGTCGCTCTGTGCTCGCCTGAAGTCCACAACCATCTCTTTCGTTTTGTCCACGTTCAGAGACAGGTTGTTTGCTCCACACCAGGCAGTTAACCGTTGCACCTCTTCTCTATATGCTGACTCATCGTTCCTGCTGATTAGACCCACCACGGTCGTGTCATCAGCAAACTTGATGATATGATTCGAGCTGTGCGTTGGTGCACAGTCGTGAGTCAGCAGAGTGAACAGCAGTGGACTGAGCACACAGCCCTGAGGGGCTCCAGTGCTCAGTGTGGTGGTGCTGGAGATGCTGTTCCCGATCCGGACTGCCTGAGGTCTCCCAGTCAGGAAATCCAGGATCCAGTTACAGAGAGAGGTGTTCAGGCCCAGAAGGTTCAACTTCTCGATCAGGTGCTGAGGAATGATTGTGTTGAATGCTGAGCTGAAATCAATGAACAGCATTCGTACATACGAGTCCTTGTTTTCCAGGTGGGTGAGGGCCAGGTGGAGGGTTGTGGAGATGGCATCGTCCGTGGAACGGTTTGGACGATACGCAAACTGCATGGGGTCCAGGGAGGGTGGAAGCTGTGTCTTGATGTGCCTCATGACGAGCCTCTCGAAGCACTTCATCACGATGGGAGTGAGCGCGACGGGACGATAGTCATTAAGGTAGGAGACAGTCGATTTCTTTGGCACAGGAACGATGGTCGTTGTCTTGAGGCACATGGGAACAACGTTACTGCTCAGGGAGATGTTGAAGATGTCAGTGAAGACATCTGCTAGTTGTTCTGCACATTCCTTGAGCACTCTGCCAGGAATGTTGTCAGGTCCAGCAGACTTCCGTGGGTTAACTCTGCATAGAGTTTTCCTCACTTCAGCTGTGGTTAGACAGAGCACCTGGTCAGTGGGAGGAGGGATGGTCTTCCTCGCCACCACATTGTTCTGTACCTCAAACCGGGCGTAGAAATCGTTCAGCGCATCTGGGAGGGAGGCGTCACGGTCACAAGCAGGTGATGTGGTCTTGTAATTCGTGATCGCCTGGATGCCCTGCCACATGCGCCGGGTGTCTCCACTGTCCTGGAAGTGGTCGTGGATTTTCTTCGCGTGCGTGCGCTTTGCCTCTCTGATAGCACGAGACAGTTTGGCCCTTGCTGTTTTTAAGGCCGCCTTGTCCCCTGTTCTGAAGGCAGAGTCTCTTTGTTTCAACAGCGCACGCACATTTGCAGTCATCCACGGTTTCTGGTTGGAGCGTGTAGTGATGGTCTTGGAGATGGTCACATCGTCAACGCACTTACTGATGTAGCAGGTCACTGATGACGTGTACTCCTCCAAGTTGATGGAATCGCCGTGGGTTGCAGCCTCTCTAAACATGTCCCAGTCAGTGCACTCAAAACAGTCCTGAAGAGCAGAAGTAGCTCCTTCTGGCCAGGTTTTCACCTGTTTCAGAACCGGTTTAGAGCGTCTGATGAGCGGTCTGTATGCTGGAATAAGCATAACAGAGCAGTGGTCTGAGTATCCGAGATGGAGGCGGGGCTCCGCACGATACACGCCGGGGATGTTTGTGTAAACAAGATCCAGCGTGTTCGCTCCTCTCGTTGCAAAGTCCACATGCTGATGGAGTTTAGGAAGCACAGTCTTGAGATTCGCATGGTTGAAATCTCCGGCGATAATAAACAATCCGTCGGGGTGAGCATTCTGCAGGTCGCTAATAGTGCCATAGAGTTCACACAGTGCCTCCTTAGCATTAGCACTTGGTGGAATGTACACTCCGACAATGTAAACTGTGGTGAATTCCCGTGGTAAATAAAAAGGTCTGCATCTAACAGTCACAAACTCCACTAGCGATGAGCAGTAGCATGAAACAAGCACAGAGTTCTTACACCATTCCGTGTTGAAATAAACACACACGCCACCACCGCGAGTCTTACCGCACAGAGCTGTGTTTCTGTCGGCTCGAAACACGGTTAGCCCGTCTAGCTGGATGGCGGCGTCCGGAACTCTGTCGCTGAGCCACGTCTCCGTGAAAACAAAGACGCAACAGTCTCTAAACTCTCGCCGTGTGGTTTGCTGGAGTCGGATGTAGTCTAGTTTATTATCCAGGGAGCAGACGTTGGAAAGAAAAATGGACGGGATAGCCGGCCGGCTAGGGTTAGCATTTAGCCTAGCACGGACACCCGCCCGCTTGCCGCGCTTCCGCTTCCTCGAACAGCGCTTTCGAGGTCTCCTCTCCCGGCCACCGGCATCGGGTAACACCGAGGGCTGGGGGCCTGGTCTTTGTGGCCGAGGTCGCAGCAAGCCGAGGTCGCGAATGTTGTTAATAAGATCATCATGCAGATTGTTGGTTGCATGATGTCTGTACTGTAACAGTGTCTGGTGGTCGTACACATGAACACAGCTGTCTCTGGTGTCCATGTATTGTGGAAGGTCGGGCTAAATATGGTGAAAGCACCATTTTTGGATCCGGAGAGGCCGCTGCGAGCTACTGCCGCGCCGCCATCTTGGATTTTCTAATGACTAATTGAATTGTATTTGCATTTTATGATATGCTCTTTCCTGTAACTGAAATAGGTCTAGAAAAAAATTGTGTGTCTGTTATTTGTTTACTATGGTATTAATGCAGCTCTTCGAGTCCATGGCCCCTCAGATCCACTTGTGGCTCAGCTGGGAGGATCAGTGCTCCTGCCATGTTTTACTGAAAGTTCACTGCCGTTAGAAGATCTCCAGGTAGAATGGAGAAAGATGGATTCAGGTTCTGTAGTGAGCCTCTTCCAGCAAGGAAAAAGCAGACCAGATCTCCAGACTCAGGTGTTTAGAGACAGAACTGAGTTTTTCCCAGATGAGGTCTCAAAAGGGAATTTCTCCATCTTACTGAAAAATGTAGTTAAAGAAAATGCTGGAGTTTATAGATGTCAAGTCAACACAACCCAGGACACTGGCGAGGTCATAATGGAAATGAAAGAGATCAGTAAGTAATGTAAATTAATACATTTAAAATGCATAATATGTACCAATATGTTCGTCATTTTATGAAACACATCAAATCCACTACTACACGTGGTATTTACTGTTGTTATAACTTTGTCCATGCCCTTGTAGAGCATTTTGTGGTGACAGGGGCAGACCAACCAGTCATTGCCCGTGACGGTGAGGATGTCATACTGAACTGCTCTGTAGATTCCCATGTACCAGCCAGTGAGATTGAAGAAGTGACCTGGAAGAAGACCGATGGAAATGAAGACATCCTTGTCCTGCTTTATCAAAACAGTGAAATATTCCCAGATTCCTCACATGAGAGTTATCAGGGAAGAGTTGATTTCTTTTCCTCTGAAATATCCAAAGGAAACTTCTCACTACAGTTGAAGGATGTAAATATGGAAGATAAAGGAGAATTCACATGTGAGGTCCATACTAGTGACATGTCAGCAAGGACCACTGTGGTACTGCATGGTGTAGGTAATGTACCTGGTCACTTATATATCTGTATGATCTTTCAAATTTAATGAAAATAATGTAATGAGGTTTAAGTGAGCAAAGCAAAGCATGTCCAGCTGAACATATTTCAATCTAGTAAAATAACCTAGGTCTAGTTCTGCCCAAAATCTAACTTAAGCAACCAATGTAGCAAAAGTCAAAAAGGTCACAACCATTATCATATTTTATGAACTTCACTGTGAACAGTTCTACACATGATTCTCATAATTACTAAATAAAAATGTGATTCTGTTTAGTCCCTAATTGTTTATTATTCATGTTCTACTGCTACAGGTTTCTCTGCTCTCCATATACTAATCTTGGTGTTTTGCTTGATTGCACTATTGCTGGCAGTAGGATTTGGTGGTCCTGTCTTTAAACTACTGAGAGAGAGAGGTACCTAGAGTACCATTTATCCATTATTATTATTAAAAAATATTTTGTGAATAGACGTTTGACTATATGTTTTTTCTTTTTTTTTTTGCATGTTTGTTGCTTTTTGCTTGTGGTCAACAGAAGGTAAGTCTTTTCTCTATGTTTTAACAGTTATGATTTCAGCTCAGATTAATTTCCTATCTCTGGTGTGGGTTGTTTCATTCCTTATAGGGTTTATTCCAGAAGTTATCATTTGTTCAACTGTCAGTATCATGAGAATCATCGTGCTGATGAAAACCTCTTTGTATCTTGACAGATTTCCACGTAAGCCAACATCAAACTTATTTTAATTATACATTGAGATATGACATGTATACAGTGAATATGTATGTAAACATTTTGTTTTTATTTCAGAGTTTTTACAAAAAGTGACAAAGAATTTGGCCTTTCCACTTTACCATTCAAGTTTAATATTGGGTGCATGTTCATGTAAGTGAAACAAAAAAATGTATACTGACATTCATGCTCTTTCCAGACATTAGCCTTCCTTCTAGCAATTCCTCCTGATGTCTCTCACACCTTAAGTTTTTCTTCTCTTAATGTCCCTCACTCCACAAGTTTATGCCAACTAATGTCTCTCACTCCTTAAATGTATTCCTCCTGATATCTCTCACTCCTTGAGTTTCTTTCTCCTGATGGCTCTCACTTTTTTCGGACCTGGAAAAAAAAATTAATTAAGGCAAGCATAAAATCTAAGAACACTTTCCGGCTGTGTGTACCTTGCTCCTCTCTCAGTGGCCACTCTTACAGTAGGGTGCCCCTGCTCCTCACAGTTGTGGCCACGCTAGTTTCAGGGGCTCACAGATGGACCTTGCAGAAGGTTTCGAAATGGGCTTGTCCCTTTCTCTTGCCTTACCTGCTTGATCCAGCGCTTGTTTGCAAGCTTCTCCTGAGGACGGACGCATCCCTCACAGGTTGGGGAGTGGTCATAAGGTCTATGGGGAGGGCCCCTGCTGTGACACATCAATTGCCTAGAGATGCTGGACGTGCTTCTAGCTTTGTAGCATTTCCTGTCAGAACTCAGAGGTCATCATGTGTTGATCCGCTTGGATAACACCTCGGTGGTCTCTTACATCAACCACCAGGGGGGGTCTGCGCTAATGCCTCCTGTACAAGTTGGCATGCCAGATCCTCCTGTGGGCCCAGTGTAAGCTGCTCTCCTTGAGGGTAGCATACATTCTGGGTCATCAAGGCAAGGGCTGAGCCCAGGAAATGGTGGCTCCACCCTAAAGTGGTGGAGCAGATCTTCGAGAGATTTGGCAGGGCTCTGGTAGACCTGTTTGTGACTCAAGAGATGTCACACTGTCCCCTCTGGTTCTCCCTTACACCTCCAGCGTGAGGGGGCACAGCTCTGAGAGTCACTTGCTCTTTGGCTGTCACATATGCTATACATCAATCAAATAGAATTAAGAGTGCAGTGCATAAAAACTTGGGGTTATTCTGGAAAACCAGTTCTTCCTCAACACCCCATTGTTCGTTCCTGCCTAAAGATCTACTCCATCACTATTCACATTTAATTTTGCAAACACATATATGTGTTAAATTTGTACAAAATGTGTAAATTAACCTATTTTCTTATTCTATCTTTCATTTAGATTTGTTTATTGGCCAGATACAGACCATAGATGAAAAATTGAATGCCTTTCTAACAGCCATAGCAGTGGTGGTTGTCATCTGTGCTGTTGTTGTAGGTAACAAAAAAACATACTTTGTATATTCTTTGTATAACTCATTTCTTTAATTACTAAGATGGATTTTTTTTCCAATATGATTTTTTGTAAACAATCTTTACCTCTGCATGTTTTTAATTAACTCATTTATTTATACAGTTTTGGTAAAATTATTGCAAACGTGTTACTATTACATGAGTCTTAATCCTCCTGTACAAGCTGGCATGCCAGATCCTCCTGTGGGCTCAGGGAAAGGTGCTTTGAAATGAATTTTCAGCTTAAACATTTAGAAGCACTTTTTATATATGCGAATAGTTTAAGTGATAGCGGTTTTTTTTTTGTGATTTCAATTTTCTTTTGGAAAAATTGATTAGAATTAATGCCATCCTTGTTTGAGGACTGTCATGAAATACATAACACTAATGTCGATAGATAGATAGATAGATAGATAGATAGATAGATAGATAGATAGATAGATAGATAGATAGATAGATAGATAGATAGATAGATGTGCAAAAGAGGCATCCACAGACTCCCTGGATAAACAGTTCAAAAGCAATGTAAATTCTGCGTTTTGCCTGTATTAAATAACCAATATTGATGGTAAAAAGGCCGATCTAGAGACATCCAGAAAACATGTAGTAATATGTCAGATATTAACCAATATTGTGTGATATATTCCTGCAAGATAAATATATCAAAAATAAAATTAATATGAAATATTGAAAATTGTCCCACATTGTGTTACAGCTGTTTATGATTTGCGTATGCATCTGACTATGTGTCTAGAAGGATTAAAAGCAATATTGTTGGCACTCGGTATCAATCTCAGTCCCAATGTGAACTGTGAGTACAGTTATACAATGCTTTAATAATATATAACCACAAAAATACAGAAAGTCTACAGTATTTACTGTCATAACCAATATATTTATATAATTACTACAGTTCAACTCTTTTAAAATATTTGTTTGATCTTCTGCACAATGATGAAAATCTCTTGGAATTTTTAGATGACTTTGAGATTCAGGTAGTTTTGGTACTGCCAACTTTAACTGCTGGGATTATTTTTGCACTCTCTCTACAAAGGCACCTTTATCTAGAAAAACCTTTTTCATGTAAGGAGCATAACTTTTATATGAATAATTCATTCTAAACTGAAAATGATGTGTGATTCCTCTTGCATATTAGTGCAGTGTTTATCTTGTTGCAGGTGTGCATATCACTTTCTCATCTATTTTATTTGCTGCATACTGTGCCTATGAAATAGTAGCTTATATAATTTACTCTGTTACAATTAACAGTTTTGTTAAAGGTAAGTACTTACAGCACAACACAAAAAAAAAGGAAAGTGCATAAATAAATAAATAAATAAATAAATATATAAATAAATATATATTTAATGAATATTTATTTAATAAATAAGAAAAAAAAATATATATATATATATATATATATATATATAATTTTTTTTCCTATTTATTAAATAAATATTCATTATAAATGTATTAATAATTAAAATGTATTGTGTTTGTGTTGTATGTGCTAACAATTTTTGTACTCAATTTGAAGGATGCGCAATTCCATTTCTGGTTGGATTAGTTATATGTGCATGGCTAGTAATAATTTATATATTGCGTTGTCACCGTAGACATGGAGATTGCTCACAATGGAGGAAAATAGGATGTAAGTGTGATATTTATATACATAGATTTTTATTCCATCCCTAATAATGTATTGTTTATCTCACTCTCATGAGATTAGTTCCAGATTGATGAATGTAAACTGTAGAATAAACAGAAACTTTGTGTACATCACCACCTGAATAGCTCATTCATGACCCATAATTGGTGATAAGAAAACTGTTAACAGTTAATTACATTTATTTAAAGGACTTTTTTTTTCCTTCTTGTTTTTGGTTTTAGTTTAAGTTCTTTTATTTCTCCCTGATAGTATATTCTTGTTTGTTTCTTGCACAGTTACTGTATGTACAATAAGGTCAATAATAGTTGATGTAATTCAATGCAATGAAAGCAATAAGACAGAATGGCCCAACATTAGGAAAAAATAAAATTTAGCTGGTCTAATTATTTATATTAATTACATCAATTATTTTATTTATAATCTTTTTTTTTTTTTTTCTTTTTCAGATTTATGCTGTACTCTCATTACTGCATTATTATTCACTACATATGTCACAATGAGCTTTTATTATGCATACATCATCTTGCAAATAAAAGGTACAGTATATCATATTTATTCACTAGATCTCACCAAAGATCATGCATCTGATTTACCCCACATTAAAATGAACTGAGAAATGTATGATGAGAAAAACTTTCATCTGTTTTAATCTGAGTAATATATTATATTTCAATGATGATTGCAGAACGTGCTGGATTTTTGGCTCTGATACCACTGCTCTCTGTTTTGCCAGCAATGTGTTTGTTCAAACATCCCAAACATTTACCTGGTGAGTCTCATAATAAATAAATGAGGGATTATTAATTATTTATGCTTTCTAGGTTTATGATGTTATAATTAATTTATTATATTTACCTTATCTGTCATCCATCTTATTCTGAATTACAGAGGTCTTTCACATTATGGTCTACATGTTTGGAGCTGTAGGTCTTAGTGCTTTAAATGCAATTTTTCTTGCCACAGAACTGATCCTGAAAGCAGGTAATGTAAAATTCCACCATAAACAAAACAGCAAAAATGTGGTTCAATGAATAATTCTGTTAAATATTATAATACAAGAAAATATATATACTCAAAAAAAGAAAATGCACACAAAAATAGTTATGCTACACGCTTATATATCAGTATATACATTATGCTTTACAATTTTATATCAGTGCAGTGCTTTTGCCTGATTTACACCAAAGGCTGATTAGCAGATTAAGAATTTCTAAACACAGTTTAATTGTAGTTCATGTTCAGAAAACCAACAATAGTTCAAATTATGGACCCAGAGCATTGGACATGAAGTATTGCATTTTCCTGCAAACTTGCTATTGGTGTCTCATGGCTCATATATTCTGCATTTATTATATATATATATATATATATATATATATATATATATATATATATATATATATATATATATATATATATATATATATATATTATTATTCTAGCATAACATTGTGTATCGGTTTATATTTTGCCTTGATTTACACTAAAAATGAGATTTAACTGTCTCTAGGGAAAGGAGCACGGACTATAGAAGATCTCCGTGTGATAGTTTTACCCCTTGAAACAGTGTTTGTCTTTGCTTGGCTCACCTTGCAGATCTATGATGCCTGTGAGTACTGTCTGGAATATTACTTGATTCTATACATATTTTATAAACGCCACTTGCAGTTCTTTGGTAATTTAATAACTAGTTTTAAAATGCATGGGGCAAAATGTGTACAGCCAGGACTTAATTTATTAACTGGTATTCTAAGAAAACATGTTAAACTGCTCTGAATTCCTACACATTCTGTCTGAAACTGTGTTTTTCAGGGATGAGATACAAGGACGGGTAAGCCCATTTTTATTATTGCTAATAATTGCTAATTTTGAACAAATTTCCAGCAGGTTCGGAATTCTGTATGACAAATCTTT
This sequence comes from Silurus lanzhouensis, assembly GCA_039877035.1. Lineage (NCBI taxonomy): Eukaryota > Metazoa > Chordata > Actinopteri > Siluriformes > Siluridae > Silurus > Silurus lanzhouensis. The sequence continues at coordinate 1,011,307 of JBCEWE010000348.1, read as the reverse complement.
CACAAGTCTGTTCTTGTTTTCAACAGAGCACTGTATCTTTATGAAGATACGGGAAGACCAGGACCCGAGGTATGAAAGTCTGAGGGCCTACAATGGCTAAACCCCATATAACATTCTTAGCTAATAATAATAATAATAATTATGATAATAACAATAATATGTATTATTGTTATTTTCATTATTATTATTACTTTTATTATCTTGTTTGTATGTTTATTCATACAAATAAATATAAAATAAGTTACCATCTTACCATTCAGACTGTATTTACTTGTATGAATTCTTTGTTCATGTAGGTTGAGATGAAGGCTCTTCATGAGAATATCCCGAACCCTGACTGACTTGTGGTGATCTGTAAAATATAGACACCCCTCTATAAAATCCCAGAAATATCATTTCTTATGCTATGTGAGATAATTGTTTGTGTTTCTTATAAAATCTACCTTTGAGTTTCTACAGCACATGATTAACAGAGTCTGTATTAAAGAAAACATGTTGTTACTTCAGTGTAACCGACATGTTGACGTGCTGCCTTAAAAGTTAAAATCGTTTAATTGCAGCTATTTGCAGTAACTTGGCCTGCAATCTATTTTAAATGGCTTTTGTTTAAAATGTATATATCATCAGTGTGTTAGATAATATACATTAGGGGTCACCACAGCGGATCATCCATATTTTGATTCGCATATTTTGATTTGGCGCATGTTTTTACGCTGGATGCCCTTCCTAACGCAACCCTCCCCATTTATCTGGGTTTGGGACCGGCACTGGCTTTGTGCAACCCTAATGGCTGGGTTTGGTTCCCTGACCATACATTATATATTAATAAACAAAACTAGCATGTGACTGTTTCTCGAGCAATTAAGCTTCCGACTCAAGTTAAGCATCAGTTTTGCAGACTAAAAAATAATTAAGTAAACAGGTATCTCATTTTTGTTCTATTTAACAAACGTGTTTGCTATATTTCCACTCATGCATCAGCTTTTATGCTCCAGTTATATCTGTAAATAATAAAAACAAATAAAATCTACATTTTTCTCAATATAATTAATAAGAAGTCATATTGTGTGTCTGTCAGAAAAAAGAAAAAAAAAAAAAAAGCGGAGAAAATAATGAAAGCAAGTTGAAAAATTAAGCACAGTTTTCGGCCGTGCGTTCCTCCTTGCCCCCGCTAAATTACGGGGGGCGATTCGCACAGCTTGTGTGTTGCTTGTTTGGGTGCAGAGCATGCGAGATCGGTTCTCGAAGAGGGAGCCGATTGTGTTCACTGTTCTTGCATGTCTTTGAGCTCGCTTGGCTCTTTTCAATGAAATGGGTGCTCTAACTCCTTCCGGGTCTGGTCCCGCTCTCGCCAAGGCAGAGCGTCATGCCAGATCCTGGGGTTTGCAGATGGACCTTGCAGAGGGTTTCGAGACGGGTTTTTCCGTATCTCCAGCCTTACCTGCTCGGTCTAGCGCTCGCTCGCATGCAGCTCCACCTTTCTTCCTCCGAGGAGGGGGAAGGGGGGGGTGTGCACTGCGATACGGAAGCCAAGGAGCTCTCGGAGGTTGTAACGCGTGCCGGTGCCAAGCTCGATATAACTTGGCCGGCTCATGAGCAGGAAGTGCTTTCATCTAGTTAGATGAGCGCTTTTTGACACCCCTATTGCAACCGCCGCATAGGGGTCTTCCATTTTTTCCAGATCCACACACCGAAGTGTCTAGGTCATCAGGGTAAACCTTTACCCCCACTTCTACTGTGTATTCCCACATTTTTGGCCGGAACGAATATGGTTATGAGGCTATGCCTCAGGTTGAAGAGACACTTGCCACCTATCTCTCTCTTGGAGTCGTCTCTTCCCTTAAGACCCCGACATTACCCACAAAGCCCCTACGCAATACTTTTGCGCTCATGGGTAAAGCCTATGCTTCAGCAGGTCAAGCTGCTGTATCCTACACACCATGGCAGTGTTGCAGGCATATCAGGCTGACCTGCTGCGTGAATTGGATGTGGGGGGTGCCGTGGACGACCGTTTTGATGAGCTGCGCTGTACGGCGGATCTGGCTCTCAGAGCCACTAAAGAGACCGCTAGGGCCATTGGCCGGTCTATGGCTGCCATGGTGTCTACAGAAAGGCACCTGTGGCTCACACTGTCAGACATGTCTGATAGGGACAGGGCTGTATTGCTGGATGCTCCGCTGACTCCTTCTGGCCTTTTCGGCGGTTCCGAACAATCGGTGTTTGAGAGGTTTCAGGAAAATAAGAAACAGGCGGCGGCATTCCAGCGTTACCTCCCACGCCCTCTCATCGGGAGATTCAGAAACGCAGTGTCGCGACTTGCTCTTCCCCTGTGAGGAATCCCGCTCGGCGTCGAAGCCTCGTGAGGTGACAGATCTGAGTGCTGTCATCTCCAACAGGAAGGCTTCGGCAAAAAAAGCCTGACACGGAACTTTCTGGGGATCTGGCTGTGGAGGGCTTTTTCCGGTGCCCACCCTGTCCCGGACCCCCTCAGGGACCTGGTCCACTAACCCTGCCACCCTCAGTGCTTCAGGGCACGGCCAGCTCCAGCGAGCTCTCTCCTTGGTCTCCACCCGGCATCAATGTGGTCCAGGAGATCTCGCCTCCCCTAGAGCCGTCTCAGGGTGCTGCCTGGGCTCTGGGCGTTCCGGAGGTCAGTCTCGAGAGGCTGATATCCCTAAAGCATTTTCTTGGAGCTTGGAAAGCTCTCCCAGATGTGTCCCAGGTCCTTCTTAGGGCCCGGAGGAAACTTCTCTCTGTGAGGGCAGTTTACATCCCAGGCTGGTTGAACGAGGCAACAGACGCCCTCTCGAGGCAGGGGTTGAGGCCCGGGGAATGGCGGCTCCCCCCCGATGTGGTGGAGCAGGTTTGTGATAAATTCGGAAGAGCCCAGGTGGATCTGTTCATGTCTCGAAAAAACGTCTCACTGTCCCCTTTGGTTTTCCCTTATGCCTCCAGCCCCTCTGGGACTGAATGCCATGTCTCAGGCGTGGCCGAGGCTGCGTCTGTACACTTTCCCCCCTGTCTGCTCGTGTCGCACTGCTTCCGGGAGTTCTGGAGAGAGTTTGCCGGGATGGAGTCAGTCTCCTCCTGGTAGCTCCAAGGTGGCCGGGCAAACCATGGTTCGTGGACATGGTGGCTCTCCTCGAGCACCCTCCTCTGAGGAGGGACCTCCATTCTCAGCTAGGGGGTGCCGTATTTCAACCCGGCCCAGAGCTGTGGAGGCTGTGGCTGTGGCCCCTGAGGGAGCACGGCTCCGAGGTTCTGGTCTCTCCATCGAGGTGGTAGAGACCATTCTCCACTCCAGAGCTCCCTCCACTAAGAGGTCGTATGCCGCCAGTTGGCGCCTGTTCTTCTCGTGGTGTGCACGCCACCAGCTGGATCCAGTCCACTGCCCAGTTGGTTCAGTGCTAGATTTTCTCCAGGGACAGTTCGCCAAGGGGTTGGCTCTGTCCACCCTAAAAGTCTTCGCGTCTGCCATTTTGGCCAATCATGCCCCTGTGGCCAGGGATTCTCTGGGCAGAGACCCCTTTGTAACACGTTTTCTCCCCGGCACCCGGAGGCTGAGGCCCCGGTACGGCCTAGAGTGCCTGGATGGGACCTGGCCGTCGCTTTGGGGGCCCTTTCTGAGCCCCCCTTCGAGCCTCTAGCCAAGGCATCTTGGAAGCACCCTTCTATCAAAACCGCGTTCTTGCTGGCCATCTGCTCTATAAAAAGAGTAGGGGAACAGCAGGCCTTGTCTGTGGCCCCCTGCTTCCTGGAGTTTACCCCAGGTATGGCTGGTGCCCTTCTTTACATGTTACATCCCCAAGGTGCTCTTGGTCGTCCCACGGCCTGTTAGACTACAGGCATTCTATCCTCCTCCGTTCCAGGCCCCAGACCAAGAGAAGCTCAAGCGGCTCTGCCCGGTGCAGGCTCTGGACACTTACGTCCGCAGGACGGGTCCTTGGAGAAGATCCCATCAGCTGTTAGTCTGCTACGGCCCTTCCAAGAGAGGCCTGCCTGCTAATAAGCAGACTCTGAGCAGGTGGATCATTGACGCTATCACGTTGTCTTATGAGTCCTCTGGTCTCCCCGGTCCCTTCGGGGTTAGAGCTGACTCCACCCGGAGTGTGGCTGCCTCTAAGTCTTGGTCCTCTGGAGTTCCCCTCCAAGACATATGTGACGCTGCGGGTTGGTCCGCCCCACTGACCTTTGTGCGGTTCTATAACCTGGACCGTAGTGCCACCCCTGGCCCCTTGGTCCGCCTTTAGCTGTGGTCGCAGCTCGAGTTCCTGAAAGGGAACGTCTCTAGGTTACGTATGTAACCCTAGTTCCCTGGGGGGAACGAGACGCTGCGTCTCTGTGCCACACCTCCAGCGTCCCTGCAGCGCTTCCCTGAAGCTGCCGCTGGCTTCTCTTATATGCATTTTATACTCCTGGTCGTGACGTCACCTCATCGGTGATGGCCAGCGTCCAATTTTTGACTGATTACACACGTTATTCAGAGCATGAACACTCAGGCACGTTTCCAAAGCGTTTCAACGCAGCGTCTCGTTTCCTCAGGGAACTAGGGTTACATACGTAACCTAGAGACGTTCACACACACAAATTTCTATTACCCAAATGTGGTCTAACAAATGTAAACAATTTTATTTTATTTTTCTGGTAATTAATTTTATTTAAATAATTAAATTTTTGGCAATCTAATTGTTTATTAAATTTAATGAGTATAATAAAGTTTATTGCATTAATGTGATTTATTTAATTTAATTTTTTATAAAATAATATTCTATATATTTAAACAAGCAGGCATTTTATTTACATTTCTTTTTTAAATGTAAACTGTTCAAATGTTAATAATATTAAACTGTGTTAATAAAACATTTTGTTTTGCATTTCTTCCCCCAACTGTACCAAAATTTAACCAAACCGTGACTTAAAAACTGAGTTACGTACTGAACCATGAATTTTGCGTACCATTACACCCCAAATATATACATATATACACAGAGGTTGAAAGTAACAAATTACATTTACTTGCGTTGAGTAGCGTCTTTGTGTAAATTTCTTAAGTAGTTTTTAAAATTTGCAATTCAACTTTTATTTAAGTATGTTTTGTTACAAATTTTGTACTTCACTATATTTAAAATCATATCCATAACTGAGTAAAAAATAAATAAATAAATAAATGAAATAATGCAAGGGTGGGAAAATCGCACCCTGAAAACTACTGCACATGTGCAGCGCTTTAGAGAGCAGCTCTGATTCTGACTCGTCGTGCATCAAGTTGATGCAAAATTACACAAAAAGTAATTATTTAGTTCTCAAGTTTAAATCACTGATTCAATGATCTTGTCGTTGTTTAAGCTAATGTCCACATTTCCTCTGGAGCTGCTGTTGTATGAAACTTATTATTCACTCTTATTATCATATTATCACTCTAATTAAATAATCCAGACAGTGTTGTTTGTGTATGAGAGACCATACAATGGTGTCAATTGCTTTACTGTTGTCAGGGTGCGAGCGAAACAGAAGGCGGAAGCCGGAGTACAGCTCGCTTGGGCTTTAATGCACGTGTGAGGGAGAGAGAGAGATACGAGCACACACACACACAGTCGCGCATACGCGCACACACACACAAGCACAAGCACACGGCAGTCCTACGGTTGAGAAAGTCCGAGGTGCGCTAGCTGACCCGAGATGCACGGGGAGGTGAAGCGCAGCCGGTATTGGATTGTGGAGTCCGGATGGAACGGACAAGTGGAGTCCTGGATGACAACCGGTACGTGAAGACATGCAGCACGGAAATCAAACATAAACAATAACGAACGGGGAGTGAATGTGAGTGAGGGGTTTATGTAGGAGCGGGGTGGAGTGATGATGAGCTTCAGGTGTGCCTCGTTAAACCTGGAGCTTCAGAGAGAGTGGAGGCATGAGTGATGATGAGCTCCAGGTGTGCGTGGTTAAACCTGGAGCTCTATGGAGAGTGGAGGCATAGAGAGCCACCAAAGGGGGCGTGGCAGGTGGATCCCTGACAACTGTATACAGTATGCATCATTTCAGTAATTTAATAAACTGTTCAAATTTAGTTCTTTATTGTCTCTTACTGAATACACAATAATCATTATGCTTATAATGATTGTTGTTACATGTGGCAAAAATATCAGATAATTGGGGGATGGGTCCTTGGGGCCACAAGGAGCCCAGAAACCCTAGTGATGCCGGTGGACACCAGTGATACGACCCAGCTGAGAGCTAAATGTTCTTAAATTATTATGAAACAAACCCCTGGACATACAATATTTAACTGACCATTTTGACTTCAAGTGCAGGAAAGGCAACAGCTTTATTATGCAGTATATGCTGTGTTTGCCAAAGGCGACTGAACTGGCACCTTATAATTACTTGTGATTAAACCTGTGCAAGAATATTGAGTGCAGTTATTGATACTTGTATCTTTAAATTCAATAATTGTTGTACTCTTGCATTGCATCACTGTGACATTGATAATGTTGGTTAACACCGGGGTTGGAAATGAACGGGGACTGGGGGGAAAAGTGTTGTGATTTAGGAGTCATATGAAATGAATGAAGTGTTATTTCAGTGGTATATATTTTAGAGTAGATCTGCTGATGTTGCATTAGATTTGAGCATTACTCTATAACCAATCACACACTTTTGGTGAGAATGCAGTGCTGATTCATCACTGTGGAAAACGCCAGAGTTGTTCAATTCTTGAGCTCACAGTCTGAATTTTGAATCTGCATTTGTGATTTCTTTCATTATCATAAATGACATTATAACAGGAGGGTTCTTTTTTTTTTTTGCTTTCGCTGTGAAAGTGCATAACTCACGTTAGACACAAGTCATGGACCGTAGTGTTTTTTTGGGTTTTTTTTTTTTTGCTTGCTTTCTTGCAAATAAAATAAAGCTTTTATTTTCTTATCTGTAAAAATCAGTAAACAAATTCATAAATGGTTCTTAGTTTGGTTTAGCTGTAGCATATTATTATTTGTTTTTTACCCTAACCCTAGTTTATAACGCCAATGATTTTAACTATGAATGTTAACATAATAGATACTGTAGATACACTGGCAAAGCATTAACACCCCAAAACTTGCAGAAAAATTGCACTTTAATTTTTAAAGGTGTTCCTTTAATTTAAAAACAACTAGTTTAAGATGTATATGCCCTTGTCCTTTTTAAAGTACACTGGAGTCCTCCACCCCACCCCTGCTGTAAAAAAAAAAAAAGTAACTGTAAATTTTACGTAAGTTTTTTTATTTTAATTTACACTAAATAAGCTCCTTAAATGAGCTACTTTTTACTTTTACTTGAGTAGATTTTTAGACTGGTAACTTTACTGTTGCATTATCCATGGTTATCTACGGTATCTATTTAAACCTACAGTATGTTAAAAAAAAAGACTCGTATTAGGTCTCGTAGTTAACTTTATTACTTTTGACAATACACGTTAATCTAGTATACAGTAGGTTTACTGGTCGGCGCTTAATCTAGTATACAGTAGGTTTACTGGTCGGCGCTATATAGGGTTTTGTGTCTTGTCTTGTGTCGTCTGTCTGCACTGTCTGTCTGCACTGTTTGCACCAGGTTGCACTCGATGCACTTTATGTAACTTGTGTTTTAGCTTAATGTTGTTTTGTTTGTTTATTGTTTAGTGTAGCACCAGGGTTCTGGAGAAACGTTGTCTCATTTTTACTGTGTACTGTGTACCACTGTGTATAGTAGAAATGACAATAAAAGCCTCTTGACTTGACTTGACTTGACGTGGTGGGAGTCAAAATAGATGTAAAGACGCTTCAGAAAGGCATATCCGTTATTAAAAAAAAATCAAAAATAAATAAAATAGTACGAAAGTGCATTGCACTTTCGTACTAAAAAAAAATTATGTATTGCTATTTTACGGAAGTGCATTGCATTCACAAAGAAAAAATAATTCACAGCAAGGATCTCATAATTATGACTTGGTATCTCCTAATTATGACTTAGGAAGTCATAATTATGAGATCCTTGATGTGAATTATTTTTTCTTTGTGAATGCAATGCACTTCCGTAAAATAGCAATACATCATTTTTTTTTATCAAAGAACAAATAATACAATTTGTTGTTTGTGGTGTAAATATATATATATAAAATCAAGGCCCATATTTAAACACTCTTAAAACATCTTTACTGTATAGTGTTTGAGACTATACAGTAAAATCTAAAAGAAAAATCACCTTTATTTTACCTTCCTTTAAATTTTTTCTAATTCATTCAACTGCTCTTTACTCAGAGTGACCCTGACTATCACTGAATAAATTTTTAGGTCATTCTACTGTACAATGTTTAAGAAACATAAAAATCAGTGCATTTCAATCACCGTATTCAAACACTCATTAAACATTTTTCAATTTAAGTCATTTTACTGTACAGTTTTTAAGAAAAGTAAAGGCAAAATCACTTCACACATTAGTGCATTTTTAATCATGTTCCATATTTAACAGCCATTAAACATTTCCTTTTATAGGTTTGCTCAATCTTTTAAATTATTCTTTTTAGAGTCTCCCTGTATATTCTAGTATTAAATTTCACTGTGAATAAGAATTATTTGAAGGATTGAGCAAACCTATAAAGAAAAATGTTTTATAAGTGTTTGAATGTGGAACATGAATGATTTTTTTTTTTTTTTTTTTTTTTTTTTTTTTTTATATATATATAACGGAAACGCCATTCTAATTGCGTCTTTACTTCTATTTTGACCGCGGCCACCACCCCTACCGTAAGTGCACGATTAGACGGGCAACACAAAGAAAAGTGCGTGGCTCAACCGTGTATTTTCCAGATGTGGTATTGACTGTAAAAGCTGCGCACACTTCTAAACCGAAGCTGCTGAGCTGGCGCGGCTGTGACATACAGTATTACTTTTGCATTTAGACATACAGATATCAAGCTTTTTTTGTTTTGGTTTCACTTCTTTTTTTTTTCCTTTCCGTGCATCCATTAAGAACGGAAAAATACCCTTTTTCCTGTAGTTGGGTTTTGGAGTTTCAAATTCTCTTTTTAAAACGAAACCTGATCTTATTTACCTTCCATGTTTACTGAGACTGAATCCGCTTGTCTGTTACTTTGCTTTTAATTTTTTTTTTTTTGTGTTATTGCACTGGTTTTGGGATTCTGATCTGGTATTGGATTAAGGAATGTTTTTCGGATTTTTTGTTGCTCTGATTACTGGTTGGAATTTATGGAATGTCTTTTCATACTATGTTTTGCGTAATTCCGTTATGTGCATTGAGGAACCGTTTCTGATCTTCTGCTTACCTGACCATGTAATAAATAACTTTTATTAAAATATCTATACCATCACACTGATACACGAAGAATAAACTGGTCGCAACATGTATTTCTCAGTGTTGTTAATGTTTGTCTATGCTGTTGGACATGAAGGTAAGACTTTTTTATAGCTTGCATTATTAAATTACTCATGATGTAAAAATTGCTAAGTAAATGTATACTATTGTATACTAAATAAATGTATATGTTTGCATTATATGATATGATTTGTTATAACTGACATACAGTAGGTCTAGAAATTTGTACATTTAATTTGACTGATTAATTCTTGTAAATCACTGTAGCTTTGTTTGCCTCAATTAATCTAAAGAAAAACAATAGAAACGCTGGACAAATTTTTTGTTTCTGTACATGCCTGTTTCTTGTTTACTTTGGTATTAATGCAGCTCTTCAAGTCCATGGCCCCTCAGATCCACTTGTGGCTCAGCTGGGAGGATCAGTGCTCCTGCCATGCTTTATTGAAAGTTCACTGCCGTTAAAAGATCTCCAGGTGGAATGGAGAAAGACGGATACAGATTCTGTAGTGAGCCTCTTCCAGCAAGGAAAAAGCAGACCAGATCTCCAGACTCAGGTGTTTAGTGACAGAACTGATTTTTTCCCAGATGAGGTCTCAAAAGGGAATTTCTCCATCTTACTGAAAAATTTAGTTAAAGAAAATGCTGGAGTTTATAGATGTCAAGTCAACACAACCCAGGACACTGGTGAGGTCATAATGGAAATTAAAGAGATCAGTAAGTAATGTAAAGTAAAACATTTAGAATGCGTAATTTGTACCAATATGTTCGTCATTTTATTATTCACGTCAAATCCACTACTACACTTGTTCTTCTTCTTCTTTCGGCTGCTCCTATTAGGGGTCGCCACAGCGGATCATCCGTCTCCAAACCACCCTGTCCTTTACATCTGCCTCTTTCACACCAACTACCTGCATGTCTTCCCTCACCACATCCATGAACCTCCTCCTTGGCCTTTTTTTTTTCCTCCTACCTAGTGGCTCCATCCTCAGCATTCTTCTACCAATATAATTCATGTCCCTCCTCTGCACATGTCCAAACCATCTCAATCTCGCCTCCCTCACCTTGTCACCAAAACATCCTACATGCGCTGTCCCTCTAATAAACTCATTTTTAATCCTGTCCATTCTCGTCACGTCCCAAAACAAAAACCTCAACATCTTCAGCTCTGCTACCTCCAGCTCCACCTCCTGTCTTTTACTCAATGCCACTGTCACTAATCCATACAACATTGCAGGTCTCACCACAGTCCTACAAACCTTTTCCTTTCATTCTTGCTGATACCCTACTTTTACAAATCACTCCTGTTACTCTTCTCCACCCTGCCTGCACTCTTTTTTTTACTTCTCTAACACACACTCCATTACTTTGCACTGTTGACCCCAGGTACCTGAACTCCTCCACCTTCTCCACCTCTACACTTTATATTTACTGTTGTTATAACTTTGTCCATGTCCTTGCAGAGCATTTTGTGGTGAAAGGGGCAGACCATGCTGTCTTTGCCCATGAGGGTGAGGATGTCATACTGAACTGCTCTGTAGATTCCCATGTACCAGTCAGTGAGATTGAAGAAGTGACCTGGAAGAAGACAGATGGAGACGAAGGCATCCTTGTCCTGCTTTATCAAAACAGTGAAATATTCCCAGACTCCTCACATGAGAGTTATCAGGGAAGAGTTGATTTCTTTTTCTCTGAAATCTTTAAAGGAAACTTCTCACTACAGTTGAAGGATGTAAAGATGGAAGATAAAGGAGAATTCACATGTGAGGTCCACACTAGTGACATGTCAGCAAGGAACACTGTGGTCCTGCATGGTGTAGGTAATGTACCTGGTCAAAGTACCTTTTTTATACTTCTGCTCGAAGTTATTCCAAGTCAAATAAAAATGTTTTAATGAGGTTTAATTTATCAAAGCAAACCATGTTCAGCTGAGCATCGAGTGATCCTCAGAAATAACAGTAGTTCTTAGTGAAATGCTCAGGATGGGTTAAGTTGCATTCACAAGACAGGATCTCACACTTTATTCCTGATAAAGACACAAGCTAATCAGCATATTTATAGAGTGACAGAACGGGAGCATCCAGCATCATGTTAATAATTCTTATTCATTTTTTTTTTACTCTAGTAAAATAACCTTAAAATCTGCACACTAAGCTTAGTATTTATTGTTTTTATAACTTTGTGTCATTGTAGAGCATTTTGTGGTGAAAGGGGCAGACCATGCTGTCTTTGCCCATAAGGGTGAGGATGTCATACTGAACTGCTCTGTAGATTCTAATGTACCAGTCAGTGAGATTGAAGAAGTGACCTGGAAGAAGACAGATGAAGACCAAGGCATCCTTGTCCTGCTTTATCAAAACAGTGAAATCTTCCCAGACTCATCACATGAGAGTTATCAGGGAAGAGTTAATTTATTTTCCTCTGAAATCTCTAAAGGAAACTTCTCACTAAAGCTGAAGGATGTAAAGATGGAAGATAGAGGAGAATTCACATGTGAGGTCCATACTAGTGGCATGTCAGCAAGGACCACTGTGGTGCTGCATGGTGTAGGTAATGTACATGGTCACTAATGACCTTTTTTATATATCTTTATGATCTTCCAAATTAAATGAAAATAATGTAATGAGGTTTAAGTGAGCAAAGCAAAGCATGTCCAGCTGAACATATTTCAATCTAGTAAAATAACCTAGGTCTAGTTCTGCCCAAAATCCAACTTAAGCAACCAATGTAGCAAAAGTCAAAAAGGTCACAACCATTATCATATTTTATGAACTTCACTGTGAACAGTTCTACACATGATTCTCATAATTACAAAAAAAAAAAATCTGTTTAGTCTCTAATTGTTTATTATTTATGTCTAATTGCTACAGGTTTCTCTGCTCTCCATATACTAATCTTGGTGTTTTGCTTGATTGCACTATTGCTGGCAGTAGGATTTTGTGGTCCTGTCTTTAAACTACTGAGAGAGAGAGGTACCTAGAGTACCATTTATCCATTATTATTATTATTAAAAAATATTTTGTGAATAGACACATGACTATATATGTTTTTTCTTTTTTTCAGTTTCTACCAAAAAGGCCATGATAATTCACATTTCTCTGCTCCTCTCTCCGAACATCTGCATGTTTGTTGCTTTCTGCTTGTGGTCAACAGAAGGTAAGTCTTTTCTCTATGTTTTAACAGTTATGATTTCAGCTCAGATTAATTTCTTAACTCTGGTGTGGTTTGTTTCATGCCTTATAGGCTTTATCCCAGAAGTTATCATTTGTTCAACTGTCAGTATCATGAGAATCATCATGCTGATGAAAACCTCTTTGTATCTTGACAGATTTCCACGTAAGCCAACATCAAACTTATTTTAATTATACATTGAGATATGACATGTATACAGTGAATATGTATGTAAACATTTTGTTTTTATTTCAGAGTTTTTACAAAAAGTGACAAAGAATTTGGCCTTTCCACTTTACCATTCAAGTTTAATATTGGGTGCATGTTCATGTAAGTGAAACAAAAAAATTGATACTGACATTCATGCTCTTTCCAGACATTAGCCTTCCTTCTAGCAATTCCTCCTGATGTCTCTCACACCTTAAGTTTTTCTTCTCTTAATGTCCCTCACTCCTCAAGTTTATGCCAACTAATGTCTCTCACTCCTTAAATGTATTCCTCCTGATATCTCTCACTCCTTGAGTTTCTTTCTCCTGATGGCTCTCCTGATGGCTGATGGCACACTTTCCGGCTCTGTGTACCTTGTTTCGCTCCCAGTGGCCACTCTTCGAGTAGGGTGCCCCCTGCTCCTTACAGTTGTGGCCCCTCTCTCGCTTAGGCATAGCGCCATGCTAGTTTCTAGGGCTCACAGATGAACCTTGCAGAGGGTTTTGTGACGGGCTTGTCCCTTTCTCCTGCCTCACCTGCTTGGTCCATCGCTTGTTTGCAAGCTTCTCTTCCTCTGAGGACGGACGCATCCCTCACAGGTTGGGCAGTGGTCATAAGGTCTATGGGGAGGATCTGCTGTGGCACATCAATTGGCTAGAGATGCTGGCCGTGATTTTAGCTTTGAAGCATTTCCTATCAGACATCGAAGGTCATCATGTGTTGATCCACTTGGATAACATTACATCAACCAAACGGGGGGGTCTGTGCTAATGCCTCCTGTACAAGCTGGCATGCCAGATCCTCCTGTGGGCCCAGGGTAAGCTGCTCTCCTTGAGGATAGCGTACATTCTGGGTCATCAAGGCAAGGGCTGAGCCCGGCAAATGGTGGCTTCACCCTAAAGTGACAGGGCTCTGGTAGACCTGTTTGTGACTCAAGAGACGTCACACTGTCCCCTCTGGTTCTCCCTTACACTTCCAGCGTGAGGGGGCACATCTCCAAAAGTCACTTGCTCTTTGGCTGTCACATATGCTATACAGCAATCAAATAGAATTAAGAGTGCAGTGCATAAAAACTTGGGGTTATTCTGGAAAACCAGTTATCTTTTCTGTCTCACATTGCTAACCTGACTTAGTCATGCAGCTTTAAATATCAGGAGGATCTGGACATTTCTTTTCACTAAGGTCAGAAAAGGTTCTGTTTCCAACTTCAGACTGAACTTTTGCACTGTATTACTTGCATGTCTGGGCTTGCATCCTATTTGATCTAGCTAAGAATTCACTTGCATGTTCTTCCTCAACACCCCATTGTTCGTTCCTGCCCAAAGATCTACTCCATCACTATTCACATTTAATTTTGCAAACACATATATGTGTTAAATTTGTACAAAGTGTGTAAATTAACCTATTTTCTTATTCTATCTCTCATTTAGATTTGTTTAATGGCCAGATACAGACCATAGGTGAAAAACTGAATGCATTACTAACATGCACAGCAGTGGTGATTGTCATCTGTGCTGTTGTAGTAGGTAACAATTTTTTTCCAATATGATTTTTTGTAAATAATTTTTACCTCTGCATGTTTTTAATTAACTCATTTATTTATACAGTTTTGGTAAACTTATTGCAAACTTATTACTATTACATGAATCTTAATCCTCCTGTACAGAAGCACTTTTTATATATGTGTAATAGTTTAAGTGATACCATTTTTCTTTTTGTGATTTCAATTTTCTTTTGGAAAAATTGATTAGGATTAATGCTATCCTTGTTTGAGGCCTGTCATGTAATATATAACACTAATGTCCAACATGTCTGTAGATGATAGATAGATAGATAGATAGATAGATAGATAGATAGATAGATAGATAGATGGATAGATGGATAGATGGATGGATGTGCAAAAGAGGCATCCACAGACTCCCTGGATAAACAGGTCCAAAGCAATGTAAATTCTGCGTTTTGCCTGTATTAAACAACCAATATTGATGGTAAAAAGGCCGATCTAGAGACATCTAGAAAACATTCAGTAATATGTCAGATATTAACCAATATTGTGTGATATATTCCTGCAAGATAAATATATCAAAAATAAAATTAATATGAAATATTGAAAATTGTCCCACATTGTGTTACAGCTGTTTATGATTTGCGGCTGCATCTGAGTATGTGTCTAGAATCATTAAACGCAATAGTGTTGGCGCTCAGTATCAATATCAGTCCCAATGTGAACTGTGAGTACAGTTATACAATACTTTAATAATATATAAACACAAATACATAAAGACTACAGTATTTACTGTCATAACCTATATATTTATATAATTACTACAGTTCAACTCTTTTAAAATATTTGTTTGATCTTCTGCACAATGCTGAAAATCTCTTGGAATTTTTAGATGACTTTGAGATGCAGGTAATTTTTATACTGCCAACTTTAACTGCTGGGATTATTTTTGCACTCTCTCTACAAAGGCACCTTTATCTAGAAAAACCTTTTTCATGTAAGAAGCATAACTTTTATATGAATAATTCATTCTAAACTGAAAATGATGTGTGAACCTCTTGCAGTATAGGTACAGTGTTTATCTTGTTGTTGCAGGTGTGCATATCACTTTGACATCTCTTATATTTGCTGCATACTGTGCCTATGAAATAATAGCTTATATGATTTACTCTGTTACAATTAACAGTTTTGTCAAAGGTAAGTACTTACAGCACAAGACAAAAAAAGGAAAATGCATAAATAAATAAATAAATATATACTTTTTTTTTATTCATGAATTTTTTCGTATTTTTTAAATAAATATTTATTATAAATGTATAAATAATTAAAATGTATTGTGTTTGTGTTGTATGTGCTAACAATTTTTGTACTCAATTTGAAGGATGCGCAATTCCATTTCTGGTTGGATTAGTTATATGTGCATGGCTAGTAATAATTTATATATTGCGTTGTCACCGTGGACATGGATGCTGCTTACAATGGAGGAAAATAGGATGTAAGTGTGATATTTATATACATAGATTTTTATTCCATCCCTAATAATGTATTGTTTATCTCACTCTCATGAGATTAGTTCCAGATTGATGAATGTAAACTGTAGAATAAACAGAAACTTTGTGTACATCACCACCTGAATAGCTCATTCATGACCCATAATTGGTGATAAGAAAACTGTTAACAGTTAATTACATTTATTTAAAGGACCTTTTTTTCCTTTTTTGGTTTTAGTTTTCAAGTTCTTTTATTTCTCCCTGATAGTATATTCTTGTTTGTTTCTTGCACAGTTACTGTATGTACAATAAGGTCAATAATAGTTGATGTAATTCAATGCAATAAAAGCAATAAGACAGAATGGCCCAACATTAGGAAAAAATAAAGTTCAGCTTGTCTAATTAATTATATTAATTACATCAATTATTTTATTTATATTTTTTTTTCCCAGATTTATGCTGTACTCTCATTACTGCATTATTATTCACTACATATGTCACAACAAGCTTTTATTATGCATACATCTTGCAAATAAAAGGTACAGTATATAATTTTCATTTACTAGATCTCACCGAAGATCATGCATCTGATTTACCCCACATTAAAATGAACTGAGAAATGTATGATGAGAAAAACTTTCATCTGTTTTAATCTGAGTAATATATTATATTTCAATGATGATTGCAGAACGTGCTGGATTTTTGGCTCTGATACCACTGCTCTCTGTTTTGCCAGCAATGTGTTTGTTCAAACACCCCAAACATTTACCTGGTGAGTCTCATAATAAATAAATAAGGGGTTATTAATTATTTATGCTTTCTAGGTTTATGATGTTATAATTCATTTATTATATTTACCTTATCTGTCATCCATCTTATTCTGAATTACAGAGGTCTTTCACATTATGGTCTACATGTTTGGAGCTGTAGGTCTTAGTGCTTTAAATGCAATTTTTCTTGCCACAGAACTGATTCTGAAAGCAGGTAATGTAAAATTCCAACATAAACAAACAGCAGAAATGTGGTTCATTCAATAATTCTGTTAAATATTATAATGCAAGAAAATATATATACTTGAAAAAAGATGCACACAAAAATAGTTATGCTACACGCTTATATATCAGTATATACATTATGCTTTACGCTTTAATATCAGTGCAGTGCTTTTGCCTGATTTACACCAAAGGCTGATTAGCAGATTAAGAATTTTAAAACACAGTTTACCTGTAGTTCATGTTCAGAAAAACAACGATAGTTAAAAATATATACCCAAAGCATTGGTCTTGAAGTCTTACATTTTCCTGCAAACTTGCTATTGGTGTCTCATGTCTCATACATTCTGCATTCATTATATTTATATATATATATATATATATATATATATATATATATATATATATATATATATATATATATATATACAGTGAGGAAAATAAGTATTTGAACACCCTGCTATTTTGCAAGTTCTCCCACTTATAAATCATGGAGGGGTCTGAAATTTTCATCGTAGGTGCATGTCCACTGTAAGAGACATAATCTAAAAAAAAAATAAAACTATTTATTTGTATGATACAGCTGCAAATAAGTATTTGAACACCTGTCTATCGGCTAGAATTCTGACCCTCAAAGACCTGTTAGTCTCCCTTTAAAATGTCCACCTCCACTACATTTATTATCCTAAATTAGATGCACCTGTTTGAGGTCGTTAGCTGCATAAAGACACCTGTCCACCCCATACAATCAGTAAGAATCCAACTACTAACATGGCCAAGACCAAAGAGCTGTCCAAAGACACTAGAGACAAAAATGTACACCTCCACAAGGCTGGAAAGGGCTACAGGGAAATTGCCAAGCAGCTTGGTGAAAAAAGGTCCACTGTTGAAGCAATCATTAGAAAATGGAAGAAGCTAAACATGACTGTCAATCTCCCTCGGACTGGGGCTCCATGCAAGATCTCACTTCGTGGGGTCTCAATGATCCTAAGGAAGTTGAGAAATCAGCCCAGAACTACACGGGAGGAGCTGGTCAATGACCTGAAAAGAGCTGGGACCACCGTTTCCAAGGTTACTGTTGGTAATACACTAAGACGTCATGGTTTGAAATCATGCATGGCACGGAAGGTTCCCCTGCTTAAACTAGCACATGTCCAGGCACGTCTCAAGTTTGCCAATGACCATTTGGATGATCCAGAGGAGTCATGGGAGAAAGTCATGTGGTCAGATGAGACCAAAATAGAACTTTTGGGTCATAATTCCACTAAACGTGTTTGAAGGAAGAAGAATGATGAGTACCATCCCAAAAACACCATCCCTACTGTGAAGCATGGGGGTGGTAGCATCATGCTTTGGGGGTGTTTTTCTGCACATGGGACAGGGCGACTGCACTCTATTAAGGAGATGATGACCGGGGCCATTTATTGCGAAATTATGGGGAACAACCTCCTTCCCTCAGTTAGAGCACTGAAGATGGGTCGAGGCTGGGTCTTCCAACATGACAATGACCCGAAGCACACAGCCAGGATAACCAAGGAGTGGCTCTGTAAGAAGCATATCAAGGTTCTGGCGTGGCCTAGCCAGTCTCCAGACCTTAACCCAATAGAGAATCTTTGGAGGGAGCTCAAACTCTGTGTTTCTCAGCGACAGGCCAGAAACCTGACTGATCTAGAGAAGATCTGTATGGAGGAGTGGGCCAAAATCCCTCCTGCAGTGTGTGCAAACCTGGCGAAAAACTACAGGAAATGTTTGACCTCTGTAATTGCAAACAAAGGCTACTGTACCAAATATTAACATTGACTTTCTCAGGTGTTCAAATACTTATTTGCAGCCATATCATACAAATAAATTGTTAAAAAATCATACTTTGTGATTTCTGGATTTTTTTTTTAGATTTTGTCTCTCACAGTGGACATGCACCTACGATGACAATTTCAGACCCCTCCATGATTTCTAAGTGGGAGAACTTGCAAAATAGCAGGGTGTTCAAATAATAATTTTCCTCACTCTATATATAATAAAAAAAATAAAAAAAATTATATATACAGTGGAACCCACTTATCTTGACCTCGGTTAACTCGACAACCCTATTAAGTCGACTAATGAAGTGGAGCTGCCAAATTCTCTCTTTGTCTAAGCATATTTTAATCGGTTATGTCGACCAACCCTAATATCTCGAGCACAAGGGGGGAAAAATTTGCCATTTAACGTCAGTTAAACAACAACGACCGCCGCGAACCAACATATACCAACAATAACGGACGGTGAGAGTGTGGACGTTTACAGTGCCCTCCACAATTATTGGCACCCCTGTTTAAGATGTGGTTGTGGACTTCTAAAAATTCTCCTTTTTTTAAAAACAACATAGAACCCAAATGCAAAAAAAGAGAAAAATCCAACCTTTCATTTAACTACATTACTTTGGTGGTAAAAAAATCACACATTTAGAAAAAAAAAAAAACCCTTGAAATCATGTGTGCCACAATTATTGGCACCCCTAACAATTCCTCTGAAAAATTTAATTGTTTTTTTTTTTTTATATATATTTTTCTGTAGTTGCTAAGGTTGGTCAGGGTATCTAGGGACTTTTAATTAGTAATTCATGATTTCCTGTTTCCCTGGGGTATAAATATGACGTGACACAGTGGCCTAATTCTCTTACCCATTTGTCAACATGGCAAAGACAAGAGAACACACCATTCAAGTAAGGCAGATGTGTGTCGACCTTCATAAGTCAGGCAATGGCTACAAGAAAATAGCCACTCGCCTTAACTTGCCGGTATCTACAGTCAGAGGAATCATTAAGAAGTTTAAAACAACTGGAACAGTGACAAACAAGGCTGGAAGAGGTCCCAAGTTTATCTTGCCACAACGCACAGTGAGGAGGATGGTAAGAGAAGTAAAAAAATTTCCCAAGCTCACCGTCACAGAATTGCATCAAAGAGTGGCATCTTGGGGTCACAGAGTCTCCAAAACAACCATCAGACACTCTCTACATGCCAACAAGCTGTTTGGGAGGCATGCAAGGAAAAAGTATTTTCTCACTAACACTCACAAACGTAAACGTCTGGAGTTTGCTAAGCGGTACTGGGACTACAACTGGGATCGTGTGCTTTGGTCAGATGAGACTAAGATTGAGCTTTTTGGCAACAAACACTCTAAGTGGGTCTGGCGTAAAACAAAAGATGAGTATGCCGAAAAGCACCTCATGCCCACCGTGAAGTATGGTGGAGGATCTGTGATGCTGTGGGCCTGTTTCTCTTCCAAAGGCCCTGGGAACCTTGTTAGGGTGCATGGCATTATGAACGCTTTGAAGTACCAGGATATTTTAAATAAAAACCTGATGGCCTCTGCCAGAAAGCTGAAGATGGGTCGTCATTGGGTCTTTCAGCAGAATAATGATCCAAAACATGTGGCAAAATCTACACAAAAGTGGTTCAGCAGTCACAAACTCAAGGTCCTCCCATGGCCATCTCAGTCCCCAGACCTCAACCCAATCGAAAACCTGTGGGGCGAGCTAAAGAGAAGAGTGCATAAGAGAGGACCCAGGACACTGGATGATCTAGAAAGATTGTGCAAAGAAGAATGATCAAAAATCCCTCTCTCTGTGTTCTCCAATCTTGTGAAATGTTATAGGAGGAGATTAAGTGCTGTCTTGTTGGCAAAAGGAGGTTGTACAAAGTATTAACATCAGGGGTGCCAATAATTGTGGCACACATGATTTCAAGTTTTTTTTTTTTTTCTAAATGTGTGATTTTTTTTACCACCAAAGTAATGTACTTAAATGAAAGGTTGGATTTTTCTCTTTTTTTGCATTTGGGTTCTATGTTGTTTTAAAAAAAAATGAGAATTTTTAGAAGTCCACGACCACATCTTAAACAGGGGTGGCAATAATTGTGGAGGGCACTGTAAATAGGAGCTGGTGATGATGATAAACGAGCACCATATGTGCGGGATTGAAGCCGGGAGCTTCAGAGAAAGCGGCCGAGAAAGCACCTGCTACGCCGTAGGGAGCGTGTCAGGTGGATTCCTGACAGTTAACAAACATGTACTGTATGTATTTTTATAACATGCCTTCATCAAACAAATCGCGGCAACGCTGTTGTGTAAAAAAAACCCTCCAAAAACGCACATGTACATAAAGAAATTTCAAGCACGTTAATATATTGCCGCCATATTGATTTTCGTTTATCTCGATCATCGGTTATCTCGATGCTTTTTGGCAACCCCCTAGGACATCGACATAACCGGGTTCCACTGTATATATATATAAAGTGGAACCTCGGGTTACGAATTTAATTCGTTCCGGTACTTTATTCGTAACCTGAAAAGTTCGTATCCCGATACAAATTTCCCCATAATAATGAACAGAAACTTCGGTAATTCGTTCTGGACAACCAAAAATATTACTTAAATAAAAATAAAGCCAATATTCACTAATATTATTTACTTTTAACATGTTATATTAAAATCATACCACATAAAAACATACAAAAGAGGAAAAGAACTTTCCCTTTGAGAAGACTCGCTGCAGGAGACGACGTTCGTAGAAGGGGGAGGAGGGAGAGTTATTGTTTGGAAGGAGAATCTTATTATATTATATTATTTATATATTATTATATATTATATTATAGAATATTAAAGACAGTGTTATTAACACGAACGCTGAGACAATTGTTGCATTAGAGGGAAAATGAGAGCTGTTTCTTTAAGGCTACTATCAGTTGGTATTGAAGTCCAGAGTGAAATTCATTATGGGTATTGTACTTCGGAAAAGACTGTAACCCTGCTAATCTATCTTCATAAAAACAAGTCAAGTGGTTATGCATCGGCTAATGTTGTCCATCTCATCATTCCACGAGCATCAACTAACGAGTTGTTACGCTGTTGCCGGGAAAAGTTCAAGCGGATAAGTAACACGATGCTCTCGCTAGGGACACAGGACGCTAACTGATGTGACGAGCTGCGTGGATAGAGCAAAAACAACCAACTTGCCTGCGATTTTTTGGTGAGCGACGTTCGTATCCCGATATATTGTTCGTAACCAGGGGCAAAAATTTTGATGAACTGCGATTCGTAACCTGAATTATACGTATGCCGGGGCGTTCGTAACCCGAGGTTCCACTGTGTATATATATATATATATATATATATATATAATTTATTTTATTTTTTTTATTATTATTCTAGCATAACATTGTTTATCGGTTGATATTTAGATTTTTTATTAAAAATGAGATTTAACTGTCTCTAGGGAAAGGAGCACGGACTATAGAAGATCTCCGTGTGATAGTTTTACCCCTTGAAACAGTGTTTGTCTTTGCTTGGCTCACCTTGCAAATCTATGATGCCTGTGAGTACTGTCTGGAATATTACTTGACTCTATACATATTTTATAAAAGCTAATTGCAGTTTCTTGGTAATTTAACCAACTGTATTAAAATGCATGGGGCAAAATTTGTACAGCCAGGATTTAATTTATTAACTGGTATTCTAAGAAAACATGTTAAACTGCTCTGAATTCCTACACATTCTGTCTGAAACTGTGTTTTTCAGGGATGAGATACAAGGACAGGTAAGCCCATTTTTATTATTGCTAATAATGCTGAATTTGAACAAATTTCCAGCAGGTTCGGAATTCAGTATGACAAATCTTTCACGAGTCTGTTTTTGTTTTCAACAGAGCACTGTATCTTTATGAAGATACGGGAAGACCAGGACCCGAGGTATGATAATTCTAAGGGCCTACAATGGCTAAACCCCATATAACATTCTTAGCTAATAATAATAATTATTATTATTATTACCATTTTACCATTCAGACTGTATTTACTTGTGTGAATTCTTTGTTCATGTAGGAAGAGATGAAGGCTCTCCAAGACAATATTCCGAACCCTGACTGATTTGTGGTGATGTGTAAAATATGGACACCCCACTATAAAATCCCAGAAGTATCATCTATTACACTTTGTGAGACGATTGTGTTTCTTAGAAGAGCTTTGAGTTTCTACAGCACATGATCAACAGAGTCTGTATTAAAGAAACCATTTTGTTAAAGAAACCATGCTGACTTTAAAGATCTAAACATACGTTGAAATCATTTAATTGCAGCTGTTTACAGTATCTTGGCCTGCGATCTATTTTAAATTGCTAATGTTTTAAATGTTAATATCGTCAGTGTGTGTTTTGTTTTGTTTCACTTTTTATCACACTGCCGTATCATTCTGTAAATAAAGACACAATTAAACCCGGACTTTATATTTAAAAAATGCAATTTCATAGGGGTGTGCCGACGTTTTATATCCATGTGTGTGAGAGAATGTTTATTTTGTGACTTTGATTATATATATATATATTATATATTTTTTTCCCCTCATGTTAAGTTCCAGAGGTTTCTATATCTACTGTAAATGGGCTTCACTTTTTCTAAAACCAGTGATTATTCAAGACCTAATAAAACATAAAACTATATATGTACTAGGGGTAATATACTGAATGCAATAGTTTTTATGTGCGGAACATAGTTAAAACATAGTTAACTTCCGGAACGTGTTAGGTGGCAGACCCCAAGTTTGTTTACTCTCTGCCTTGCACTTTGAGCAAATTTTTTGTATTTTTTTTTTAAAAAATATATATATAATAGATATATATATATAAAAGAAACTAGAGTTAGCACAGTGTCACTTTGAGTGCCTGCTCACTCATACCGGAAAAAAGATTTGCTGTGCGCATGTATGAAAACGCTAAAGAATTCATATAGTAGCACTATCGTTAGCCACTAACCAGGAAGTGGTTAGCAACTATATGGATTTCTTTTGTGTTTCCAGCTTCAAGAATTTCTATTAAAAGGAGAAAATCCCGACAATTCCACATATTGAGGGAGTGAAAGAATGAAGGATGGAAAGAATGAAGACATTTGTTAAAGAATATTAAAATAAATAAACCAGTTAAATAGATTATACAATTGGAAAATTTTATATTAAATGTAATTAAAACACACACAAATCTATATTGCCCTAATGTGGTCCGACAAATGTAAACAATACAATTTTATTTTTCCGTTAATTAATTTTATTTAAATAATTTAATTTGTGGCAATCTAATTGCTTATTAAATCTAATCAATATAATAAAGTGTATTGCATTAATTTGATTTATTCTATTTTATTTTTTTATAAAATATTATTTTATATATTATTTAAACAAGCAAGCATTTTATTTACATTTATTTTAAAAATGTAAACGGTTAACATGTTGATCACAAATGTAAATAATATTAAAATGTGTTAAACAAAAAACAACAATCAATTTTGTTTTGCATTTCTTCCCCCCAAATGTACCGAAATTTAACACACACACACACACACACACACACACAAACACACACACACACACACACACACACACACACACACACACACACACAGAGGTGGAAAGTAACAAATAAAATTTGTGATAAGTGCAAGAAAGGCAACAGCTTTATTATGCAGTGTATGCTGTGTTTGCCAAAGGCGACTGAACTGGCAGCGTATAATTATCAAACCTGTGCAAGCATTTGGAGCTCTGTTATCTTTTTTCTTTTAGTTTCTCTTTTATTTTTCTTTCAGTGCATCCACAAAGAAACGGAAAAATTACCTATTTTTACGTAGTTTGGTTCTGGAGTTTTAGAAAAATATAAATTATATAAATTGTTTTCCATGTTCACCGAGGCCGACTCTGCTTGCCTGTTACCCTGGTTGAAATTTTTTTTGTGTTATTGGACTAGTTTTCAGATTCTTATCTGGTATTTGACTAAGGACTGTTCTGCTCTGCTTTGCCCTGATTACTGTTTGGAACTTTTGGACTGTATTTTCATACTGTGTTTTGCATAATTTCATTCTGTGCATTGAGGAACCGTTTCCCCTATCTCCTGCTTACCTGAAAATTTATAAAAAAACTGCTGGTGTCCTGCATTTGATTCCTACTAACCCACTGACACAGGAGAAATAAACTGGGAGCAACATGTATTTGTTTCTGTTTGTAATGTTTGTCTATTCTGTTGGATATGAAGGTAAGGATTTTTTTGTTGTTGTTTAGATTATTAAATTATTCATGATGTTCTTTAAATGACTAATTAAATGTATATTCTCGTGTTTGCTCTATATGATATGCTCTTTGCTATAACTGAAATAGGTCTAGAAATGTGTACATTTAATTTGACTGCTTTGACTCTATTATCTAAAGGAAAATGAAGGAAACGTTGGACAAATTCTTTGTCTGTACATGTCTGTTATTTGTTTACTATGGTATTAATGCAGCTCTTCGAGTCCATGGCCCCTCAGATCCACTTGTGGCTCAGCTGGGAGGATCAGTTCTCTTGTCATGCTTTATTGAAAGTTCACTGCCATTAGAAGATCTCCAGGTAGAATGGAGAAAGATGGATTCGGATTCTGTAGTGAGCCTCTTCCAGCAAGGAAAAAGCAGACCAGATCTCCAGACTCAGGTGTTTAGTGACAGAACTGGGTTTTTTCCAGATGAGGTCTCAAAAGGGAATTTTTCCATCTTACTGAAAAATGTAGTTAAAGAAGATGCTGGAGTTTACAGATGTCAAGTCAACACAACCCAGGACACTGGTGAGGTCATAATGGAAATGAAAGAGATCAGTAAGTAATGTAAATTAATACATTTAAAATGCATAATATGTACCAATATGTTCGTCATTTTATGAAACACATCAAATCCACTACTACACTTTGTATTTACTGTTATTATAACTTTGTCCATTTCCTTGTAGAGCATTTTGTAGTTACAGGGGCAGACCAACCAGCCATTGCCCTTGAGGGTGAGGATGTCATACTGAACTGCTCTGTAGATTCTCATGTACCAGCAAGTGAGATTGAAGAAGTGACCTGGAGGAAGACAGACAGAGACCAAGACATCCTTGTCCTGCTTTATCAAAACAGTGAGATCTTCCCAGATTCCTCACATGAGAGTTATCAGGGAAGAGTTGATTTATTTTCTTCTGAAATCCTCAAAGGAAACTTCTCGTTACATCTGATGAATATAAAGATGGAAGATAAAGGAGAATTTACATGTGAGGTCCATACGAGGAACATGTCAGCAAGTACCACAGTGGTTCTACATAGTGTAGGTAATGTAGACAATTTCATGTTAATGATAGAGATGGTGACATTAAAGGAAAAACTGTGTTGCTCTGTTAACGGGGAACAATTGTTTGGACATTTAATCTTTAAATTAAAGGATCTAACACTTCTATCCTGATAAGAGTGTTGATCTCTTTTTCAACTAAATAAAACATAGAATTTAACCACTTCTCCTGATTACTGGCTAATATGAAAAAGTTATTGAAGTACTGTAGTGTGTGCTAAGGTGCCCCTCTTTCTAAAAGAGTAATCATTGTAAATTTAGACCCTTTCCGCAGAAAACCAGTTGATATGGGATGTCAGTCTAGCGCCGTTTTTTAAGTTATTTTATATTTATGTAAATATTTATTTTATTATTTTTAGGTTTAAATGTATTTTATTAATGCCTCTGTGTGTACTACCTCAATGCTTCAGGTTTTTCGGCACACCATATGTCAATATTGGTGTTGTGCTCAGTTGCACTTTTGCTCTCATTGGGATTTTGTGGTCCTGTTTTTAGCCTGCTGAAAAGGAAAGGTATTTAATATTTTTATACAAAGTATTTTTATTCACATAAAAAAATAAAAAAATAAAATAAAAACTTTTTTCTCCTTCTAGATACTAGCAAAAAAGCCCTTAACATGCACATCTGTCTCATTCTTTGTCCAAACATCTGCATGTTTATTGCTTTCAGCTTATGGTCAAAAGAAGGTAAATTTATCGTTACTCCCCGACACCTACCTAGCTGATTTCCCACCCATCCACCATTACCCTAATCCCCTTCCTCAACAGCACATATATGGCACTTTTTGAATAATCTTTTCAGATTTTATTTTCAGAATAATATTTTCAGGCTTGCAGGACTTGTTTAACTAGATATTACAGGGGCTTCAGCCACTTGTCCAATTCCTTGCATCATCATGGAAAAAAAAATATTAGCATTTTTAAGCTTTTGATTGCACTGTTAACAAGCCCATTTATCTGTGGATGGTAAATACTGGTGCAAATTCATTTTAGCCCTCAATAAATCATGCACAGTATCTGTGGAGAGATTTCTGGTTCAGGGTAGGAAGAAACAGTAGATGACAAGTTTACCACACAATTAGGGAGCAATCCAGTCTACAGCCAACTCCATTAACACCCCCACCCCTCAACATGTGAAGAAATTGGCCACAGCCATCTGTGGACCACCTCAAATTTCCATGGGGCAAGTGCCAGATACCATTATGCATTGGCGTCTTTTATGCAAGCAAATTCATGGAGGCATTGGAACAGAGCATGGTTCAAACACTTGACGGCCAGGCCTTTTTGATAGTGCTGTACTGGCTCTTCCTTTTTGATAGTGCTGTACTGGCTCTTCCACACCGAGTGCTTATGGCTGATATACAGCACTGGGGAGCTCCTCTCCCTCCACCACCTGGGACAGCAAGACCCCCAGCCTCCTGTCCAATGCATCCATCTTGAGAACAAAAGCGAGAGAGAAGTCAGAGGAATGCAGAAGTGGTCCAAGACTATGCAGCTTTCACCTGAGTAAAGCCTGCTGTAAACAGGGATCCACCAATATATTTTGGTTAAATCCAGTCTCAAATAAGAGTGCTGCACCTAGCTGATCGAGCAAATCATTGATGCAAGGCATTAAATGTGTTATATTAGATTTCCAATTGATCCAATGATCCACACAGAACCAGATGGACTAGTCACTCTTAGGCACTAAGACATCTGGGCTGCATTTAATTTTTTATACTTGCCTGCTCCTGCATGAGGGTTCCAGGTTTACCCACATCATAAAACCCCAGAATGTAAGAATGTCTAGGTACACCCAGGAGATCCTCCACCCCAGCCCTCCTATCAATAACTTGACTAGAATTATTGTGATTGTATTGGCAAATTTTAATCTCGTAGAAAACCTTTATAGGAAATTGGATCAAATAATAACAATTAAACCCACCCCTGGGATGTCTAACAAGCACACTGGTTGCAAGGGTGTAAATGGTCACATATCCACAAATACAGTACTGTGCACAAGTTTTAGGCTTTTGTGAAAAAATTATGTTAAGTGAGAATGCTTTTAAAAGTAAAAGTGTTAATTATTTATTTTAACAATTGACAAAATGGAAAGTAAAGAAATCCAAATCAAATAATTATTTGGAGTGACCACCCAATGACTTAAATTCTCACACTTGTTGTACACATGCATAATGTTAGGGGGTTGTAGAATCAGATTCAGGTGCATGATTATCCACTTATGCAAGTCAGGTGCTAAAGGACCCAGGAGCCCCCCAATCCACCAGGTACTGAAGGCCCCCACCACGACGACAGGAGAAGAGCAGGCGGCGCACGGTGTAGGCAGGACCCCCATCAATGACCTGGGCAGGCAGAGGGCACCAGGTAGCAGGCCTGAACGGGTCGAACCCTAGACACATGAAACGTAGGGTGGATCCGGAGTGCTCTGGGGAGCCTGAGTCGGAGGGCCACGGGATTAACGACCTTAGAAATGGGGAAGGGGCCGATGAAGCGTGAGGCGAGCTTCCGACAGGTGGCCTTAAGGTTGGGAAGGTCCCAAGTAGAGAGCCATGCACGTTGCCCGGCACGGTAGTGGGGGGCTAGGCGCCGCTTACGGTTGGCCCCCTGGCAAAGCCTTATGCTGTTCTTGAGCAGGGCTGCTCGGGCCTTTCTCCGGACCGAGGTTCCTGGTTGGAGAAAGTTGGCGGCAGGAAACCGTGGACCACCTGGAAGGGCACAAGCCCTGTGGAAGCAGTGGGAATAGTGTTATGGGCATACTCAATCCACATAAGTTTGTCCGACCAGGAGGAGGGTTCCCAACTGCAAAGAAGGCGGAGACCAGTTTCAAGATCCTGGTTTAATCTCTCGGTCTGTCCGTTTGTTTGGGGGTGAAACCCAGATGAGAGGCTGGTCGAGATGCCCAGGAGGCAGCAGAACTCCCTCCAAAACTGAGCCGAGAATTGGAGTCCCCGGTCCGAGACGATATCTCTGGGAAAACCATGGAGGTGAAATATGTGCTGGAAGGCCAGCTTGGCGGTTTCCTTGGCAGATGGCAGCTTGGGTAGAGCGATGAAGTGGCCAATCTTAGAAAACCAATCAATGACCGTCATGACGACCGTGTTGCCATTGTAGATGGGCAGCCCGGTAACGAAGTCCATGGTGAGGTGCGACCACGGGCCTTTCGGGATAGGAAGGGGCCGGAGAAGAGCTTGGGGGTGGCCACGATGGTTCTTGTGTTGGGCACAGTCGGGGCAGGCTGCGACAAAGTCCCAGGTGTCCTTTACCATGGAAGGCAACCAGAAGCGTGTCTTGACCAGAGACAAAGTGTGAGGCTGACCGGGGTGACAATAGAACAGGGAGTTGTGACACCACTGAAGAACTCCAGAGCGGAGACCCTCGGGGACGAACAGCAAACTAGTGGGGCAACCCTCGGGGACAGGGCCCCTGTCCCAGGCATTCTTGACCTGCTCCTCCAAGGCGAGACTAGGGGTGTGGACCGACACAGATTTGGGAAGTAGTGTCTCTGGGCATGGCTCCTCCTCCTCCAGGGCATGAGCTCTAGAGAGTGCATCAGGCTTGACATTTCGGCTCCCAGGCCGGTACGAAAGAGAGAACTGGAAGCGGCCAAAAAAAAGGCCCCATCTAGCCTGTCGGGGGTTGAGTCGTTTAGCCGATTGGAGGTACTCAAAGTTGCGATGATCCGTTCAGACCAAAAAGGGGACCTTTGCACCCTCCAACCAATGGCGCCATTCCTCCAAGGCCAGTTTGACGGCAAGGAGTTCCCTCTCACCCACCAGGTAGTTACATTCCGAGGAGCGAAGGCGCCTGGAAAAAAAAGGCGCAAGGATGCAGGCGGTTATCCTCAGGACAGATATAAAATCTTTGTAAAATTCAGTGGGTGCAGCTTATATATGGGTGCGCTTAATAGTCCAAAAATTATGGTATGTGTACTTTTATGTATTCCCAACGGTGACACCGCGCTTTCCATTTGGACCGATTATACATGTGATTCAGAGTGTGGACAAAGCTGAGGTGTTCCCAAACTGTTTCTGATGCAGCATCTCGTTCCCTTGGGGAACCATGGTTACATAAGTAACCTGAAAACTGGTTTAAAGAAAGGGTCTGTGGTTGTTTGTTCTTAAATATTAATTGCTAACACTATCTAAATAAATAAATAAATAAATAAAAGTGGATGGATAATTCCAAGTCTTATAGATAGATAGATAGATAGATAGACTATATATAAGCATAAGTATAAACACTGAGTATAAAACATGCAAACTAGGAACAATGCTGTGGAACACGCAAGGACCAATATACAAGAAAAATAGCTTATCAGTTAGACGTACAAAACCAGAACATATGTAGGGGTGCTAATTAACACAGACCAGACTAAGAGCTCAGTCATATGTGATGGCAGTTGGTGTTGGTGAACCAACTGAACTCATACACTTTTGGTTATTACAGTATATATTAACAGAAAATAATAGAAACTGACGTTTTTTTCCCTCTAGTTGTCTGTCGTCACTGGATACGTTTGATTGCATTTCAAGAAATATTTAGTGCTGTTCTGCTTGGACTATTTCTCAGTAGCACTAAAGACAATTTTGAATGTGAGTACTGTTGCAACATGCCTTAACATTCAACCATAGTGCTGTTAAACACGTCACACATAATTCAGACATCAGAATAAAAAAAAATGACAGAATTAAATGCTATTTAGCAGTTAAAACAGAAGTAAAGCAAATACTTGCATCATGTATGCATGATTCTGATCCAACTTAAGATTTCTTTGTTAAGTAATAATAAATTAAATTAAACCGAGTTGTTTATTTTAAAACTTGATATTTTATTCTCAGTAGCTTCTTATTAGGCTGTTATTACTTTTAACAGCCCCCCAAAATATGTTCATTCCTCACATTCGCTGATTTTACATTTTACGGCAAGCGCTTCTATGACCCACCTTCAGGTGATTTTTAATAAACTCCACCTAAAAATTCAGCTTCAGGTGCTGCTTCAGTTCCTGACAGTAACCCCATCAAATTTTCCACTGTATATATTGCCATTGTAGATATATGACCTCCAGAGAACCACAAAAATTACTGTATTTGCACATTTTTGTTCTATCTGCTCTATAACTATGCATATCTTTTAGACATCGTGGAGGTACATTCTGTGATTTTACCTCTGCTTGTGGGCATGATTCTGGTTATTACTCTACAAAGGCACTTTTTTCAAGGAAAACCCTTTGATTGTAAGGAATACATTTATTACATGTGTTTTAATATAATTCCACGACTAGTGTACCAAAGTTTAGTGATAATTCTTATAATCACATGTATTACATTTATTTTACTTTTTCAGATGTCTCATGTATTCTGTCATCTGTAATTATTGCTATATTTAGCCTCAGTGCAATTTGTGTTTATCTTATTCTCTCTGATACATCAAAAGATTCTTCTGGAGGTAAGTACAAATACGTTTTTTTAATTAATATTATTTCTATTGTACTGTATGTTTGTTCTAAAGATATTTGTTACAAAGCTAAATCTTAGAAAAAAACGATTTAGAATATGTTTAAATATGTATTCGCTATTGTACAAAATTTGGAAGGACCTACTTTAACCCTCTTGTTACCCTGAAATCACAAAACATTTTTTTCCTTATTTCAATTTGACCCCAGAATTTTTAACCTCTAGAGGTTATTTACGTCTTTGTTGACTACATAAATATCCTGGAGTTGGGAAGGATGTGTTGCAAGTTAGAGCAATAAAGGATGGAGATTGAAATGTGTTGACTAGTGAGGAGAGTGTGTTGAGAAGATGGAGGGAGTATTTTGAGCAGCTGATGAATGAGGAAAATAAGAGTGAGAAGGTTGGATGATGTGGAGTTGGTAAAATAGGAAGTGGATATGATTAGTAAGGAGGAAGTGAGAGCAGATATTAAAAAATATGAAGAGTGAAAAGTTGGTGGAAACAGATGACATACCGGTAAAGGCATGGAGATGTTTAGGAGAGATGGCAGTGGAGCTTTTAACCAGATTGTTCAACAAGACTTTGGTAGATAAGAGGATGCCTGAGAAATGGAGAAGTGTGCTGCTACCGGTTTTTAATAATAAGGGCCACTCCCCTAGTATAGTATATATAGTATAGTATAGTATATAGTATAGTACTAGTATACACTCCAAAAGTATATTTTATTGACCTCAATATCATGCAAAACAACCAAAACAAATGTGTGTAAAATATTTAAATTTCTTATGTTTTATACAGCTAAAAGTGTTATACAGCTAAAAGAGAACACCGATGATGTGTAGACCCCTTGGATAATAGGAGGGTTAAAAAGTTTGCCTCAGGAATGACAGAAAAGCTAGATAAATGAGTAACAAATATTTATTATAAACAGGAATTAAAACATAACGTTTTATTTATTTATGTTTAATTAAGCCTTATTAGCTCATAGGTATTAAAAACATTTTTTTTTTTCCAGGTTCGATCCTTATAATTGAGGCTGTAGTATTTATATATGCATGGTTAGGAGTGATTTGTATATTGTGTTGTCACAAAGGCCACAAACAAGAAACTTTCTATTAATGGAGAAAAACTGGATGTATGTATGATTTCCTTATAACTATTCAGTTAATCAAGCCACTTAGTTTTTTTCAATTTTTCTATATTCTATTTTCATTAGGATAGTATGATTGAATTGTAAAACATTTTAAGTTTACTTAATTGAATAAGTTCTGTTCATCTTAACAAGATAACTAAAATTATATATTGAATATGTACTGTATATATATATACATACATACATACATACATATATTATGGCTGTCAATGTTAATTAATCGCATGATTGTCATGTGTTAACTCGTGATTAACCTAAACTTGACCGCACATTTTTATCTGTTCTAAATGTACCTTAAATTAATACTCTGAACAACATGGGCATAAACAAATATGGATGCTTTATGCAAATGTATGTATATTAATGGAACCGTACTCAACATAGAGGATGAAGACAAAATATTCTTGTAAATATTTTAAAGTAATTATGGTGTGTTAATTTACATAAATCATAAAGACTTATAAGTTCCATACAGAACTTTTGCTATGTTTCCACACGGATGGTTTTAATTGGCGGATGAGGTTTTTTTTTTTTAAATAACCGAGTAAAGTAAGGATGTGAATAAAAATGTTGCAATTATGATTTCAAATTTGCCTCTTTTATATTAATCTATTTATTTTACTAAAAATGGTCACACAGAAATGCATGCTGCATTATTCGTGCATTAACAAAATTTTACATTAATGCATTACTAATGTGTCTGACAGCCCTTATGTGTATGTATTTGTGTGTGTGTATGTGTGTGTGTGTGTGTGTGTGTGTGTGTGTGTTATGTAATTTGAATAGTTTTTAGTAGTTACTAAATGTAACTGTACTTTTACTGCCTGCATTTGTTTAAGTTTATGTACAATTCTTTCCAAGATATATGCTGCATTGTCATTGATGCAGGTCTAATAATCACATATGGGATTTATATCGCTGTTCGTTATACAAAAATTTTCAAAGGAGAAAAAGGTACAAAAATTATGTTTATTTATGAATTCATAATACCCATTTATGAATTTGTGGAATTATGAATACATAAATATGAATTTGTGTATCTTTGCTTTTGTCAAATGTGCTTAATATTTTCCTTTTATTTCCCAAATTTTTTGTGTCATATTAAGAAAATGTTATTCCTTTATTAATGTTGTTAATTTGTAGAAATTTTTACTGAAATTGTGTTTTGTATACCCTATAGGGGTAATTATTCTATTACATTATATTGTGTACTTATAAATAATGAAATGACCAGATCTCACAAAAACTGTATAGGACTTCAGGCTTGTAATATATTTGTTTTTGATTGCTGTATATTACAGATACTAATGGATATGAAACTATTTTAGTATTTGTAAATATTTTGGCAGTAACATGCTTGTTCGTACACCCAAAATATTTCCCCGGTGAGTGTAACAGTTATTTTATAAAGC
Organism: Silurus lanzhouensis; assembly: GCA_039877035.1. Lineage (NCBI taxonomy): Eukaryota > Metazoa > Chordata > Actinopteri > Siluriformes > Siluridae > Silurus > Silurus lanzhouensis. The sequence continues at coordinate 977,432 of JBCEWE010000348.1, read as the reverse complement.
GTTCTCAGTTCCTTATTTCTTTTAGTGTACGTGTTTCAGAAAAGAGACACATAATTTTTTTTAAGTATAATCTTAATTACAGATTCCTTTCACATTATGGTCTACTGTACATGCTTGGAGCTGTAGGGATCAGTACTCTTAATGCAATCACTCTCACCACAGAACTGATCCTGAAAGCAGGTACTGTATTTTGTGTTTTTCTGTGATAAACTTCATTCAACTGGCCATGACAGATCTTTTAATATCATTTGAATCGAGTTGGTACAGTACACATTGAAACAAAACAACATTCTTTTAGGACCATGGTGCTGCTTAAAAAAATTATGACAAAACATACAGTAACTACGAGACATAAGTAAAGTGTACTTGTGCACTTAAAACAGATCAGTAAGCAATTAAAAGACAGTACATCCCTGACTAGCACACATTTCTTGTGTGGATGACGTACCACAAGTAACAGGCTCATCAAAAATATATAACAATATAATTCATTTATATAAATGGAAACATAACTGTACAGCTTTCATTTGTTTCGCATATGCACAAAAATGCATGACTCTTTTCTCTTCTCCTGTTACCCTTGCTGGCATTTATTGCAATACAGAACACTTAAAAGCACAGGTGTAAAATCCTTACCACTCATTTTTCCAGCTCCAAACATTCAAAAGCCGAAAGCCAAATGTTCAATCACATAAACCTGTTTTCCAATGCCTCCCCTTTATTTAGATATACCCTCCATTTGACACAACCAATCTGGTCTGCAATCCATTCCCCATTTGATTTTATAGGTTTAGAAACACACCTGACCATGGCCCAAGTGGAAACCCAGTGCCAACCATCCATTCACAGACTTTCTCAGGTTTGCTGTAAGTCATGCCTGTTTCAGCAATCTCAGGGCTGCCCTTAAATGCTCAACATGCTATTGCCAATCGCAAATAATTATTTCATCTTGGCTATTTTGTTATGAAATAAAGAGTCAAGCAGATCTATCAAACTAAATATAAACATCCCAGTGCAATTTTCTGAATATTTCTGTCATACAGCCATTCTTCTACTTGTAGCAAATTCGAGATCCTGAAAGGAAATATGGCTCACCATGGCCATGTGTTCATATCACAGAACATTTTTGCAAGATGTATGGATTACTGGGGATTTAATTAATCTGCATTCCATCTGAATTATTCTGTTTTACATCCAGAATATGCAGCATTTGAGGGATGTTTTCATATTATTGAGGGTGGGACTCACAGAATACCCAAGAAAGTGTACAATTAAATAGGATACAATATCTTGGCTTTCATTTAGGGAATCTTCTGATGCTGAGTCAGCAGTAGCCCGGATGGTCAGGTGGTTAAGGTTTGTGAGACCAGACCCAGGAAAAGTGAGTGTTTAAGATCACACACCTATGTCTACTTTTATTTTTTAATGATGAGTTGCAAGAAAAATAGAGAGCCTATAGAGAGAGAGTTCTCACTGTCCAGTGTTCTGTATTGTTGGAAGATTTATGATCAAACTCTTGATGTCACCCAAATGAGGATGGGTTCCCCTTTTGAGTCTGGTTCCTCTCAAGGTTTCTTCCTCATAACATCTAAGGGAGTTTTTCCTTGCCACAGTCGCCACGGCTTGCTCATCAGGGACAAATTCACACCATTCACCATCACTGTTGATTTGTGTAAAGCTGCTTTGAGACAATGTCTGTTGTGAAAAGCGCTATACAAATAAACTTGACTTGACTTGACTTGAGAGAGAGCACACTGAATACAAGTAAAAACCACTATACAGAACACACCACCTACCCCTTTTGTGGCAAAGTTTTCCATTTGTCAAACCTGTCAGAGCACTATAATCAGTTTTTCAGTGTGTGTAGATCACAGACCAAAAACTGCCTTTGACCACAAATATGTTTTGGATTGCGTGTTCCTTTTCTAAAACAATTAGCTACATTGCTAAATCTGTCTCAGCTTTCTGCACTTGCATGCAAAATGTTAAGGTAGAAAATAAATCATAATAACATGTACAACATAGTCTTTGGTCACCAGTTTATTATTTAAATGCATAAAAAACATAAAAGTTATATGACTTGTTTGTCCTTGTAGGAGGATCTGGAAATGGAGGTTCTCCAAGACCCCATTCATAACTGACTGATTTGTGTGATGATTATTTTAACACCATACATACAGCTCATGTTCAACAGTATTTAACATCAAAACCAAATGACACAGAAACTTTCATCTGCTTTAACATATATGTTGATGAGCAAGAGCACTTGAGCGTAGTGTTTATAGTAACTCATGTCTTTTACATTATATTTCTTTTGAAATTGCTTCTGTTTTATTTTTATTTGTTTTACCATAAAACTGTTTAATGTTGTGTAAATTTTATATTAGCCGTATCACTAAAAATAAAAACACATTTAAACCCTTTAGGTTAGCTTTCTGTTTTTCATTTTAAATTCTCGTAAAGCAGATTTATGGACTTTAGTCCCGGACTGGAAATTTGCCAAATTCATGCAAGACATAAGCCAAGCACACAGTTAATGCTCTTTTTTCTTTAACTCAGCTTAGCATAATCTCTACATCCATTTATATGTTCTAAGTTCCCACTGAATATGTTCAAACATAATAACAATAAACTTTAAATAAACACTTTTATAGTGCTAGGTAATAAGTATGAAACTAATGAAGTTGTGAGGAACCTCACTGAACTTTCCTGCTGCAACTGCACCAAATTTAGTAAGCAGCATTGCTATATGAAAAATATAATATAGAATTAAAATCCCCAAAACTGCAGTATCATTCTGAAAGAGGCCACTGTTAATTAAGGAATACTACTGTAATGAAATGGTGTACTTGATATACCATACTGTCAAGGTTTTTCAGCAGAACATCGTCCAGACAATCACATTGTCACTGCAGGCCTATTTCTTCCCATGGTGCATCCTTGTGCCATCACTTCCGCAGGTAAATGACACACATAAACCCAGAGTTCCACATAATGTCAAGAAAACATAATTCTTTAGACCACCTTCTTCCATTGTTTCATTGTTCAGTCTTTTTTCATTTATATGCCAGTTGTAGGATATTTTGATGGTCTACAGGGGTCAACATTCCACCTCTTAGAATAAATAAAAAAAATTAAATGTTTAAGCTTTTTATTTATACAAAACCTGTTATCAATAATTTTATATATTTAATTAAATGTGTATTAAATACATTTTAACTAAGGAAAAAAAAAAAAGAAAAAAAAAAGGTATGAAAGGTAATTTGAACCAGCTTATTTTTCTTCTTCCTTGGCCATGACATGTCATTAGCTAGGCTACTCTTAAAATAGGCTAATGTCTTTATTACTTTAAAATGCTAACTTCGGTAGGTTTAAGATTATAATCTTATTATAAATAACTCGCACAGACACACTGACTAAATCACCCAATACCCAATACAATTTCATCTGCGATTGCTGTTTTCATTTACACATTTTTACTTTTTTCTTTAGTATTTTTTAACGTCATCACAGCATGAGCTCTTTTTCGAACTCAGCAGAATACGGTTCTGTTTATTTTAGTGATAGTTATAATCAAAAATACATGATGACGGCGCACATAGCTGCATCACAAGCTTCGGTTTCTTTTCGTGGCTGTTTAGCTTCTCGCTTAGCAACCTCTGAGGGATGCATTTGTTTCTGTGCCACCGATGGTGGGAACTCACATTAAACTGTAATATCAACTGGTTCCACTTCCAGGTAAGTGACTGTTACGTATATCCAATGGATAAAGGTCCTTTTATGCTGGCCGTCTTAATTGGTGAACAAGTGTATAGGTCTGTTTGGGTTCTGGAGGCCGCCCCTATTAAAACCCGAGGTCCTATGCAATTGCCTGCTCTGCCTATCCCTAATGCCGGGCCTCAGCTCCATACATAACAAATTGTAATGCACCGTGTGCTCTGACACCTTTCTATTTAAGCCAAAATTAACGCAGGCAGTTCATATTACAAGACAGCTAGTAATTTATGATTGTCAATGTTATTAACCTTTAGGTTTAATATTTTTAATGGTATTTAATTCTTCTTAATCAACAGTATTTTTTTCCAACATTGCATGTCAAGTTAATATCAGGAAAGCATTAGTGATATGATCAAAAATCTTAGCTCTCACCTGGGTTGCCTCAATTCATTTAAGATCATCCAATGCTACAAGAATTATTTCATCAGTTTATAATAGTATTTCTAGGATTATCGCATTTCTGGAAAATGTGCTAATCATATAGTTATTCAGCATTACAACCTGGTTACTGTTAGTAAATAGATCAAGCTGGCTTTGAAAGTCCAAAGTAGCTCACATAACATGCCTTTTTTTGTGAAAAAAACATTGAATTGAAATTCAGTTTAGTACCAACAAGAAGCTTGTATGTGCCACTGCATTTATTGTGTTCGCAACAATTCGTCAAGGACAGAAAGGAAAACACTGTGGCACTATAAATATATTGGTAGTGATGTGGAACCACATATTATAATTGGACTTCACTGCTAATCAGAGGTGGGAGTAAGTCACCAAATGAAAGTCTCAAGTCAAGTCCAAGTCTTAACATTGCAAGTCAAAGTCAAGTCAAGTCATTCTGTTGTAAGGGTCAAGTCAAGTCAAGTCAAGTCATACTCTTTGTCAAGTCAAGTCAAGTCAAGTCGCAACTTAGTCATCAAGTCATACCAAGTCGCACACAGATTTGTTTGACACATTTTTTAACTCAGGGACTTTTATTACTTATTTAGACACAGAGGGCTGATGATGGGTAACAAAAATAAATAAATTAACTTGTGTGTAATAAAATATCGTTAAGAAGCACTTTAAATGCTCTAAAATAAAAATAAATTAAATGAACAAGTAAACAAGAATTAATTGTAAGTTTTTTAGACAGTAGAATGTGCTGATGTTCCCTTCTCAGGAGGAGTCAGAACTACAGTTGTTAAACTGGATCATTTCTATCTATGAATACCCTGATGTATCTGTGTAAACATGGAGTGAACAGTCACATGTCCCCATCTCAACATATAGTAATAATAATACCTATAATTGTAAAGTATACTCTGTCATCTCATCAGACACCAAACAATGGGTTGCATACTCAAAGTAGAATATCAATATCAGAAAAAAAAAATCTTACTGTACAAGTGAGGCAGTGGTTTTTAAAAGGTGATGAACCCAACATTGTTTGCTCTGTTAAGAGTTATCCACAAACTATTATGATCATGTTACTCTAGGGCTTTTCATTAATTTTCTAATATCTTTAATAATGTAAAAAATTAAAAACTATCAGGTCATGCCCCAGTATTTATGGAGAAATTTACCGTACATCAAACCAGATTTATGTATTTGGCCATAACAACTTTAACCCTTGACCACTTCAATGTTAAACTGTCATGTTTGGACAGTTTAAAATAATGCCAATGTGAAGGCAAATTACAGTGAATTGCATTTGCAAAAAATCAAACTGGCCATGTACGCGTAATCTCTAAACCCGAACTTTATTATCCTCGGGGGTGGGGCTGGTGTTGTTGCGGTGTACATGTTGTCTTGTCCGCGGAGGGATCTGCTGTTTTGGCAGGCGGCAAGCGGCTTCCGGATAGCGTCTAGCGGTTTACGCATGCGGAAGAGTGGATTGGGTTCGCCGACTTATTGGAAAATATATAGTCCATTCTTAAATATATAAAAAAAAATCACAATATTTGAAAAAAAATATTTTCCACAAGTCATTTCAAGTAAATAGGCACAAGTCCGAGTCAAGTCTAAAGTCACAAGGAGCAAGTCTAAAGTCAAGTCGAGTCTTTTCAGAGATCTAGTCAAGTAAGTCTCAAGTCCAGAAAAATGTGACTCGAGTCTGACTCGAGTCAAGTCATATGACTCGAGTCTCCCACCTCTGCTGCTAATTCCTTTTTGAAAAGAACAGTTTATTGAAGTATTCTTTGGCTGAAGTGTAGTCTCTTTTCCTTGCCAGCAGATGGCGTTAATCACCCAACAGGTACAAGCAAAAACCTCACACGCCCCTTTCCATGAAGCACTGAACATATGCTTGTCATCATTTCACTGACTTAGTGTGCTGCAGAGGTGGGAAGTAACAAAGTACGAATACTTCGACTTTTTACTTTCACTCTACATTTTTTGCACACATATCGATACTTCTTACATTTTCAAAATAAGCTTGTTACTATAGTTTTAATCTATTTGGTGATATGTCAATATTTCCTGTCATTGTGCGGCTTTTTCATTATACCACTGGTTTATCATTTCCTGGCTCCCACACAGCACAGATGTCGGCCTGATTACGAAGCAAACAATAAGCAAATCAGAGAGCAACAAGAAGTATGGGGTTAACGTCAGCGATGTAAACATGACTGAAAAAAGAGATATTCCTGATCATCATCATCTTTTCTCTATCATCTGCTTGTGTTCTATATGGTGGATGTTCAGCCTTGATACATTTATTAGGTAACACAATTTGAAATTCATTTTGTATTAATATGTTAATTAGGACTGTAAAAATGAACGCGTTAATGCAGATACATTTTAACGCCATTAATTTTATCAACTCGCGATCAATGCAGCACGCATTTCTGTTTGACTATTTTTTTTTTAAAATATATAAGTGAATATAAATGGCGAAATTAAAACTTTTAGCGCATTAAAACTATTCACAACGTCCTTTCTTTGTTATAAAAAATAACAAACTCCACCGAAAAATTGTATTTAATCAGTAAATGTTTAATTTACCGATGCGCTAAGTCTCAAATCAGCACTGGAATCCGCCATGATGCGCACAATTGACTCTCTGGGGTCGACAAACAATGCCGGCTCGTTTTGTGGCCTTTTTTTTTTCTCATAACGCTGAAACAAACATAAATTACTCTGTCTTTTCTTGTCATACAAATAAGAACAATACAACATTCGAATCTGTATAGTGTCTACTCTAATTTGTATACACTCATAATAACAACAAAACGCTGTTCTTTTTTAAATCAAATAAAACAGACAGGGGGCGCTCTCTGCCGTCTCTGTCACCTCTTTTCACAGACACATAAATAAAACCTGAATCTCAGTAAATATTTGCCTCACAGCCGTAAGAAATATATGAATAGGAGGCTCGTAATGTCTAGTTTAATATAAACCAGTTCCCAAGAATAATTTGCCTACATGCTCTATGTTGGATTTTGTTTCACTAATATTAAACAAACATTTGCATAAAGCATCCATATTTGTTCATGCACATGTTGATTAGAGTATTGAAATCTTCAAAATCATTAATTTAAGGTACATTTAGAACAGTTAAAAATGTGTAATTAATTTACGATTAATCGTCTGTGGACTTCACTGCTAATTTCTTTTTGAAAAGAACAGTTTATTGAAGTATTCTTTGGCTGAAGTGTAGTCTCTTTTCCTTGCCAGCAGATGGCGTTAATCACCCAACAGGTACAAGCAAAAACCTCACACGCCCCTTTCCATGAAGCACTGAACATATGCTTGTCATCATTTCACTGACTTAGTGTGCTGCAGAGGTGGGAAGTAACAAAGTACGAATACTTCGACTTTTTACTTTCACTCTACATTTTTTGCACACATATCGATACTTCTTACATTTTCAAAATAAGCTTGTTACTATAGTTTTAATCTATTTGGTGATATGTCAATATTTCCTGTAATTGTGCAGCTTTTTCATTATACCACTGGTTTATCATTTCCTGGCTCCCACACAGCACAGATGTCGGCTAGTTTACCAAGCAAACAATAAGCAAATCAGAGAGCAACAAGAAGTATGGGGTTAACGTCAGCGATGTAAACATGACTGAAAAAAGAGATATTCCTGATCATCATCATCTTTTCTCTGCTTGTGTTCTATATGGTGGATGTTCAGCCTTGATACATTTATTAGATAACACAATTTGAAATTCGTTTTGTATTAATATGTTAATTAGGACTGTAAAAATGCGCCAAGTCTCAAATCAGCACTGGAATCCGCCTTGATGCGCACAATTGACTCTCTGGCATGTTTTGTGGCCTTTTTTTTTCTCATAATGTTGAAACAAACATAAATTACTCTGTCTTTTCTTGTCATACAAATAAGAACAATACAACATTCGAATCTGTATAGTGTCTACTCTAATTTGTATACACTCATAATAACAACAAAACGCTGTTCTTTTTTAAATCAAATAAAACAGACAGGGGGCGCTCTCTGCCGTCTCTGTCTGTCATCTCTTTTCACATAAATTCCGATGGGCTTTGCTTCCGATGGGCTAATTTCAGCTGAGTGCTTTAGATAGGCATCTGTGCAAAGCTTTCTTTCTGCTAAACAGACTAATTGTTTTGTTTTTATGTTAATGCTTTGCATTTCATAATGTTTTATTAGCCGTATCATTACTCATCGCTGTAACATCATGTGATGCAACCCCTAGGCAGTATGAAACAGGTCAACGAGTGCACATAAATACCTTCATGTAGTAATTTTTACATGTCTACAGGTAGGTTTAGTTATCATGGCAGTAAGACCATATCTTATATTCTTTCCTTTTGTGCCATCTAGTTTTCTTTTTCAGAGACCAAAAAGCATCAGATGTTCTTTAACTTGCCACTTGTTTAAACTGTTTATTTTATGTAAAGTGTCTGTGTATTTATTGTGTATATTGTACAAAAAAGAAAAGTATAAATATGTATTATTGTGTAAACTGTAAGAGGTTCCCAGTTCCAAAGTATCTTCATTCCCCCGCTTTTGTTACTAACACTGCACTATTCCCCGAAACCCAAAACTAGCAGTGTGATAAAAAATAGGGGAGTTGTCAAAACTCACAAGAGTAATATATATATATATATATATTTTATTTTATTTTATTTTTTTAAACGTGGCTTTTTTCCCCCTGTGAAGCTGTTAAAACATGCTGCATGGCTCGATTTTATTTGCAGTCATTTTTTTGTTGACTTACCCTAGAGCAGATTCAGGCCTGTAGGTATGAGAACCTGTTTCTAAATAATATTGCATTCCTTTTCTAAGGCACATGGTTAACATGGAGCTTAAACTAATTCTTTTAGTTAAGCTGGGAGAACTAGAGGTTTTCCACTTAATTCCTTAAGACAAATTTTGATTGCTTAGGAGAATGTGTTACATTTGTTTTGCTGCTAGGATCATGTATTATTATGCATTTGTGCATGAGTTATTTTGGGGTTTTTTTATGTTCCCGTGCTGAAATGGAAAAATGGAAAAATGTTTTACTGTCACAAATTCGACTATAAAAAAGTAAACAAAGTTATAAGATTTCATACTTCCTGTATATTTTGAATGACAGGTGTCTCGTCCAATCATCGGTAAGTTTCCATTTACAATCTATACCTACCTTTTCCGGTTTGTCTGACTTGTCGTTGTGTTTTTTGGATTTGTTAATGTGTTTCGTGCAACGATTCAGACAAACCGGAAAAGGTAGGTATAGTTTGTGAACGTAAACTTACAGATCATTGGACAAGACACCTGTCAGTCAAGATATACAGGTGAATGACAGGTGTCTCGTCCAATGATCTGTAAGTTTCCATTCACAAACTACCTACCTTTTCCGGTTTGTCTGAATCGTTGCACGAAACACATTACCAAATCCAAAAAACACAACGACAAGTCAGACAAACCGGAAAAGGTAGGTATAGATTGCGAATAGAAACTTACCGATGATTGGACGAGACACCTGTCACTCACCTGTATATCTTGACTGACAGGTGTCTTGTCCAATGATCTGTAAGTTTCCATTCGCAAACTATACCTACCTTTTCCGGTTTGTCTGACTTGTGTTTTTTGGATTTGTTAATTTGTTTTCGGATTTGTTAATTTGTTTTTGAATTTGTTAGTGTTTTATAATTTGTTAATTTGTTTTCGGATTTGTTAATGTGTTTTTGGATTTGTTGTTTTGTTTTTGGATTTGTTAATTTGTTTTTGGATTTGTTAATTTGTTTTTGGATTTGTTAATTTGTTTTCTAATTTGTTTTTGGATTTGTTAATTTGTTTTCTAATTTGTTAATTTGTTTTTGGATTTGTTGTTTTGTTTTTGGATTTGGTAATTTGTTTTTGGATTTGTTAATTTGTTTTTGGATTTGTTAATTTGTTTTCTAATTTGTTAATGTGTTTTTGGATTTGGTAATTTGTTTTCGGATTTGTTAATTTGTTTTCAGATTTGTTAATATGTTTTTGAATTTGTTAATTTGTTTTTGGATTTGTTAATGTGTTTTTGGATTTGGTAATTTGTTTTCGGATTTGTTAATTTGTTTTCAGATTTGTTAATATGTTTTTGGATTTGTTGTTTTGTTTTTGAATTTGTTGATTTGTTTTTGGATTTGTTAATGTGTTTTGCACTTCTCGGCCACCGTAGATTACCCTGAAATGAGTTTAATCAGAAGCAGAATCATACTAAAATGAATAAGTAAGTAAGTAAGTAAATAAATAAATAAATCCTAAATTGGGCTGTGTGATGTTCTACACATTAATTTGGTCGTTAGTGTAAGAGGTTTTCACTTCAGTCTGTAGAATTGGGGTAAAATCTTGTTTTGCTGAGAGGCATGCAGACTTTAATAGTTATTGCTTTCCATTTAATTCTTTGTGTGTAAGCAATTTAATAAACATTGCTTAAAACATAATTAGTTCACTTATTTAGCCTCAAGTGTTAAGTAAATGAATATGACCGAACAAACTTGGCTTTATTTCTAAATTTCCTTGACATTAAATGTATCTCATATGTTTTAGCTTGTTTTTAAGAGATGATTGTTTCTTACTGGCTATACCAATAATCACACCAAAATAATGAATCACACTGTGAACACTTTAATAATTGTTTATTAATTACAATTGTCCCAAACAATGTAAGTAAGAAATATAAAAGAAAATGTAATAAAGAAATTCTGAGTTTATCCATGCAAATACTGCATATACCCAGCAGCTCTTTTCCCTTAGGTGATTCCACTATGTAAGATCACAACACAAGATCACAGCTCTGGTAAAACTCTTTCTAGAATAGTGTAGACCAATCAGAGATCTAACCTCCTTTCTAATGTTAATTTTCAAATTTTGGCCACAAAGTCATAAAGCGCCCTAGAGTGAAAACATCGGCCTTTAAAGTTAATGTTTCGCAAGTGTTTCTTTCTAGATAGAGAAAATAGTTGAATATGGACAGGGCTATGTAGTATTTTTTCAGTATGTGTTGACCTTAGCAATTAGCCCAACTGAATTACAGTTCAAACACTATGAAAAGAGTTCCATGTAATGTGCTGGACTATGTTGAGAGTATCTGAAGGGTACCTTGAGGATTGTAGCTCAGCTCAAGAAACTCTGCATGCATTTCAGACTCACCTAAAAAGAAGTTATGATAAATCTTCGGGTGATCACCGCAGTACATGACACTGAGATGGTAAAAGAATTCTGCAAAATGAACCAAATTTCAAGTGGATTTCTCAGGTTTGTTTAAAATTGGAGTTGGAACATAAGAAAAGCTCCTAATGCATCAGAAATGTATTTAAACTTATTATATATATAAGAAACTATATTTTCTGCAATATACATTAATTCCATTTGACTTTAAAATGCTCCAGGTACATTTCGGAACTGATTATTCAAAACATTTTTATTTGTATAAGACTTTTAACAATGGACATTGTCTCAAAGCAGCTTTACAAGGAAAGGAAATACTCCCTGAGATGGCATGAGGAAGAAACCTTAAGAAACAAATCTAAATGGAACCCATCGTTGTTGAGGTGTGCTCTTCAATGAGAAGTGCTTACAAACAGAAGTCAGATGTATGTTGGCTTAAGCAACTTCTTTTTTTGAAGGACAAACCTAGTCATCAGAAAACTTTGATAGGCTGAAACAAAGCCTCTTTGCCCATAAGCCTTTGCTTACCTTTGCATACATTATTAAGCAAAAAGGGTAAGACCAGGTGTTTTCAGGACATTAAAAAATGTTCTCTACCGAAAGCCCAACCCTAGCAGGGCTATAGCAATGTACATTTCTTTTGTGAATACAAACTTGAGTGGAAATAAGCAATAATTTTGTCTATTTTAGTATTTATGTGGTGAAAATTATCAGCAGCTTATGGATATTATTGTGGTTTATTTTAAATATGAACTCAAATAGGCCTTCACTGGACTTTAATAAGGAATGCAATCACACAGTGTCAGGCCCTAAGAACGTACTGGAAACCGAGTGAATTCAACGAAGGCCTTTTAATGAGGAAGGAAAAGGGCAAGGCAGAAAGCACAACAAAAAAAAAAGAGCACCCAACTAGGGTAAACTGAACTAATAGACTTACTGTGGCAGATTGAGCACAGATAACACACAGAAGCTAGAAAGCTAAGCAAAAACCAAACGGCGTAGTTTGGGCAGTCCTGAATGTTTGTAAGCCTAAGCTGTAGAAGGGACGATGAGCATGTGGATAAACGGGGTCTTTATAGTGTGGTGTCTGATTTGGACCAGGTGTGGATGATAAGTAAGTTGGTGAGCTGCTTGGAGTGATTGGAGGGTTTGGCGAGGGTGTGGCTGGTGGATCCCTGACACACAGTAACATGAATTTTCCCAAGAAGAAATGCTAAACAGTACCAAGCAGTGACTAAAGCATTCGATGTACTTTTACAGATCATAAAATATGCAGTGCCAATATGTATGCCAAGTAGAACTAGACTGGCAACCATAAATAATTTGCATACATATTTACAAAGATTATAGGAGTGGATTTCTCATGCTATTATTAGGTTACATTTGTATCAAATAGATATTTGCTTGGTAAAATGAAATATTTTTGCATTAATAAATTGATTCTGTATTTGTGTTACTGTATCTGTATTTGTCCTTTCCTTCTATCAAACTGGCTGTACTAGTTTATGCATGCTTCTAATAGTATAATACTTTTAGAATAATTCAGGTACATTCAAACTCAGTCATGGCAAGTCCAATTAGACTAAAACTAAAGTAAAAAAAAACGAAGTAGATGTATCTGCTGAGTGTTTTGTTCTTTATTTTTGCTGTTGCACTTGACGGTAAGGTTTCCAATCCATTACAATTTGAACTTGATTTTGGATTATTACTATTATTAATATTTATGATGCTTTTAAAATGACCATAACAGAATGATCTTATTTGATGTGCTAACATAAAGTTGTAGCACATTTAAAAACATTTTAACAAATTATTTCTGTTTTTGTAAATTCCATTTTATTTTTGTATGTACTTTGGTATTAATTCCAGGTCTCCATATCCATGGTTTACTCGGTCCACTTGTGGCTCAGCTGGGAGAGTCAGTCCTCCTGCCATGCTTTATTAAAAGCTCACTGCCTCTGGAAGGTCTGCAGGTGGAATGGAGAAAGATGGACTCTCTAGTGATCCTCTTCCAGCAAGGAAAAACCAGACCAGATCTTCAGAGTCAGATGTTTAGTGGCAGAGTGGACTTTTTCTCGAATGAGGTCTCAAAGGGGAATTTCTCTATCTTACTGAAAAATGTAGTTAAAGAAGATGCTGGAGTTTACACATGTAAAATGAATACTACTGATCAACTGATCTCCAGTGAAGCCTTTATTAAAATTCAAGAAATCAGTAAGTAACCATACCTTCTTTCTATTTTAAAAAACTCTTGATACTTTTTGTACATTATATTTTATTACTCACATGTTTTAAGGGACAATATAAATTCATTACATCATTTTATCTTTGTTACTGTCTTACTTTTGTAGAGCATTATGTGGTGACTGGGGCAGACCGAGCCGTTTTGGCCTATAAGGGTGAAGATGTCATACTAAACTGCTCTGTAGATTCACATTTATCAGCCAGAGAGCTGGAGAGAGTGACCTGGAAAAAAACTGAAGGAGACCAAGAAGTCCTTGTCCTGCTTTATAAAGACTCTGAGATTTTTACCAACTTCTCACATGAGCGTTACCAGGGAAGAGTTGAATTGTTTGCTTCTGAAATCCCCAAAGGAAACCTCTCACTTAAACTGAAGGATGTAAAGATGGAAGATAAAGGAGAATTTGTGTGTGAGGTGCAGATTAGGAACATGTCCACACATGCCACTGTGGTACTGAAAGGTCTAGGTAATGTCAACATTTTCAGCTATACAATCATAATAACCAGGGGAAATCCTAGCTAATGTTTTTAGGTGGCAATGTTTTTGACATTATTTTATATTGGGGCTATTTTTGTCCTAGATAGAGAAATCCTTAATGAATATGAAGCATGGATTTACCCCACCCTTCCTGGTTCCTGGCTCATGTATAAAATGGGAAAGTTAGCTAGTTGGTGGAATTTTGCAAGACTGCATTAAGGAAATACCTTTCAATATTTTTAGCCTCATGAGCAGGACCAATGCTAAAACCGCTAAGTAGTGTAGATTGGGTGGATAATCTACTGAACATTACTTCAACTATCATTGAATTTCCAGGAACACAAGGCCGGAGGGAATGCCAGTCCATCTGTTGTTTTTTTTTTGTTGTTTTTTTTTTAATGCCTTTCAAATTTATACAGATTTATACAATGTACTTGGGAATCAAAAGAGTAACCAGTGTCCAAGATTAAATTGAGTTCATTAAAAATAGCTTATTGTTATTGTATCTATTATCTCATTCCTACAGGTTTTTCTGCACTCCATATATCAATTCTAATGTTGTGCTCAGTAGCATTGTTGCTTACTTTGGGAAGTTGTGGCCATATTTTTAATATGCTGAATAACAAAGGTATTCCAGCAGATCTATTTGGTATATTTTTAATTTTATTACCAATTATTATATTGCATAAAGATTATTTTTCTCTTGCTTTAGGTACTAGCAAAACAGTCATAAGAATGCATTTAGTTTTGGTCCTCTGTTCAAACATCTGTATGTTTTTTGCTTTCTGCCTTTGGTCAACAGAAGGTAATTTTTAAAGTCATTTCCCAACCCTAACTCTTATCCACCAAACAATTCTTTACAAATTTTGGTGATTTGTTTCCTCCTTGTAGGGATTGTCCCAGAGGTTGTCACTTGTTCAGTAGTCAGTATCATAAGGCCGGTCATGCTCATGAAAACTTCCCCTTATCTGAACAGATTTCCAGGTAGGTGCTTTAGAAAAAACATTTTAACATTCATTGCCTTGAACCCTTTTCATTGCTTGCCTTTGGTAAACGTTCATTTAAAACTATTTATTAAAAAAACTTTTTTTTGTTTCACAGAGTGCATAAAAAATGCAGTGAAGGCTTTGGCTCTTCCACTTTACAATTCAATCAAAACAATTAGTGCATGTTCATGTAAGTAAAATTGGTTTTTACTTTGTACTACTTTATTTTACTTTCTTGGTTTAATGATTTATTTCTTTATTTTGACTTTAGAGGGCATTAAAAGTATGTTGTGGTAAAAAGAAATGTTTAGAAAATATACTACTATCTGTTTCTAATACCTGAAATAAAATCATGCAAATTAAAAGCCAGCTATTTTGGTTTGGTTCTATATATTTTTTTGTTTTGTTTTGAAAATCTGAAACAAATAATGAAATAACTATTAAAAATTTTTTTTTTTTGCTCAAAATGTCAAATATTTACTGACAATGGCATCATAAAACATACATTTTAGTTGTAAATCAAAAAACGAATGTACATAATGTACGGGAACCGATTTAATATTACCACAGAAAATCTCAGCTTGATCTAATGCTTCCCTCCTCAAATACATTGGAGACAACCTGATATCTTGTTTTCATGTGGACATTCTAATAAATATGTGATGCATATACAGATACTGCTGTACACTGACCTCAAGTAAATGACCGGAAGTTTTGAGCATAAGCTTAAAGTCGTTCTTAAACTAATAATGTTGAGAAGAGTTGTTGGCAGGCATGTGTAAATAAAAATCATAACTTTCTTTTCATTTTCTTTTTTTAATTGATCATTTAGTTTTTTTTGCTAACATTGGCCAGATTCCCCTGACAGCAGGATGCATTGTAATTATACTGACACTAATTGCATTGGTGAGTTTCATCAATGCTGCTCTATTAGGTAAGAAAAATATATGTTGTATCTTGTGTATTGGTTTAATTGATGATATTTTTTTCTTTCCCTACATCTGACTACTGCTATCAATAGTTACATTTTAATATCAAGTGTAACACTGTTTTTTTTCCCTGTTTAAATAGCAGGTTTTTGTGAAATAATATAAAGACGTTTCGTGTCAGCTTTTTATCACTGTATGTATGATATTGCAACCAACAATAATCAAGTTAAATAAAAAAGAATAGGTGGGAATATTTAGGTTGAAAATTATAGGGAAATAAAACTTAGAATAATCTATTTACAGAACAGTGCATACCCCTTTTATAGTACATATAGAATGTAACTCTACTCAACTATGATAAACCCCAAATGAATCCTAATAACTAAATAAATAGCTGCCTCTGTGGGGTTTCTGGATTTTCTGCTACATAAGTTAACAGTGAACATAGGAAATAGTAAAACAAAAAAGTAGTTGAGATGCTATTAGATTACAATGGGACCATGTGGACACATTAACAAGTGGAAAAACTAGAGAACCACAATTACGAAAAAAATTATTGTACAAAAAAATTGAAATGTTTTCACTAATCAAAATTTTAACACACTAAGAATTTTCTGGATTCCTTGAATTGTTTCGCATCGTCATACAATTTGAAACTGTAGACTGTAGACTATATGCACTGTAGACAATGAATGGTGGATATTTTGTACAGCCTTGATCTGAACATCTTTCTTTTTGACAAAAGACTGACAGTTCTCTCACAAAGATTGGCACAATGTATAGTTAAACAAAGTTTCAAGAAACTTGACAAATCACAAATGGGTGTTGTTATATATTTTTTTACTTTCCCAGAAATGGGCTTAGTGTTAGTATATTTACTGGATATGGTAAAGGCTTAAGAATATCTCTCCCTTACATTCACTATTCTTTTTCTGCACACTTAAAAAACACACCAGAAACATTTGTGAACTATGTAAACACAATTTACTTAAGCTATTCGAAAATCAGAAGTGACTGTAAATAATATAATTGGAAATTATAAATAGTTATTACCAGAGATGGCAAAAGTACACACATTCTTTACTAAAGTAGAAGTACAGATGCCCATGTTTTAAAAAACTTTGGTAAAAGCACCGATTATATTTTTTACTTACTTAAGTTAAAGTAAAGAAGTTTGGGATTTGACATGTTAAAAGTAGCCATTATTACTACCTGTTTTAGTGCCATGCTGGTAACATGACCTCACATCATATTAATATATTAATACAAAACGAATTTAAAATTGTGTTACCTAATGAATGTATCCAGGTTAAAGAACCACCATATACAAGCAGAAAAAAGATGATGATGATGATAATGATTAAGTGATTTGATCTCAGTCACGTTTACATCGCTGACTCCCTCTGTCTCATCCACGTTAGCCAGACTTATTGTTGCCTTCTGCCGTGCTCATTGTTAGCTTTATAAACTAGTCTACATCTGTGGTGTGTGAGAGCCAGGAAATGATGCACCAGTAGATTAAAAAAGCGGCGGAATAACAGGAAAAAGGTTGATGGGCTGAAAACGGCGCACAGAAAATATTGCTATTTCACCAAATAAAGTAAATAACGATCCTGAAAATGTCAAAAGTAGAAAGTACAGATATTTTTGTAAAACATTTAACGAGTAAACATAAAAAGTTGTCTGAAAAATATATAGTGAACAAAAGCACTGAAGGCAGAAAAATCCACTTAATTACAATAACAAACTTTTTGTACTTCATTACTTACCATTTGAGACCTACACTCCCACAAGAGTACCGCGGGACCCGACACAAACGAGTGCGGTGTGGGACAATATTTAATGGGTGAATGCGGACAGTAAAATCCATTCCGTGCAGGTCTCTACATCTCACCTTTGGTTATTGATTTGTTAGTATTGAAAAAGTGAATCCTTTCAGTTTTAAAATATACATACAGTGGCATCATGTGGAAACTATTTGAAATTGATTTTCCCTGCAAAATGTAGAAACTGACCTACATTTAAATTTTGTTTTCCTTCTAAACAGCTTTTAACGGTGTCTGGATTCGCTTGATTGTGTCTCTCGACTTACTTAATACAGCGCT
The DNA here is from genome assembly GCA_039877035.1 of Silurus lanzhouensis. Classification (NCBI taxonomy): domain Eukaryota; kingdom Metazoa; phylum Chordata; class Actinopteri; order Siluriformes; family Siluridae; genus Silurus; species Silurus lanzhouensis. The sequence continues at coordinate 959,316 of JBCEWE010000348.1, read as the reverse complement.
GTTTGGACTCCTGCTCAGTAGCACGAAAGACTACTTTGAATGTGAGTACTGTTATACAAAGCTGTCACAGCAAAACCCCTGTCATAGGATGCCTTATTCAGAATTGAGTTATGGATGCATATTGAGAATTTATTATAAAGTTAATTACAAAACATATTCTGAAATGAAACCTCTGTGTCTGAATGGGAGAACTTGGATCCAGATGCAACACACTACCTCAGGCAGTCTGACAGTTTGACGTAACCATGTCATGAACTTCATGAAATGCTGAAGTTCAGGTTTTTGGCTGTCATGTCCACACATGAGGATTTAACAACATAATGTATGTTCTTGCAGTTTCATTAACTTGTAAACACAATTAAAGGTGGCACTGAAATAGAAACATTTTTACATTTCGTTGCCAAGCAAACACCTTGTACAACACCTTGTCATGTTCCTCAAACCATTTCTGAAGACTTCTTGCAGTTTAATAGAGAGCATTATCCTGCTAAGGGAGGCTGCCATTAAAAAATAACCATAAGAAAATTATAAATTAGAATATAAGGTTAAATGGTTACCTTCTTCCATTACTCCATGGTCTAGTTCTGATGTGTTCTAAGGCATTTTCCTTGATCAAGACCTGCATTAGTAATTAGTTCAAGTTCTTCTGCGGGATAGGAACCAGAAAGGCTAGCCTCCCAAACTCCCACACACAGCAATTACAGAAGCCTTGCATGCCCTTTGCCTTGTTGCTGGTTCAACGATTGTCATTGCTTGGATTAATTTGGTAGGTAGGTGCAGTACTAACCACTGTACATCGGGAACACCCCACATTGCCTGAAGCTTTGGATAAATGATTAGGTCAGAGCATCTCCATCACAAATTGGTTCTTGTTAAAGTTGCTTTTCCAGTTTCCAACACATCAATCTCCAGAACTGACTGTTCCCTTCGCTCAAAGCCAGTGGTTTGGACACTTGAAAAAAATAATAATTTGAATGCTTTTAAACTATCTTGGAAGCATCAGCTATTTGCAGATGATCTAAGTACATAGCATACAAAATGTATTGCAATGGCATGTATTCACAAGAAATATGCTACTGAAAGCAGTCTGACAAGTTGATTGAACCACAACATGTTATGCTGAAGTTCAGGTTAAGTGCATTGATCATTTTATGACATTGATTTAATATCTTGTGGCTTCAGAAAAGTTCATTAGCACATTTCACTGCTGGAGTATTATTTAAACAATCTTTAATTAAAATGATAACTGAATCAAGTATTAAGTATTTTATAATCAGGCAACTAATAATTTATTCAAGTCAAACCAAAATTCCAGAACCAGATCAATATAATAACTAAAACTTATTATAATTACAATTAATATAAACAATATATTAACATAATTATTAAAACTGATGTCACCTCATAAGGGTGAACATTTGTAGATTTAAAATGTATATCTGGAAATTATATGTCTCTTGTTAAAATGTATTTTTATTTTATTATTGTTATTTTTTTAAATGTCTATACATATCTACAAATTAAAATATAGCATTTGGACTTAAATATTTATGCATATAACCCACAGAGTCCATCATTTGATCAACAGAGTTACTGTTATCCACAATGTTCAATCTAGCCCTATAATAATATATACTGTATCATTCTGGACTTTTAGACATCTTGGAAATACCTTCAGTGGTGCCACCTCTGATAATGGGCATGATGATGGTTTTTACTCTACAAAAGTACTTCTTTCAAGGAAAGCCCTTTGATTGTAAGGATTATATTTGCTACAATTATTTAAACTCGAACCTAATTCATTATTCATTTTCTCATACTGTGCTTGCTGATGTTGGTACTGTAAAAAAAAAAAATCCATTAATCACGTATAATATGTTTACTTTTACAGGTTTTCATGTCACGCTGTCGTCGGTTATCGTTGCTATATTGAGCCTCAGTGAAATTTGCATTTATGTAATATTCTTTAACATGTCTAAAGATTTTTCCGGAGGTACGTTTTAAATCTACATTTTTTTATTTAAAAAGTAAAGTCTTAAATACATATATTAGTGTAGGGGTTTGGTACATATTTGACAAAGAAACTCATGTTTTTATGTTAACACTATATGATGGATTTATTGCTTGAGTGAAGGAAGGCTTGTTCTGTTTGTCAAAGATTCATGTTGTTAAATGAGTATATGATTATGCCCGTGGTTCTTTTCAGCTGATGTGTTTTTACTTGTGCATATGTATGACTGTGTTGCATTCACTAACAAAGTAATTTCCTTATCAATTTCAGGATGGACACTTATAATTGAGGCTGTAGGATTTATATGTGCATGGTTAGTAGTGCTATATCTCGCACGTTGTTACCGAGGCCATAAACGTGGATGTTGCACTCACTGGAGAAAAATTGGATGTAAATGTGATTTTTATTTATTCTTTTTTTTTTTATTTAATTGTTTTTTTTTAACCCATGTACATTTATGTTATTATATTAATATTATGAGACAATACTCAATTACTGTAAATTTCCTCTACCAAACAAATGTGACAGGATATTATACAACATATAATAATAAAAAAAAAAAAAAAGAAAGAAAATGTTAATAATAGAAATGCTGGTGGAGTATTTAGAAAAATTTGAAGTACGTTGTGTAATTAGAATTTTCCATAGTTTTATCATAGAACTTTTACTGGCTGAATTTATCATGTAATTGTAATTCATGTAATGATTTTATGTCATTTTTTCCCCCAGACATATGCTGCCTTGTCACTGCTGCATTTCTTGTCATTGCATATGGCACTTATATGTGTGTGCGCTATAAAAACATCTTCAGAGAAGAAAAAGGTACTAAATCACCCCAATTAGTTACTCGATAATTATAAAAACATATACATGGAGTCATATGTAAAAATATCCAATTCCACATTTAGTCCCCATTTAATGTTATTATAACCTCCATTTTTCTTGGAAGATGCTTCACTTTATTTTGGAGTGCTTGTGGAATTTCTGCTCATTCAAGATTGTTACTAACGTCGGCTAGTGTTGTAGGGTGAGGAAGCATGGAGTGCATTTAGCAATGCACTTTATCCCAATGGTGTTCATAGGTTTAAGGTCGCTGCTTTGTAGCAGGCCACTCAAGATCTTTCACTCCAACCCATGTAAATCATATCTTCATGGAGCTGTCTTTGTGCACAGAGGCATTGTAATGCTGAAACAGGTTTGAGTCTGCTAGTTCAAGTTAAAGGAAAATTAAATGCCACCACAACCAAAGACCTCATCTGTACACCTGGGTGCCTTAAGTTTTGTGCTAATAGTTTCGGTAAGAACCACAAATTGCAGGAAAAGTCAGGTAGTAGCATATATTCTGAAAATATGTCCACTGTAAAAGGTCAATCTGCAATTTTATCCACTTTCAGCAGCACAGCGCCGAACCTTTTGTGTTAGTTTTAATGTCAGTAATTAATTATTAATTCCTTAATTATTTATTTATGTTTGAGTTACTGTTTGGTGCAAAGTGATCTTTGTTCTTGACTTGCCCTACAGGAAAGAATTACTGTAATTCACCGCTTATCACTGTGATTCCAAAAACCACCCGTGGAAAAATGCGATAGATGGACGCCACCCCAAAAAAGCCATTTTACGTATACAGTACTGTACTGTATTAACATTTTACTTTATTTTATAATTAGTAAAGATATTTTTAATAATACATTTTATTATTTCAACACAAAACAATAAAATCATAAAAACAATTCCCTAAAAGTTTTTTGGTCTATCTTGCTATCCACGAGAGACCAGGAAAATCAGCTAAATAAATTAGTTATGTGGCAAATGCAATTACAAGATAAACCTAGGGTGTGAGATTCAAAACACGGTAAATTACGGGGATTACGGTGTTATACTGTATTATACTGTCTTACTCAACACATAAAAGAGCCAAGTCTTGAGATCATAGCTTTCAGAATAAATGTAGTAATTATGCTGTAATACTATCAATAGGCTACATAAATAAATGAACATGTGTATGATTCAAAATCCATAAAGTACTAGGTGTTTCCCAACTTTTTACAGGCACTGTATTTTAATTTGTACTTGATTAAAAAAAAAAAAATTCTAAATGTTAAATATTTGGTGGGGATCCTTTTTCAATTGAGTAATATATTTGCTGATCATTATAGATGCTGCTGGATATGTGACTCTCCTGGTATTTATCCATATTTTGGCAGCAACATGCTTATACAAACATCCCAGTTATTTACCCAGTAAGTCTAACTTTAATATATAAAACAATTTCCCTGTAAAGTTGTTGTTTTAAAGTCAGCAATATTGTGATACATCAAAAATGTGCATTCTGAATTACAGATTTGCTTCACATTATGGTCTACATGTTTGGAGCTGTTGGTCTCAGTTCTGTAAATGCAATTGCTCTTGCCTCAGAACTAATCCTGAAAGCAGGTATTTGATAATCTCCCATTGTTTTTAGTAAAATACAAACTGTTAACCTGTTATGACAATTGTGGTATACTACATATTAGAAAAATAGTTTGGTATATTTTTGCTAAAAAAGTGCAAATACATATGAATTTACCCAAGTTAAATGGCCCAAAGTCAAGCAGGGAAGGTGGGGTTTAATAGTGATAGATACAGTGTGCTTCAAAAGTAACATTGAGGTGTGGTGATATTTATAAGGCTAGATAACATAAAGATAAGCCTTTCATGACAACTGACAAATATAAATTCATTAAAATGTATGAGGGAATATTCCTGCAGGACATAAAGGTTTATTTTAATGTGATATAGACTTTTGTCAATTTCAGGTAATAGATTTTGGTGACATAATACTTCTCAATTCCCTTTAACTTTCATGTATGTAGAGAGTAAAGACATAATTGCAGTTAATGTTTAAAGGAATTGATCAAATCATTAAGATGCTAGGCTCGTTCATGGTCAGGCACTTCATTGAACAGGGCAAAACAAAAGACTTGACATGTACATTAAGAGACTAGATGCAAGCTGTTATGCATGCTGAGCACTTCTGCACATAAAACTCAGTACAAGGCAGAAATTCCTCATAGAGGAATTCGCCTCCCAAGGGTGCTTCTCAAGAGCACGTTCAAACACTTCCACTGGCAATTCATTCCCTCTGTTTAAAATGTCCAGACAACACCAAAGATCCTGCAACAGGCATTTTTGGCCTCTGGTTAATGCTGGATTTGGGAGGCTGTGCCATTAATTCATGTCATTGTTCTCTGCTGGAGTTTACCACAGAAGGTTTCCTCAATAGTCTCTAGAGGGAGCTCTGCAGGGAAATCTGCCCTGTCGGTCTTTAGTTAGAGCTCTTTTGGAGAGGCCTCTCCAGCCTTTTTTTCCTAGTACCTGGTAAAATCACTCTTAATCTCAGGACCAGGGCTCGAAACAGGGTCATCATGGTGGGAGACTAAGTGTGAAGGAGACTTAGTGAAGAGCCACAGGTAAGGTGATGAAATTAAGTGCAGAGAAAGAGAGAGCCAGGCACGGCAGTGTTGATAATGTGGGAATTTATTGAAGCAAAAAGGGAAACAATTAATGACTAAAAAGGAAGGAACAAACAATAACTAGGTAAGAACTCAGCATAGTAACAAATGAAATATTAAACAAACCTAAACAAAGTGTCAACAGAAATCTGAACAAAGACATTGGCAAAACAGGGAACACAAAAAAAACACACCTTCAAAACTAGAAGCAGGAACGAGAAACACAGGGGCTCGGCAAAAACAGACACTAAGCAAAGAACAAAGGTAATGAGCAGGCTTAAAAAGTCAATGAGGTGCGGAAACAGAGGAACTGGGGTAAAAGCAGGCACTAGTGGCGAAAGGGGGGAAAAAAAACTTGACAGGACTCCCCCAAACCCTATCCCCCCCCCCCCCCCCCCCGCCCCCCTTTTCAGAACGGTTCCTGACCTTACGCTTCCTTGATGTATTTATCCATGGCCACCCGTTCGGGGTTGGAAAGGAACAAAATACTTCCATGTGGAGGACAAGTGCCGGGGAGCAGCTTAATGGCACGATCGTAAGAACAATGAGGGGGGAGTGTGGTGACTCGTTTCTTGCTGAACACTGCTCTAAGAGAATGATATTGGATATGCCCTTGGGACAGGTCAAGGGGTTTCAAAGTCTTCAAAGGCTCAGTGACACGGTCAGACAGGTCGCATGACAGGTAGGTGCCCATTCCATGATGGAGCCTCTGGTCCAGTCAATAACTGGATTGTGAAGAGCCAGCCACTGGTGTCCCAAGATGAGAGGAAGCTGGGGAGATAAGAACAAGTGCAGCTGGAGGTTTTCTTGATGTTGGAAGATGGTGAGGTAGAGGAGAGGGGTCTTGTGAGTTGGGGCTCCCAGGACCCAAGGGCCTACCATCAAGTGCAGTGATGGCCTGAGGGAACAAGAGAGGTTCAGGGGGAATAAGCAGACGTTTGGTTAGGGTGATGTCCATTAAGGTTTAAGAGCCATTAAGTTTGAAATTTTAAGAGTCCACCAGAGCCTTGACAGTATGGCGTTGGCCTGTGCAACTGAATTCCTCTGAGAGAAACAATCCTTTCACAAGAAAACATTGTCTCAAAGCAGCTTTACAGAAATTAAGAGTTACGGTGAATATACAGTTAATTGATATGTATTGGTTTCTGTTTCATGTTTCTGAGTGATTTACATTAAAGAATAGATTTAACTGATTTTGGATTTTAATGTTGGTTTCTAGAGACTGGGGCACGGACTATTGGAGACCTTCGTGTTATTGTTTTTTCACTGGAAACAGTGTTTCTTTCCACCTGGCTCACTTTGCAGATCTATAGCGCCTGTGAGTACTGACAAGTGTTTTATTTATCGGGTCCGTGCACTTTTTTTTTTCAAGTAAAAAGCAACGTCATTGAAATTCCACCTAACTTATGTTCAAAAGAACCTAATAGCCATGACTTCATATTATGAATTTTTACACATTATGACTGAAACTGTGTTCTTTATATGACTCAGGGATAAGCTTTAAAGACAGGTAAGCTCATTTCAATTGTATCTAAATAGAAATAAAAAAAATAATATTGCAAAAAAATAATTTGCATTCGATCAGGATAAAATACTGTTGTTTTTTTTTGTTTCTTTTTTTATTTTACAGAACAAAACAAAATTTTGAAGATGATAAAGAAATAGGACCTGAGGTATGATGCCTACAAAATATATATATATATTTGAGTATTGTTTATACTGGTAGTCCCCAACTTAATATAAAGTTGCAATCTGGTAACCCTATTATAACTTGAAAATATTGTAAGTTGAGACATGGTTTAGCCTAACCCGGGGTCTTTAAAGAATGGTGATCAGCATAGAGTATAATACTGTCATTTATCATTAATTTAACAAATTACAGGACATGATTTAGCAAAACAGAACAATTTACTGTCCCATCCGCCATAAACTATACAGTATATATATATATATATATATATATATATATATATATGTGATAGCGGGCTCGTGAATGAGTGGCAGTTCAATTTGGTCGTATTGCTATCGTCATCGTAAGAATGAAAAATCATGTCACCAAAAACCATCACAGTTCAGAGACTATCTGTATTTTTTGTGTATATCATAGTCATTTAACATTACTAACTGGCTTGTTGTTGCAAAATGTTATAGTTAAAAAAAAACACGTGCTTTTGTCCATGTAGGTTGTTCCAGAAATGGAGGTTCTCTCGAACCCTCACGTTAAACCTAACCCTGACTGATCTGAGGTGTTCAGTATAATATCAACTCCAAAAATAAGTTACCAGAAGTATTTTTGCTTCTGTTTGAGAGTTTCATCCATGTATACGATGAAGCTGTGTAATTTTGTATAAACATTATAGCCTTATAACTCCAACAATAAAGAGACTTCATTTTAACCCTGTAGATTAGCTGGTTATGTTCACTTTCATGTCCTTATGCATTTCACACACTCATAAAAATGTTTTTTTGTTTTTTTTTTACCCCAAACTGCACATATGCCAAGAGGTGGGAGACAAAAGCCTGGAATATACAAGTTATAGGCCAAACACACACTGCTCAATTTCGAATGATCCCTTTGTCCATTTATATTGTTTAAGCACTAACTGAATGTTCCAGCACCCTTAGTCTTTTCTCAGAATGAAAATAAGACATCAGAAGCCATTTAGTCATTTTATTATCTTAACTTGCACTGTTTTTTTGATAAGATGAACTGTGTGACAAACCAGCCTTGAAAAGCTTGGGGGGAATGTTAGATTCATTTTGGAAGAAGGTTGGCTAAATTGGCTGTGGGTTGGCTGAGAAAATGCTTGGAGTAGGCTGTGCCCTAGGATAGAGGTCCCCAACCACCCGGAATGTGGGCGGTACTGGCCGTGGATCGTCTGTTACAGGGCTGCAAAAGAAATAATGTTTTATTTTTGTGATCTTTAATGTTTTACGTAGTCTGTTTTATTTTTTAAAAATTACCACTTCCACATATGTCAATTTTTCTAAACTAGTGGGGGTTTTTTTGTGCAAAATAAGCTCCCACTGATTCTGTATTATGGTTGAGTTGAGTTACACTTGATATACACAAGATATATGTATTAATTAAATTCATACTTTAGTCATATAATATGTATAATACTAATATGATAAACACGTTATTGTGTTATGTGCATGGCCAACCCCCTACACACACACACACACACATACACACACACATATCTCCCATCCATATAAAAAGTGTCCTGCGTAAATGTGGTCAATGGTAAAAAACTGGTTGTGCACTTCCCTATGGTATATTTGTGCTCAGAACTCAAAACCTTAAACCACCAGAGGTATCATGTCTCGCATACATTAAAATGCTCTGCAACTTGGTTTTAGCTTGCTTGCATTTTATGCTTATACTTATTGTGACACTATAGAAGGTTATCTTGCCAGACATGGGACATGACTAAAATCCCAAAGACAATCATTACATTTCCAGACATCTCCATGTACCCCCAGATTACTGAGTTAACCAAGGCATGCTGTGCTATAACACATTTACCACAGTGAAACGGAAAGGTACCAAACTCATTTATTTATTTCATTGATTTGATTACTCAAATGTGTGGGATAAGGGAAAAAACATCAGCAACACAATAACAAAAATATCTTTAAAACTGAACAATATATACAATATCCTATATTTATTTCATATGTAAAATACTTATTTTTGTACAAAATCTGGAATGTTTCCATGGTGTAAAAAAGCTAAATAATATAATGTCTGTAATTTAGCACTTACTTCACAGACAGGACTTTAATTAAAATGATTTCCTATCTGTTAATAGCACACATTGTGGCATCGGTATGAGCGGTGTCACTTGAATAAAAATAAGTATCACATATTGCTTATAATTTTTTATTTCTTTACAATTTTCAATGATTCAGGAATCATTACCAGGATTACCAGGACCATGGATTAAAAAAAAAAAAAAAAGTTGTACTGTATGTTTTACTCTCCAAACCGTTTTTTATATATATATATATATATATATATATATATATATATATATATATATATATATATATATATATATATGTAAATTGTGTTGTGCCACGAAACCATGAATGTAACCTCACAGTTCTGGTAAGAATTTATGTGGACTAAGGATTCTTTTTAAACCAGGTGTGATGTGTAGGAGATTGGGACACTGAACTGTATCCATTATCCACATAATGGTTTCCATAATGTTCTCATAATGTTCTTATGAATTAGTAGTTATACTTGTGGGTTTTTCAAGTCCATTCAAAAGCTTAGGCTGGTGCATTTTTTCAAGTAAAAATTTAAAGGGAAAAAAATAAAAGTTCATAAACCTCTGCGACTGTCAAAAAAATCTAAAAGCAGTCCTAAATTTCTTCTTTATGAAAACCACCAATTGTAGATGTTATGGGCAGCTTTGTACTCTTTGTGCCTGCCAATATATTCACACGCGTGGCAGATATATATAATAAACTCTTGATTTAAATAGAATAAATGTGGAGTCGCGATCACATGCTTTCTCCAGTCGAAGTAGCGCATGTAGGCTTCATCGTCTTTGTCCAGCTGAAGCAGATATTTAGCCAGAGCTTCAGCATTGGGAAAGTCTTCAATGTGAATAAAGGCGTTGCCTGGAGTGAATTCTTCATAATTTTGTCTCGGGGGTCCCATGACGACAGGGACAGTCCCGACTGCTAAAGGACCATTTAATTTCTCTGTGATGTAGTCTTTGTGGATTGAGTTTTCGAAAGAAAGGTAAAATTTACAAGAAGCCATGGTGGGATAATAGTCTTCATCTCTCATGCGTGCTCCGGCCATGCGTCCAAAAACTTTTACTTCGATGTGCTTCTTTAATTCATTGTAGTAAGCCATCCTGGTCCCTACTCCTGTATAGGTGGCCATGTTGGACACAAACCAGCAGAGAAGCTTGTCCTTCTTTGGAATCACAGTGTTCTCGTTTGGCTTTTTGCCGACCGTTAGTCGATATCTCACAGAAATATCCGCGTCCCGTCTGTAACTCAAAGTGAGGTTGAAAAGGTTTTCCAAGCCTGGGATCTTTGCCGTGTTGGTCGGCGATTCTACATGGAACCAGATCCACTTTTGAAATGGAGGCCGAGGGGATGGTGGAAGGTTGGACAAATCCCATTTGATAGCTTTGTGAAAAACAAGGACTGCATCCGCTTGGCTATAAAGGTTTCTGTCCAAAGTCAATTGGCAGCCGTCGATGTTGTATATGGTTTTGCAGTCATTAAAGTCCCACTGGTAGTTTTCAGGCAAGAACCACAGCAGCAGGATGGGTTTTTCCTCCTTAGGCTGAGCAGTTGTAGTTGTTGTTGTTGTAGTGCTTGTAGTGATAATGGTATCAGAGACATTTGCACTCTTGTAAACATTGGGCTGATAAGGAGGAATTGTTTGAGGTGTACATTTTGGCAAGGTATACTGAAAAAACAACAGGCAAGAGAAGATTCCTCCAAACCAACAAGTGGCAAACAGGCAAAACTGGTGTAGTTTGGGTGTGAAAACCATCTTCCCAAATCCCTGAAAAAAATACACAAAATATCTTGTTATAAAACAATTTTCCTACATCTTTGGTGCGTTTCAAATCAACTGGTCGAAGGTATCGATTAATTATTTTCAACTATGCAATGGTGTGCAATGCTGAAATATTTCAGGAGTGCAGATGTATAGGAAATGTATTAAATGTGCACAAAAGCTACATGAAACAAAATTAAGTGATCTGTAATTATGGTTTGGTCATCAATGGTTTCTGTGGCTCTGATACATGTGTGGTGTCTGGTCTTATTTTTTGTTTTGAGTTTGGTTTGCTCTGACTTGAAGTGGCTGTCATCAACATGCAAGAAACTTAACCACAAAAAGACTGATCTGCACATCCAGTCACACCCTCCATCACAAAACAAGACTGTGCACTTCAACCAGTTTTACATTCTTCAACTATGTATAGTTAACTGCGTGGGCATATTAGCTCAGACAGCTTAAAAGATTAGCTTAAAAGGGGAAAAAAGGAAAGCTAAAAAGAAAAGCTAATTATTTGAATTTTGCAAATAAAATGCTAATTATGTAAAGATGGCTTTATATTTGGAAACTGTATCTAGCTACTACTGAAGTAAAAAAAATACTACAGCATGCAGTAAATTGTTTCTTTTAGACTATGATATATTATTTATATATTATCACATTATATTGTAGTTAATTGGACTGTAGTTAATGTCAACAGTCTCCTACACTGACTCAGAATACAGTTTGCTTCTGATCATCAACACTGTACCCCGCAACATTGTATATCTGCTTCAAATGGACATTCGGTGCAACCCAGATGAGGATGGGTTCCCTCTTGAGTCTGGTTCCTCTCAAGGTTTCTTCCTTATGCCATCTCGGGGAGTTTTTCCTTGCCACAGTTGCTCATCAGGGACAAACTTACTTACAAAGAACATATTTACTTTTAATCACCACATTGTCTGTGTAAAGCTGCTTTGAGACAACGTTCATTGTTAAAAGCGCTATACAAATAAAAATGAATTGAATTATACAGTACATACGTTTTTTTAGCATGTCTTACTATCATGTCTTGCTAGTGTTTTGCTATTCGCTTTCTTTCACAAAAGAGTAAAAACAGAAGATGCGTGCCTATTTGTCACAAATATTCTCTAGCCCCACTCTGCCCATAGTGAAGAACAAATGAAAAAGAGTGGGCTTACTAGTAAATGGTAGCTACTGGTGGGCCAGACCACATCTCCCTCAGTTTCTCTTCAAAGCCAACCTGCTTTCTTGGTTTGGAAGCTAGTGACAAAGATGCAAGCGATCATGCCAGGGAAGCATCCCCATAGAAACTAAGCCACCCATCCAGTTTGTGAATGCTCTTAACATCAAGAACACATCCAGCTAAACCTGAATTTTCACCCCCCTTTTACATTAGTGCTTTGCCATTTATAGGCAATCAGAAATAATCCCCACTAAACTAGTCAACATTTATCATTATCAAATGAAGCAACCTGTTTGCAATCTGACATTCCATCTACCTTCTGAGGTTGCTCCACCTCTACTGTTCCAGTAGACTGTTCCTCCTGAAAACTAGAATGAGGATGGAAACTGCTCTTCACTGTCTATGAATTTGCTTTTAATATGTTTCCCAGGATCCCCGTTATCCAGTCAGCTGTTCAAACTTTCTTGACGACTTCTCTAAATTTGTCCAAAAGTGGGGAAATTTCCATGTTACAGCAGCAAAGAACGATTTATATACAGTACAGTATATAAAATCAAAAGCAAAACGATTAAGTAGTTACACTATCAAACAATAAAACTGCACAGTTATATATTTGATCAGTAATACAGAATAAAAGTATTTAATTCTGTTTTTGTTCTCTTTAATAAACTAATACATGTTTGCTGAATTTCCACTGATGCATCAGCTTTTAAGCGTTTAGTTATATTTGTTAAATACTAAAAACGGATTAGATATAAATATTTAGTAAATAGGATTAATGAGAAGTGCTAAATCATTTAATCTGAACCCCCGATTCAATAAAGCATTTCTTTTATCAGATTTCTTATATACGGATATACTGAAATCACAAACATATATGTATTTGTTACCTGAGTTTTCGGTGATTTTTTCTTATGCTAAGCACCTCTATGTATAGTTACAAGAAATGCAGCAAGCACAGCACTATAGGTGTTGTACCACACCTTAGTATAGTAGTGTCTTCTCACTGTAAACAGTAACACTGAGAACATAATACTGAAAATATGACAGATATGATCCTTTTGAGTCTAGAGTTAGTGAACCATTCTTGAAGGTAATAAGGAAGCTTACCTGAGAGAGCTCACTGTTCAACAAGCGAGAATTACAATGAGGAAGCGGGAAGGTGTCACCTGAGTCTCCACCCCTTCAGCAGTTCATATCACATTACATACACACACGCTAACAATAGACTTCACCTGTAAACTAAGTAGCCCCTGCTGTTGAGCTCTTTCTTTTATTGTAGATACAAATAAAAATGTATTTATATTTATTAACAATGTTCTATAATTATATATATATATATATATATATATATATATATATATATATATATATATATATATATATATATATATATATACACACACACACATACAAATTCCCAGAGGAAAATCATTTGGAAAAAAAGTTTTTTTTTTTCTTTATCTTTTTTTTTTTTTCTCCTCTCTTTACTTGCAAATATATCTGTCCCACGGAGGCTGCTATACTACCTACAAAGGTCAAAGTCCAGGCTAAGTTGTTAAACACTCATTGTAGAAATCAAATCTAGAATTTTGGTCATAAACGCTTGGCTGATATTCGTCTTCTGTTTGCCCATTTGTCGTATGTATTGGGTGACGCTCGATGGAAAGATACGAAATTATAGTCCATTTTTTTCAGATTTAGATAGGGTATAATCATTAATCCCTCTTCTTGATGAATCCACAGAACATGCATTAATGCGTTTTAATGTGAACCTACCCTGGGGCATGGATAGCAAGGAGTAAAATTGTTCATAAGCTGAAGTGATCTTTTTATTTAACATCGGTGAATGGAGTCTCCAGTGTTTGCAAAGGTTTACTTGTTTTTTTCTTACCCACTGTCATGTCAGTGCTGTTTTTTTCGTCTTAAACTCAAAGTGCCATCAGCCTCACAGACTGAAACAATGTCAAATGACCCTTTGCTTCATGAAGTATATGACTGCATTCACCTAAGCCTCAGTACACATCTATTATATCCTGGACTCTTACAGGTCAGTTTCTGTTTATATCTATCCACAGTGCATAAGTGATGTTTATCTTTGTTTGTACAGCATCCTTTGTGATTTGAAATGATTCACAAACCTATTATCAGTTTTTCATATATATCCAATTCATTACTAGTAAAAAAGAATTTCCTTACAGACGTCTTATCGTTATTATTATCACATGTGAGAAGGCAGTGTATTTATTTCCTTCTTAATGTTAACATACCTATACCAGGAAGGCACCAGAGTTATACAAGGATTAACTGCAAGACTATTATTTGTACGTGTACCTGTTTATCCCTCTGAACATATCTTCCTGGCAAGATCCCAACAGCGACTGGACTGGTTATCAGCACAGCAATCTGTCTCTCAATGTTAGCATGACTTTTTTTACGAAGACCTGTGTGCACCACTCTCTGCTGGGGGTCCTGTAGAGACAGTGAGGAGCAGGAAGCTTCACATTTCTAACGACTTTGATTTCTGACTCTCCTGATCAGGTTAGGCGGAACAGTTGGTACATTCAAAATAAATAGTGTTCTTTTCATTGTCTTGTATTTATTTTTTTGTAATTATATTGCAATAGTTCTAATGTACACATATTTAAATGCTCGATGTCAAAGGATTATTACAAAGCTCTCAAATTTTTTAATTGGAGGCAGTTTAGCTGTGGTGACTTTGTTAATTAGCCTGAAGCATCTCTTTTTGAGTGTATTTACTCACAGGTGTAATTGATGTAATTAAGGCACTTAAAAAGGTTTTCGGCTTTTAAACCAGATAAGGTTTTACAAAATTTTTGACGACTTAAGGTAGAATGCAGAGGGAGGAAACCTGCTACATTGTTTATCAAGGCAAGGAGTAGAAAATATAGTTACATTGAGGTTGAAAAAAAAAAAGAGAGAAAATAAATAAAAAAAAGAATTGTTGATTCAGTGATTCAATTTCAGTGGGGTCCAAAACTTTTCCATGAAAATAAACAAAGCATGTGCAATTTTAAATGCTGTTATACATGCTGTAGGTTTCATAGATTTGCTGATGTTTAAAGCTTCAATTAAAGCTTTGCTTAATGACATAAAAAATAAATCATGTTTAAATCTGTTTGAACTCTCAGTACTGACCTGGATTTTCTATTTGAATCACGTCTCCAATAATGGCAGCCAAACTAGGCGTCATTACTTCAGGGCACAATTAATACACCAGCATTGGGGACTAACACATTTTGCATTCCTGATGGATCCTCTTTCAAGTCCCCCTGCTTTTGTTCACAATTTTAAGCGTAGCCTTCGAGTGGTTCCAGCTGTGAGTTTCAATTGCAGTCATGATCTGCATAGTCGGCAAGATACTGAACTTTACCATGCGGCAGTCAAATTCTCAGCTTTGAACCCACTATGTGCTTGACTGTCATGCAAATATTTCAGTCAAAGTGTATTTTTTAGCTTTGTAGATTTGATCATGGTTGATACATATTTGAATCTTAGCATGGGTGGAACTATTCTGGAATTTCAGGTTCATCCTGCATGCAAATTTGATCATCCTTTTCATCTGGTGCTATTTACACACTTAACTATCCTGCTGGCCTTGTTTTCATTAAAAATGAATTTACCAGCCCTTTTGCATTCTATTTCAGACAACAGGTCATGTTGAAGTAGACACCTTATATAAGTACCTGTCAAATTTGTTTCTTCACTTAACCCAGGGTCATGTAGTAAATAGCCCTTAGTAAAGACACCCAGTTGCTCTGCATGAATGATATATTAACTATAGATAGTTAAACAAATCAAAACATTCTTTTAAAACTTACAAATACGTCACCAAACTTCCACATGAACATGCTCAAAAATCCAAGATAGGTCCACTAAAGCAATAATGAGTCATAGTTATCCATTTGTTGAAAAAACACTACACAACAAAGATCAAGAATTTCAAGTTCTTCTTTTATGCAAATTAATCTGCGAAAAAAATGTGAAAGAAAAAATGATTACGTGATAGCTAATAGTTGCTACTAGGCAATTAAAGCCAACATGTTTATACTTGATAAATGGGTAATTGTTTGTTAGTACTGTACTAATCTCAGCTTACAATTAGAAACTAACTATAGTGAACAGTTTAATATCATGAAATCATATGAGAGACTGACAGCTGCTTAAGGGCTTTGAGATGTTAGATATTAACTGCCATGCCATAAAGCCTCACCTTCCTCCAATATGTCAAACATTCAAAGTCTAAACATATGTCTTGAGTAACTTATCCTGAATCTATTCTTTCAAGTCAAGATATTTTAATGGTCTGAATTTTGTCAAACCTTTATATTTTTCATAAAATGCTAAAAATGTTACAAAAGTACAAAAAGTTGTAAAAAATATCATGCCATCATATAATTATAACCCTTCATAATTCAGAAATCGGATATTAATAAGAACCAGTGTCAGTAAGAACTCTCTTATAAATGACTGAGTTTGTAGTGTAGCACTCTTTCTCAGAAAAAAAATAATTTTGCATCAAGCTTGAGAATCTGAAATCTTTTTCAAGATCACCTGAGGTTCAAATTTGTATTGCAGCTGTCTATTGAGCTTTGAGGTTTACCTGCCTTACACAATGGTTAATATTTGAATAGGTCTCACACCATATGCATTGGTTAATATTTGTCTTAGTATAAAGGTCGGTATTTTTTTTAAGCTCACTTGTCATCTGACAGTTATATAAAGTATATATATTTATATTCCACACCTGTCAAAAGTATTTCCAAGTTGTTTTAGCCTAATGTTTGAATGCCAAGGGTGTGTAACGCTGTTAGTCATGGTAAGGGAGTGGAAATAATATGTGTTTGTCACGCATTTGTACAGACATTTGTGTATTTATACTGTTTTTTTTTTTTGTTTTTTTTTAAAGTACAAAAAAAATATGTTGCATAAACACAAAAGGAACATGCATGTGTCTCAAAGATTATTTAAGATTAGGTGTTTCCAAAAAACGTGAGTCAGATGTAAAGCATTTTATTTCCCCCTGAAATTTTCCACTATTAAAGTAATCTGAGTGTTTATTACACCTTGCGCCAATGCCAAGGAGGTGCTCTGTGTACATTATTGGACCATAAATGAACTGCAGAACATACACCCAGACATACTGTTTGTTGTCACCAGAGATTTCAAGCAAGCAAATTTTCCCTAAATTTTATTAGCATGTGGACTTTGCAACCAAAGTGGAAAACACAACAGATTTTGTTTACACAAACATCCTTGGCACTTACCAGGCAAAGCCCTGCCCTGACATCAGATAGACCACATCTCTGCTATGCTAATTCCAGCATACAGACCGCTCATTTGGCCAGAATGAGCCATCTCTTCTCTTCAGGTCTGTTTTAAATACACTCACTGGGACATGTTAAGGGAGGCCTCAACCAATGGTGATTTCACTGTCAACAAATCTCACTGGCTCCATGCATGAAGAAAGAGACACAGGCAAATGTTTACCAAGCAGAGCTTTCTTTATTCACATTAATTTTCACCCCGGTGCTTTCCTTTCCTGTACTCATGCCAGGGCTCACCCACACACGTGGTTCAACGAAGGGACAAGGACTGTGTCTGGGTGTAGACACATGTGACCTGGGTGTAAGGAATGTTATGTTTGATTACATGCACATTATCAACTTGTGCTGTTAATATCAGGAACAGCAGCTACGCTAATTGCTCTCCACTGCTTCTCTTTCTCTACCCATCCCGAGGCATGAAGATTGTGGACCTTTAAAGAAGTAGATGCCGACCCCGCAAACATCCCGAACCATCTAGAGACGTACCAGTGCCAATTGGATCCCACTTTATGTGGAGTTTTGACATTGGACCCTTTTTGAGTGTTTAAAGGCTCTGGCATGGAAAAGCTGGTGTTGGAAGAAAAGATATTTTCTTTTCTTTTATTTTGGTGTTGTAGAAAGATAATTGCTCATAATCTTACAGGGCTCATGTTAGTTCTCTCTAGTGTTCTGTATTGTTTAAAGACTATAATCACACTCTTGATCTCACCCAAATGAGGATGGGCTCCCCTTCTAAGTCTGGTTCCTCTAAAGGTTTCTTCCTCATAACATCTAAGGGAGTTTTTCCTTGCCATAGTCACCGAGGCTGATCATCCTGGATAAATGCACACCATTCACCTTAACTGTATATTTCTGTAAAGCAGCTTTGAGACAATGTCTGTTGTGAAAAGCGCAAAAGAAATAAACATGACTTGACTGTGGACTCAGATGGTTTTAAAGCCTGGATGTCAAAAAAGGATACAAATAGACAGATATGCATTTTCACATTAAATTCAAGTTGTTCGGAATCATTTATTTATCCGTTTTTTAGTAAGAAAGACAGGGACTTTTGATAAAATATGTAATTATACACCCATAGGTGTTCACTTAATTCCTTTGTAGATTTACACTCTTGATTTACACTATTGCTGCATTCAGGCTCTCTTTTCTGCACAATGAGATGTTAAGTAGTGCAAAGTAGTTCTTTCTTTCTATTCAGCATAATGACATTATCTTTCAACAAACACAGATGTTTCTTATCACCTCTGGGCTGTTTTCAGTTGAATTTGTTTCCCTTTTTTTGGGGGGAAAAAGAAAGAGTTGGTTCCTCCAATTAACTGCCTTTAGCAAATTGAGGCAGAAGCGGACATGGTTATACAGAGCAAGAGCTCTTCTGTATCATCTAAAAAAATTTGTGTGAGCGAGAATTAACCTCTGGAGAGCTCCAGGGTAGAGTATGTATTATTGTGACCTGTATTATCTTGTGACCTGATGTTTAATGTGACAGAAAATGGCATCTTTGCCTCATGACAAATTTCTAATTCCTTTTTATTTTGCCCATTCGCTAAATTAATCAATTGCATTGTAACCTTAAATGGCGTTCTAAAAAGCTTGAATGTAACCCGTTTGATCAGATAATTAAATGGGTACATCCCATGCCTAAGGCTTAATGACATCAGCTAATTATGTTGTACACCTTCACTCCATGTAACATAAAAATCAATCCTATAGATTGACTCATCAGACATCCGTGTTGTTTAAATGCCGGATTTCTTCTTCTTCGAGGATGGATTATACCTGGCCCATCTTTAACTATGTCCCCAAAGGGCAAAATAAAGCTTTTACTGTTGATGGTACATCACTCCGAATCAACTCCAGCGAATGTCGCTGTGAATCCATAAGGTGATAAAATGAATGTCTAAAAAGCCTAAATCAATCCTTTCATTTGTTGTTAGCTTTTGCTTTTTTATAAGATTATCAGTCTTGTCATGTGTTGATTCATTTTAGTCCCATCATTGTTGAGATTATTAACTGTTCAATATCTACTAAAACCCTACATCTTCATCTTTGTGGTTCTCCACAGTATCCTCCTGGATCTTAAGGATGTTCATGTGAAGCCATCCTCAGTGCAGCAAGTGGTCTCTAATTAAATGAACTCTATTTAAATGTAGGAAAAGAAAAAGCGTGTGCAGCTTAAAAGAGAGAGAGAAAGTGGGTGAGAGGGAAAAAGAAAAACCCAGACTATTAGGTATTATTAAGATCAGAGTGACTTTAACAGAGAGATTGCTATCTGAGTTGATTTGCATTAACATGAGGGCATTACAGTTGTTTAAAAATAAGCAGAAGCAAAGTAAGTAAGCGAAGTAAGTAGAAGCACTATTTCCTTTTTTTCATTACAATATCGCTAAAGAAAAAATACACAAGTGACAATCATTTAAATGGAAAACAACATGAATGTATTTAGTATGTGTGGTCTGTTAGCACTGTCACAGTCACTGTAGGTATTAGGTGTTTCAGGTTAGATGAGTTCACATTCGTACTGTAGACAACAACCAGGATTTTGTTTGTATTACATTCATGAAAGAAAAGGTTTCGCCACTGAGGGAATGGCTTTTAAAGCACCTAAGTCATCAACACAAGACCTTACCTGACTTTTAATGGAAATGTAAACAGTTTTTAAGTTTGCTTTGTCATTAGGTGGAAATGAAAGATTTTCTAAAAAAGAAGTTCTAAAACTTCAAGATGTGCAGTTCAAGGAAATCCTAAATGAATGATCAGTTATATTATGATAACCAACCTATCGTCCTATTTTCCCTTTTTTTTTTTTTTTTTTACTATTTTTAAGTAACAGCATGCCCTGAAATTAAATTTCTAACTTTCAAAGCCATTTTTGGCTTTTTTTTTTCTTTTGTCCAGGTCCTGCAGTAATAGGGAAGACAGATATTGTAAGTATTATGTTTTTTCTCTGCGCTATTTATTTTATAAGAAAATATTTCTCTTTTTATTTCTCCTTTCAGTTTAGTTTAACATTATTTTTGCTATATCCTAGCTCTGTTACTGAGATGAAATTCTGAGATTTTCATTGGGAGTGTCGATGATGTAAAAGATTGGAAACAAGTTTATTAGAGGGACAGCACATGTAGGACATTTTGGGGACAAAATGAAAGAGGTTTGATTGAGATGGTTTGGATATGTGCAGAGGAGGGACATAAGGGTCATCGATTGGAAAATGCTGAGGATGGAGCCGCCAGAAAGGAAGAAAAGAGGAAGGCCAAGGAGGAGGTTTAGGAGGGGATCGTCACAGCGGATCATCCGTCTCCATACCCCCTCCATATGCCTCCATAGGGGTCGCCAAAGCCACAGGAAAGAGGAAAAGAGGAAGGCCAAAGTTTATGGTTGTGTTGAGGGAAGACATGCAGGTAGTTG
Source organism: Silurus lanzhouensis (assembly GCA_039877035.1). Lineage (NCBI taxonomy): Eukaryota > Metazoa > Chordata > Actinopteri > Siluriformes > Siluridae > Silurus > Silurus lanzhouensis. The sequence goes on along the minus strand of JBCEWE010000348.1, from coordinate 938,336 downwards.
GTTTAGAAGGAGGCATATGGAGGCATATGGAGGGGGTATGGAGACGGATGATCCGCTGTGACGATCCCCTCGCTTTGGCGACCCCTAATGGGAGCAGCCGAAAGAACTGAAAGAAGATGATGATTATCTTTCAGATATATATATATATATAATGTATGTATGCGTATATGTATGTGTGTGTGTACTAAATATATTTAGTGTATATTCATAAATACCATTTTTCAGTGGGTTACTGTACTTGAGTAGTTTTTTCGTGTATCTTTACTTAACTCGAATATTTTCGGTTTGGGGAGACTTTTACATTAACTTCACTACATTTCAAGTCAAATACAGTAAACACCCGTTTATCGCGATGTTACATTCCAAAACCGCGACATACGCGATTCCATAAACGAAAAACCAGGATAAACGGCGCCACCCCAAAAATGCTATTTTATGTATACAGTACTGTACTGTATTAACATTTTACTTCATTTTATAATTAATAATTATATTTTAATTAACAAATTTCATAATTTCAACATAAAACTCCTATGTTTTTTGGTCTATCATGCTACTAATGAGAGGCCGGGAAAATCAGGCAAAAAATGTAGTTATGTGGCAAATGCAATTCCGCGATAAAACGAGCAAACCCAGCAAAGTGGGAAATTACTTTTTACTCAACCAAATTTTGTGAAAACAGTCGTTTCTTTACATTTTGAGTATTTATTGAAAAATTGACTGCAATTGTGCATTTTTTCAGTTTTTCCAGATATGTAATGTTGAACCTTTTCATATGGAAACAAACTTTAGTTTTGCATAAACATTGAAACTGGAACAACCAAAGTTTAATATTATAAACACATGAGAAATAAAATTTTAAATAAAACACACATCAGTGCTATTCGTTTCTTATTATGTCTCTCTCTCTCTCTCTCTCTCTCTCTCTCTCTGTAGCCTTTCTAATTCCTTTTTAATGTAAATCTTTTTTCACAGGCCAACAACAAAACAACCAAAAAATAAGAATCATTTCCTTTATTCAAAAACAACAACAACCTTTTAACTATAACCAGTTTATGCCCTAAAGTGCATAAAGACAACATTCATTCAAGCTCAGTTTTTACACTCTGATTTACTCTGATGCGCAACTCAAGCCAATGTGTTTAGGCTCTGAGCTGAGGAAATCCTCAGGATTGAGTGAAGGTGTTCATCAGTGAGACTCCTGAGTGTTGTTTTTTTCATCTTCATTAAAGAGAACGGTTGCTCACACAGATATGTGCTGGTGAACACAGAGAGGATTTGAGCAGCTTGGGCACGGAGTTGGTGCAGTGTGTCGGGGAGGAAACATGGAAACTGTGCAGCACACACAGAGTCGTACTTTGACTGGAACGTGTCTCTACACTGGAGTTCAATCAGCTCTATTTGGAGGTTAGTCGGTGCGCTTTCCACGTCAACCACAAACGGATTACTGAGCAGGTCAAATCTGTATTTCTGGGCTTCAAAGTCGGTAAACCGCCGGGTAAATTCAGCCCTGAGTACGCGGAATTTTTCAGCGCGGAGTTTTTCAGCGGTCTCGACTGATGCCAGTCGATGCCTCACAGAAATGTCCGCATCCCGTCTGTAGGTCATGGTGAGGTTAAAAAGGTTCTCCAAGCCTGGGATCTTTGGCGTGTTGGTCGGCGATTCCACATGGAACCAGATCCATATAGAAGGCCCAGAGGATGGTGGAAGGTTAGACAAAACCGAAACAGACTCTTGTAAACATTGGGCTGATAAGGGGGAATTGTTTAAGGTGTACATTTTGGCAAGGTATACTGAAAAAACAACAGGCAAGAGAAGATTCCTCCAAGCCAACAGGCAAAACTGGTGTAGTTTGGGTGTGAAAACCATTTTCCCAAATCCCTGGAAAAAAAAAAAAAAGAAGCAGACTTTGTTATAAAACATTTATACTGCATCAATGTTGGATTTTAAGTAAATTGGTCAAGGGTACTGTTTTTTGTTTTGTTTTTTAACAGTGCTGGTATCAGGTATCCCCCAAACACATAACTACAGGAAATGTATTCATTTAGCACAAAACTTAAATAAACCCAAAAAAGGAATTTGTTATAATGGACTGATTATCAGTGGTTTCTGTCGCTCTGCTTTGCATGGTGTCTGGTCTTATTTTTGCATGATTTTGTCTGGCCTGAACTGGCTGTCACCAAGGTGCAAAAAACAAAAAAATGACTTGCAAAAAAAACCTACTGATTTGCACACCCAGACACCCTGTGTCACAATTTTAGTTTTATTTTATTTTACAGTTTTACATTAGGCAACAATGTTCTGCTAAGTTCCTAATGTTGAAAAGCACTCTTAACGAAATGTTCTACTGTTAGTTTTGTTGTTATTAAACAGCGTCTTATGTGGATAACGGTTTAAACGGTTTGTGTAAGCAGTCTGAGAAAAGGAGCTTTGTGACTTTATTATAAATTACAACACCTAATTATAACTTTTTTGCAAATAAATGCTGTAAAGATGACTTTAAAGAGGAATTTATATAAAAATCTAACTACAGTAATACTGGACTCACTAGTAGATAGCAGGTGAACCTCAATTTACGGCCATTTTCTCCACTAGTGTTTTGACATTCATCGGCAATCAGGGATGAACCCCACACCAACTAGTCGGTGTGGGTAATTACTAACTGAAGTAACCTGTTTGCATTCTATCGTTTCTTCTATAATATATAATAATATTGAAATACAGAGAAAATGATCATGGCCACTGTGCAAGTGTGACAAATCTAGAAGGTTTAGCACATTTAAGGGAAGTAGTAGCTCTGTTGTAAAAGATCTCGGTTGCTGAATGAAAGGTCGGGGGTTCAAGTGCAAGGCTCTTAACCCTCTGTGCTTTGTGGACGCTGTGTTATGGCTGACCCTGCGCTCTGACTTCCTATCATCACTGGGATATGTGAAGAAAGAATTTCAATGTGCTGTAATGTACATATGACAAGTAAAAAAAACTAATTTACCTTTACTCTTTACCTTTACAGGTGCCACACCTGTGCTGCTATCCTCTAACAATAAGGGTGTTCCTCCTGAATACCATGACTGGTAAGAATTCTTTAGCATTGGCGCCAGCTGTCTCTGCATTGCCTATAGTGGAGTTCGCTATTAATATATAGATATAATATAGATATAATATAGATCCCAATTATCCAGAAGGCTGTTTAAGCTTTATTGCCCAGAATGGGAAGCCATTGGAATATACCATCTATAACTTCTTGGCATGCTGGTTTTGTTTATTTGTCTGAAAAAGATAACGCCAATTGTAATTATTTCCTTGGTTTGAACAGTAATTAAGAGCAAGTACCAAATGTTTTACTCATCAACTTCACTTTCAAAAGTAATTAACCCAGTAATGTTTACCACCTAAACAGGATAAGAGCAGCTGACGTGTGACACACCAGAATTTCAACAGGCGCAGCTACTGGTGTCATGTGATTTCCATTTCAAGAAATGGAACCAGCACAGGTGTATACAGGTGAGCAAACACATTTAGTGAATTAGTGTCTTCTAACTGTAAAGCTAAACATTGAGAACATTAACATTAAATATGCTTTCCTTTCAAGTTTGAAAATTGTCAGATGAGTACTGGGACGCAGGTACACCTATTTATTATCTGAAGAAGTCTGGCCAGAAGTGGTCTTGATTAAAGGATTGCAGGCAAAAAGCCATATCTCTGACATGCAAGCAAGGCTGATTCAAATATGCATGAAAACAGGAACTGATGTGCACATAAATAGCAGCAGGACTAATATATTTTGCTTCAAGTGCGGTACAATAATAAGTGTATGTAGCCAACAGTAAAGCATGGTGAAGGTTTTCTGCAAGTTTGGGGCTGCAATACTGGTAAATGGGGTTTGAGATTTGGTCAGGTTTGATGATGTCCACAATGCTAAGAAATAGAGGCAGATTCTTATCCATCATGCAGTACCATCAGGGAGGCATCTGATTGGCTCCAAATTTATTCTGCTGCAGGACAACGACCTTAAACATATAGCTAATGTCATTAAGAATTATCTTTAATGTACAGAACGACAAAGAGTCCTTAGAAGTAATAGTTTTGGCCCCCACAGAGTCCTGATCTTCATATCATTGAGTCTGTCTGGGATTACATAAAGAGACAAAAGGATTTGAGGCAGCCTCCATCCACACATGGTTAGTTTTCCAAGATGTTTGGAAAAAACCTGCCTAGTTCCTGTATACGAATAATTGTTGCTGTTTTGTATGCAAAGGATACTCACACCAAATATTGGTTTCTTTTGGATTAGTATTTTACTGTCCAATTTTGTTCATTAAAAAAATATAAATGTATTAACATTTTCGAAAGCAGTCTTACTTGTGCATAATTATTAGCTAATTGTAATAACTATTGCCTTACAGCGGACCAACCATATGTTGAAAACTCTTGGGGAAAAAAAAAAACACTTGGAAATAAAATTACAAAAATAAATTCAGTAATGAATAAAAAAATTTTCAGGATTCTAAAAGTATAAATGTGTACCAATTAACATGCATTGTATGTTCAAAATTTAAAAAAATATTATAAAAAGTTATATAGACATTTGACATTTTTAGGCAACAGTACCGACTTAAAGAAGTCTATGTCCTGCCTGTATGGTTTAAAATGGCAAAAACTGTTAAACAACTTCTTTATGAAAACCACCATTTGTAGATGTTATGTGCAGCTTTATACTCTTTGTGCCTACCAACATATTCACAGGCCTGACAGATATACATTGTAAACTCTTTATTCCACTGTACTAGATGAGGAGTTGCAGTCAAATGCCTTCTCCAGTCAAAGTAGTGCTTATATGCTTCGTCATCTTTGTCCAGCTGAAGCAGATATTTAGCCAGAGCTTTAGCATTGGGGAAGTCTTCAACGTGAATGAAGGAATTACCCGGAACAAAGTCTTCATAATTTTGTCTCGGGGGTCCCATGACAACAGGGACAGTCCCGGCTGCTAGAGGACCATTTAATTTCTCCACAAAGTAATCCTTGTGAATGGAGTTCTCAAAGGCAAGGTAGAATTTACAAGTAGCCATGGTGGGATAATAGTCGTCATCATTCATGCGTGATCCGGCCATGCGTCCAAAAACATGCACATTGATGTACTTCTTTAACTCGTTGTAGTAACTCATCCTGGTCCCTACTCCAGTATTGGGGTCAACATTTGACACGAACCAGCAGAGAAGCTTGTCCTTCTTTGGAATCACGATGTTCTCGTTTGGCTTTTTGCTGACCGTCAGTCGATATCTCACAGAAATATCCGCATCCCGTCTGTAGCTCAAAGTGACATTGAAAAGGTTCTCCAAGCCTGGGATCTTTGGCGTGTTGGTCGGCGATTCTACATGGAACCAGATCCACTTTTGAAATGGAGGCCGAGGGGATGGTGGAAGGTTAGACAAATCCCATTTGATTGCTTTGTGAAAAACAAGGACTGCATCCGCTTGGCTGTAAAGGTTTCTGTCTAAAGTCAATTGGCAGCCGTCAATGTTGTATATGGTTTTACAGTCATTAAAGTCCCATTGGTAGTTTTCAGGCAAGAACCACACCAGCAGGATCGGTTTTTCCTTCTTAAGCTGAGCAGTTTTAGTTGATGCAGTGGTAATAGGAACAGAAACGATTGCACTCTTGTAAACATTGGACTGATAAAGGGGAATTGTTTGAGGTGTACATTTTGGCAAGAAATACTGAAAAAACAACAGGCAAGAGAAGATTCCTCCAGTCCAACAAGTGGCTAACAGGCAAAACTGGTGTAGTTTGGGTGTGGTAACCATCTTCCCAAATCCCTGAAAAAAAAAAAAAAGACTTTGTTATAAAACATTTATACTGAATCTATGTTGAATTTTAAGTGAATTGGTCAAATGTACTGTTTTTTTAAACTGTGCTGGTGTAGCAAGGGGCTCTACTGTGGCGACTACGCCACCCCGAAATAACAGGGAAAATAAATTGAACAAAAGCACAATCCACTGAATAAGTTGAAAGGTGCAAGATTACGGTCCACAAAATAGTCTTTATTAAAAAAATTAATTTCAGAAAATTTACTTAATTAAAATGTACATAAAATAAATAAAGACAACATTAAAACAGCATATAAGAGGGCTAAGGCTTCCGTGGTAAAGAATGGGCTAATGTAACCGCACCAGGTTTGCCCACTAACCAAGGAAAAAGAGAAGCTCCAACCATTTAGAATCACACCCACTAGATTCACTGCATATAACAGTAAGAATAGCGCCACAATAGTGACAACCCCAGTGAAGTAATGCCTTGTGGTGCTGCCAAAAGTCAGCCCATTTCAGGAAGCATTTCGCCCCTATAACAGAAACTACAGCAGCATAAATCAAAGAAAGAAAGAAAAATTAGTCAAACATCACTTAACAAACCAATTACAAAACAATCACCCAAACGCTTTAAGGCAGCTTTTACAGCATTTCCGGCAGTCAAAGCAGCATTTCTGACATAGCAAAGCAGTCAAAGCAGCAGCAGCGTGGCTTAAAGAACTAGAATAAGGGCCATTTTAGCGTGACATGCGCTCACTGGAACTGCTCAAACACACAGTTCCCTCCCGATTCCTAGACTGGCTAGACTGGCAGACATACACATGGGACTCAAATCAGAATCATGCCCCGAACCAGCATTTCCCCACAGATAACAACGCAGCCAAGGACCCTTACACTGAAGTAGAAGGATGTGATCCTACAGCTTGACCTGACCCAACCTGAGGGGTTCCAGGGATGACCATCCAAAGGTCCAAATCCTTAATAGTTTCCTAACAACGACAAGCTTCTAATTGAAGGACCCCTCTTACTATGATCTCTAAGATAAACCAGTTGACCCTGCCTCAGTGGTGCATTATGAACATACGTGTCGTGCTGGTTCTTACGACGTTCAGCCGCAGCCTTTAAATGTTCTCGTGCCCAGTCAAATGCAATCTGCATCTGTGCTTGATGTTCTGTAATGCAGTCATGAACCCCACCCTTTCCAGCTCCTGGACCCTACCCAACAGAAAAACAATAGGGAGTCTTAGTTCCTGGCCAAACATCAGGAAATACAGAGATTCCCTGTAGCCTGGTGGGGAGTGGTGTTATAGCAAAACAGAACCTGCACAAAACAAGACACCCAATCCCTTTTTCTGCATGAGGGCAGGGAACACAAAAGATTATGGAAGCAGATTATCATAGCATTTGAGGACTGTTTAACCTTCTCTAGTAAGCCCATCTAAGCAAGAGAAAACTATGAGTGTCTCCCCTTCTCGCTACTTCCGGGAGAAGAAAGTTTCCTGCAAAGCTACGTATGACAATGAACACTATACAGCTCACGCGATGCTTTGATCATTTTCTCATGATCCCAATGTACCTCAAGAGAGCGAAAATTTATTTTTCGCACCTCCCCCTTTAAATGATCTAAAAAAAAAGAAAGCCTGATGATCTGGGGATAAAACTTTCTCAATCCATTCATTAAAATCCACCCCAGAACTACCGCTAAAATTTTGCCACCTCCTGTATTAGTTATTGGAATGTTAGTACCAGTTAGTACCTATTGCAGGGGTACTGGGCTCAGCATCCACTTCCTCCCGTGCTGCAACACCCTTTCCTGTCGCAATCTCTTATTGTCGGCCCTAAGTTCCTGTAATTTCCCCTCCATTATTACAAAATATACCTTTTTCTTACCAAAAATGGCACCCAAAGGATTACCCAACACTGCCATCTTCAGAGCTCACGCTGCTGCTTTGTTCCTAAAAACACAAAAAGAGGGGAGGGAAAAAAAACACAACACACACAAACCCTTGTAAATATTTTTCGCACCTCTGCCAAAAACTTTGTGGAATCCTGCCGACTACGCCACGTGTAGCAAGGGGCTCTGCTGTGGCGACTACACCACCCCGAAATAACGGGAAATAAATTAAACAAACGCACAAAAGTGCGATCCCCTAAGAAATAAGGCGAAAGGTGCGAGATTACGGCCCACAAAAAAAAATTTAGCAGAAAATAAAAAAAAAACAGGAGACAATATTAAAAAAGTATATTAAGAGGGCAAAGGCTTCCGTGGTAAAGAATGGGCTAATGTAACCGCACCAGGTTTGCCGACTAACCAAGGAAAAAGTGAAACTTCAACCATTTAGAACGCTATTCTTGCAAATAACAGCAAGAATAGCGCAACAATAGTGACAACCCCTATAACAGAAACTACAGCAGCATAACACAAAGAAAAAAAATCTGTCATACATCATCTAAACCAATTACAGAACAATTACACAAACGCTTTTAGGCAGCTTATACAGCATTTCCGGCATGGCAAAGCAGGTCATACAGCATTTCCGCCATTCAAAATCGATCAAAGCAGCACTTCCGGCATGCAAAATCGATCAAAGCATCATTTCCGGCATGCAAAATCGATCAAAACATCATTTCCGGCATGCAAAATCGATCAAAGCAGCATTTCCGGGCATGCAAAATCGATCAAAGCAGCAGCGTGGCTCAAGGAACTAGGATAAGGAAAGAGCTCTTTTAGCATGACATGCTCTCACCCGACCTGCTCAAACACATAAAAAAAACACTACAACCCTTATAAAAGAACTTACATCCTTTTAAATTATTGCAACACTTCACTTACCCAGTATTTAGAAGATATAATACGACACCGGATAATATGACAGAGGGTGTGGAACTCGTGCAGTAGCTTTCTAGAGGCGGTAGTAGTAACAAGCGGAACCCCGACCCAGATCACGTGACAGCTTTGACACCGCACAAGGGGAACAATGAAGGCACAGTACACTAACACACACCTGTATCCCTGTTAAACTAAAACCTACTCGCGCTACACTCCAAGCACTAAACATTCAATTTACCGGAGAGTAAGCAGCACATCTCGGTTATCTGGTTTTACACAAAACGAATTAAACCGTATAATATATAAATAACTAGCTAAACAGATGAAGAGAGACATTCCTCTGCTATCCACAGCACTGGAGAAAAGGGGCGGGCTTTCGACCATGGGGAATAAACTGCTTATAGCTCGGTTTCTTTACCAGGAGGTTCTTCACCCAGATTTACCACCACTCGCGGGATTAAACAGGGTTGCCTCCTTTTTTTCCCATTTCTTTTTATTCAAACCACTGAGATGCTCTCTATCTTTATCAAAAATTTAAACATAGCCTCATTGAATGCACTTGGCTTGACAATAATCATCAGCCAGTTGGCAGATGATACTACCATTTTATGAAGCAGCTATTGGGGGTACCCAAAATATTACAAACAGTTCACATCTTCACCAAAGCCTCTGGTTTAAAAAATGTATTTGAGCAAGTGTGTATTAATGCCAATTCATCAAAGTAACTCAACGGAGGTTAACATAAACATAAATAACAAATATTTAGGAATAATTACCTCAAAAGATCCTGAGGAAAATAAATATGTGAATATGTATATGTAAATGAATATGTAACTTTTAGGTTATTACCTGATATAAGCTCATTAGAGTATTTTTTTTATTTTTTTACTAAGATGGAAGGCATTTCAAGATTCATATATCCTGCACACACAATCGCCATTTCAAATAGAACCATCGAAAAAAAAATCAACCAGGTTAACTTTGGTTATATATGGAAAAAGAAAACCCATTACATAAAAATAGGAGAGACGACAAAAGATTTTAAAGATGGAGGTTTACAAGCCATTCATTTTGATTCTATGAATCATCTATATAAACAACGATTTTGGGTTTCACATTCCTAGAGAGTTATTCAAGAAATTAGGGGGAATATATTTTTATACTTAGATGCGACTTCACTGTTCAATGTCTCTCAATTAAATTATTCCAGTATAATCACACTATATAATCATAAATTCACACCACACAAAACACCTTTATGGAATAATAGATATATTACAGTTAGGAATAAATCACTGTATGAAGAGAACTGGGTGGAGAAAGGTATTTGATCAGTGTCCCATTTAATTGATGGATATAATGGTATTATGTCATATGTAAATGTTTGTGTTAAATATAATCTGGTTTGTGATCTGTCCAAATTTGAATCTATTTCTAGAGCCATCCCATTTATGATATCCATAACTGGCTTTACCCAAAAGTTCCCCATCTAAGAAATTTCACTGTGAAGGACATTATCTTTGGACTTGTAATGAACAATAACAAAGACGACTTTTTTTGTTAATAATATAATTCTGATGGCAAAATATTATATACACAAATCGAAATACTTTCGAAAGTGAAACCAATGTTTTTTGCATTTTTTAATGAGTTTATTTCTTTCACAAAAGCCCTTAAAGTGACTAAAAAGAAAAATGATGTAATAATAAAAAAAGATGTAATATTCTTGAAATCACAGATTTGGAACGACAAACTTGTCTTGCTATGGCTGATAGGGTCATCCCTTTGGCCTTCATCTGTACAACCTGCCGCCGGAGGCTTTCAGTCACCAGGTACAAGATTAACACCAATAACTGGGAGGTATTTGAAAGTGTTCTCTAATTTTGATCAGTGTGTTTTCTGCAAAATAATGTTTTTTTTTTTTTTTTAAATGCCTTAGTTATTTTGTGGTAAAGGTGTTCTGGTAGAATGGTATAGACAGGACAAAAACTCCCTCAACTGTTGAGCAGTGAAGATGACATTATTTCAGAATTGTTCAATTGTTTATAAATTGTTCTCTAATTTTGACCGCTAGTGTATATATTTCTATTTTTATGCACCTGTTCTGTGTATTGTAATGTAAAATGTACTTGTTATTGCCATTTCCATGTTGTATATGGCTAATTGCTTAATAAAAAATTAAAAAAAAAAATAAAAATAAAAATAAAAATAAAAAACTACAGGCTTATATACGATGATTGGTGCTTATTCATTTGCAACATATTTAATGAGACTGACGTTTTAAACACGTCACCACATCACTACACTGGTATCAGGTATGCCCCCAAACACACAGATGCAGAAATATAGGAAATGTATTCATTTAGCCCAAAACTGAAATAAACCCCAAAAAGGAATTTGTAATCAGTCATCAGTGGTTTCTGTCGCTCTTTCATATTTTCAGTTGTTGTTACCAGTTTGTTTTTAAGGCCTTTTGCATTACACGGTTTGTGTAAGCAGTCTGAGAAAAGGAGCTCTGTGTCTTTACTATAAATTACAACAAATAATTATATCTTTGTTACAAATACAAATGCCGTAAAGATGACATGCGGAATTGCATTTGCCACATAACTAATTTAATTCGCTGATTTTTCCCCGGTATCTCGCTGATAGCACAATGTAAAAAATCCAACTTGCAAAAAGTTGTAACAACTGTTATCTATTAGTTAACTGGACAATTAAACAGAAAAATGTTGACTTAATAAGTGGAAATAAGTTGGTTAAAAAATTGTCTGACCAGCTTGAACTGTTGACTAGATATGCACATGTAAGTTTACAAGCACACATGTTGGTTTGGTGGTTGGAGCATGCACGTTGTATATGTGGACGTGCTCACGTGGAATGATTTTGATAGTCAGTCCAAACATGCAGCACGGGATCGCGACAAACTTTATCGTTTAAAGTAAGTATCTATAAAGTGTTTAAAACTGAAGTCATACTTAAGTAATGTAATTTCACTGGGCAAGCTAATTTTAAAGCAAGTTTGCATGAAACATCTAATCAGGGAGAAAATATGTTGCAAATCACGGTTGTGTATCTTGAAAATCTAACAATGTTTTAAAATCAGTTATTGGAAACTATGTGCAATTTGTCATATAGACTTAATTCAAAATATGCACAGAATGACTGCAGTACGACGGGTCGTAAGGGAGCCGTAGGCACCTTAGGCACATACCCAGGTTTAGGGTAGAGAAATGCACTGACCATGCCAGGGGCAAACTCCAGGAGAGACAGGGCCACGGAAAGAGCCTGTAGGTCTCCGACCCTCTTCAGGGAGGATATTGCCAAAAGAAAGCTGTCTTTTACAGACAGGTACCTAAGTGCCGCCAACACAACGGCCAAGTCCCATACAGGCACTCTGGGTCGCATCTCGTGCCTCAGCCTCCGGGTGCCACGTAGGAAACGTGTCACGAGAGGGTGTTTCCCCAGCAACTGCCCAGCAGGTGGGGTACAATAAGCCGCGATTAAGACATGCGATTAAAAAATGTGCATGTCTTACTAAATTATTACTATTTTTTTATTTCACAAAAGAGTAAAAGCAGAGAATTCAAGCATTATGTTCTTTGTTTAGCTAGGCTCTCCGACTCCCTCTATTTGCTTGTCTAAACATCAGACTTGCCAACCCCATGCAAGAGCTGCATAGGGAGAGCTCCTTCTAGCTCTCTCTTTCCAGTGTACCGCCGGCATTCGTGCCCTTCAGTTGATCCAGCAGTCAAGCATCCACTCAGTCCCCACGTTGTCTCCAGCCGCATTCTGCCCATAGTGGAGACCCATGCAAAAGAGTGGACTCACTAGTAGATAGCAGGTGAACCTCAATTTATGGCCATCTTCTCCACTAGTGTTTTGGGGATGAACCCCACACCAACTGGTCCGTGTTGGTAATTACTAACTGATGTAACCCTTTTGCATTTTACCATTCCTCCTAGCATATCTAATAAAATTTAAATGATACAGAGAAAATTATCATGGCCACTGTGTAAGGGTGACATGCAAGATCGTGAAGTTATAGCACATTTAAGGGAAGTGGTAGCTTTGTTGTAAAGGATCTGGGTTGCTGAATGGAAGGTCGGGGATTCAAGCCCCAGTGCAAAGCCCTTAAACCCCTGTGCTTTGTGGACGCTGTGTTATGGCTGACCCTGCGCTCTTACTTCCTATCATCACTGGGATATGTAAAGAAAGAATTTCAATGTGCTGTAAGGTACATATGACAAGTAAAACTCAATTAACTTTACTCTTTACTTTTACAGGTGCCCCACCTGTGCTGCTATCCTGTGACCATAAAGTTTGTTCCTCCTGAATACCATGACTAGTAGGCATTCTCTGCAGTCTCTGCATAGTATGGTTTGCTATTAACCCTCTGCAGTCTGAGGGTGTTTTGGACCTCATGAGAGATATTTACATGCTCTTACATTTGGTTCTTTTTAGTTGCTTTTAAATATACAATTGACAAAAGACTTATTACACTGTATTCAGCACAAACTGGGCTACCATAATATGTAAACAGCTTATGTGTGTGTGTTTGTATTTTTGACAAAATAAGGTCAGGCCTGGTTTTTGAAAAAGCAAAACCTATAGTAAACATGTTTTCACAAGACTTTTTGAGAACAGATCTTCTAATGTAGGTATTTTTTTTTTTTATCATGTGAAAATCATCCTGCCTGCTCATTCACATTAAACAATGCATTGATTTTAAATTGAAAAGACACTTTATACTTTGAAAGGCCATATGCGAAGAGGCGTCGACATGCTGTGACTGACAGCTTTGTAGACAATGGTTCGCAAAATGAGCTGTGGATTGCATAATGAGCTGTGGATCACTGAGCCAGGATCTGAGTGAGAAGTACAGTACTACAAGAAAGAATGTGTTTCCTTTGTGGTTTATTTAAAATTGCATCAAAAATCCCTGTGCTACTCTTGAAAACAGTTCCTGTTTAACTGAAGACACAGGTGAACATCGCATGCCAGGCATTTCCATGGTGTTTTGTGGTGCTTACTGTAAGAAAGGATTCCTATTCAGTTATATTTCCATGCTTCACCACTAGAGGCAGACATACAGTTAACCAAGCAATGACAAGTTCATGGTAGTTAGTGTTAGCTTTGCATGTTACCATCCTCTCATCCACGGCTAAATGTCTTCTAGGATGATAGATTGCTTTGCATGTCTTACGGATTGTGTCCATAAGCGGTTTCACTCTGAACAGACTCCAGCCTTACTCCATAAGTTCCCAACTATTCAGAAGACTGTTTAGGCTTTATTGCCCAGAATGGAAAGCCATTGGAATATACCATCTATAACTTCTTCGCATGCCGGTTTTGTTTATTTGTCTGAAAAGGATAACGCCAATTGTATTAGTTTCTTGGCTTGAACAGTAATTAGGAGCAAGTACCACCTGTTTCACTCATCAAATCTACTTTCAAAATTAATTAACCCAGTAATGTTTACCACCTAAACAGGATAAGAGCATCTGACGTGTGACACACCAGAATATCAACAGACGCAGCTACTAGTGTCATGTGATTTCCATTTCAAGAAATGGAACCAGCACAGTTGTATACAGATGAGGTAACACACATTTGGTGAATTAGTGTCTTCTAATTGTAACGCTTAACAATGAGAACATTAACATTAAAAACATTTTCCTTTCAAGTTTGAAAATTGTCAAATAAGTTCTGGGACGTAGGTACACCTATTTATTATCTGAAAAAGTCTGGCCAGAAGTGGTCTTAATGAAAGGATTGCAGGCAAAATGTTATATCTATAACATGCAAGCAATGAAATATGTGGCTTTAGCATCAGGATTGATGATGTCCACAATGCTAAGAAATACAGGTAGATTTTTATCCATCAAGCAGTACCATTAGAGAGGCATCTGATTAGCTCCAAATTTATTCTGCAGCAGGACAACGACCCTAAAGGTATAGCTTTTGTCATTGAGAATTATCTTCAATGTACAGAACAACAAGGAGTCCTGGAAGTTATAGTTTGGCCCCCACAGAGTCCTGATTTTCACATCATTGAGTCTGTATGGGATTACATAGAGAGACAGAAGGATTTAAAGCAGCCACCATCCACAGATGATCTCTGGTTAGTTCTCCAAGATGTTTAATTGTAATGTGTATTGCCTTTTTTTAATTCATAAACATGACATCAATAGATTAATAAAGTGAACCAATCATAACATGTTTAAAACTATGAAAACAGCTTGAAAATTTTCAGAACAAAAACTTTTGTATTAAAAAAAAAAAAAATTCAGGATTGTAAATTTATAAATATGTACCAATTAACATGCGTTGTATGTTAAAAATGTAATAAATAGAATAAAAAGTTATCAAGAATTATTTTTTGACATTTTTAGGCAACATTACCAACTTAAAGAAGTCTATGTCCTGCCTGTATGGTTTACAATGGCATAAAACTGTTAAACAACTTCTTTATGAAAACCACCATTTGTAGATGTTATGTGCAGCTTTATACTCTTTGTGCCTACCAACATATTCACAGGCGTGACAGATATAAATGATAAACTCTTGATTCCAATGTATTAGATGAGGAGTTGCGGTCAAATGCCTTCTCCAGTCAAAGTAGTGCTTATATGCTTCGTCATCTTTGTCCAGCTGAAGCAGATATTTAGCCAGAGCTTCAGCATTGGGGAAATCTTCAACATGAATGAAGGAATTACCCGGAACAAAGTCTTCATAATTTTGTCTCGGGGGTCCCATGACGACAGGGACAGTCCCGGATGCAAGAGGACCATTTAATTTCTCCACAAAGTAATCCTTGTGAATGGAGTTCTCAAAAGCAAGGTAGAATTTACAAGAAGCTATGGTGGGATAATAGTCGTCTTCCTTCAAGCGTGATCCGGCCATGAGTCCAAAAACTTGCACATTGATGTACTTCTTTAACTCGTTGTAGTAACTCATCCTGGTCCCTACTCCAGTATTGGGGTCAACATTTGACACAAACCAGCAGAGAAGCTTGTCCTTCTTTGAAATCACGATGTTCTCGTTTGGCTTTTTGCTGATCGTCAGTTGATGCCTCACAAAAATGTCACTATCCCGTCTGTAGGTCATGGTGAGGTTAAAAAGATTCTCCAAGCCTGGGATCTTTGCCGTGTTGGTCGGCGATTCTACATGGAACCAGATCCACTTTTGAAATGGAGGCCGAGGAGATGGTGGAAGGTTAGACAAATCCCATTTGATTGCTTTGTGAAAAACAAGAACTGCATCCGCTTGGCTGTAAAGGTTTCTGTCTAAAGTCAATTGGCAACCGTCAATGTTGTACATTGTTTTACAGTCATTAAAGTCCCACTGGAAGTTTTGAGGCAAGAACCACAGCAGGAGGATGGGTTTTTCCTCCTTAGGCTGAGCAGTTGTAGTTGTAGTTGTTGTAGTTGTTGTAGGTGTTGTAGATGTTGTAGTTGATGTAGTGGTTGTATTGGTAATAGGATCAGAGACGTTTGCACTCTTGTAAACATTGGGCTGATAAGGAGGAATTGTTTGAGGTGTACATCTTGGCAAGGAATACTGTAAAAACAACAGGCAAGAGAAGATTCCTCCAATCCAACAAGTGGCTAACAGGCAAAACTGGTGTATTTTGGGTGTGAAAACCATCTTCCCAAATGCCTGGAAAAAAAAGAAGACGACTTTCTAAAACATTTATACTGGTATAATTATACTTTATAAAGGTACGGTTATTTTTTTTAACTGTGCTGGAATCAGTAATCCCAACAATGCAGAATTATAGGAAATGGATTAATTTAGCACTAAACTGAACAATAAAAAGGAATCTGTAATAATGGTCTGACCATCAATGGTTTCTTTTGCTCTGCTATGGGTGGTGTCTGGTTCTATTTAAATTTTTGGGTATGGTTTAATCTGGCCTGATCTGGTTGTCACCAAAGTTAAAGAAAAAAAAAAAAAAAAAAAAGGTTTGCACACCCAGACACACCCTGCATCACAAAACAAGACTGTGCATTTCAACCAGTTTGACATTAGGTAACGCTGTTATGTTCTGCTAAGTTCCTTTTGGGTGTTTTTACTTTACAAAAAATATTTTAGTTACCCCCAAGAATCAGTTATGTAAAAAGAAGAGCTAATTGTTTCTTTTTGCAAATACAAATGCTGTAAAGATGACTTTCTATAGAAAATTATAAAAAAAAAATAAAAAAATTATAATAATCTAGCTACTAATAAAAGTAAAATTAAACAAATTGCCGTTTATTTCTGACTATGATTATCAATCTGACATTATCAATGCTGAGTATAATTTTTTTCCTTTCTGAAAAGAAGCACGAAGAATGCACCCAGCTATACTGTTTAGTTTATTGTTGAATTGAACATGTAGTAGAGTACAGTACATTATTTTTGAGCATCTTCTCCTTCCATTTTTAAAATGTGCATATCTTACTACCGTGTTACTATTTTCTTTCTTTCACAAAAGAGTAAAAGCAAAGAAATCAAGCATTGTCATATTCTTGTTTAGCTATAAGCTCTTCGAAAATAATGTCTGACCACTTGTGCCAAGTTTGGAATGGTCTAGTTCTCCAGGACGGTGTTTCTCGGCATCTCAATGACCAGACAAAGGACCAATCTGACTCCCTCTATTTGCTTATCTCGACATCTGACCCTGCGCTCTGACTTCCTAACATCGCTGGAATATGTGAAGAAAGAATGCCCATTGTAATGATTTTCTTGGCTTGAACAGTAATAAGAACAAGGACTCCCTGTTTCACTCATCAACTCTGCTTTCGAAGCTTGCCATGCCACAGGATATTTACCACCTGAGCAGGATAAAAGCAACTGTTGCATCACACACCGGAACATCAGCAGAAGCAGCTACTGGAGTCAAGTGATTTCCATTTTAAGAAATGGAACCAGCACAGGTGCATACAGATGAGGTAACGCACTCAGTGAATTGGTGTCTTCTAATCGTAAAGCACTGAGAACACTATCATTGAAAATGTTATCATTTAAAGTTTAAAAATTGTCAGACAAGTAAACCATTATCGATGGTTTTTTTAGATGATTAACAAGGAAGCTTACCTGAGAGCTGTCGCTCTGCACCAAGTGAGATTTAGAGTGAGTAAACAAAAAAGGTGACACCTGAAATTTGAGCTTCACAAAAAAACTCCACCTACAAATCTTTCCTCTGAACAAACAGCTAAAGCTTATCTCCTAATGTCTCATTTAATGAGATTAGTTTTTATTTTGTCTAATTATTATATAATTCAAACAAAACTGTAAAAAGGACAAACAAAAGGCAGTAAGGCAGAAGAATAAAAGATAAAGAAAAACAGTGGAGATTCAAAAGAAAACTCCAACATAGTGATTGACTTCCAATTAATGTAAAAATGATTTAATTTCACTAGAGTTCAAACCAGTTTCAGCTGGAAAATAAACAAAGCATGTGCTTTTGCTTTTTTTTTGTAAGTTATTGTTTATCCTGTAGGTTTGGTAGGGCCATTGATCAAACACTAAACTCTCAGTACTGTACCTGGATCACTCCAGGGCAAAATTATGTTACCAGCTTTCATATGTCCCTTTTGTTCTGTTCACAATTTTAGGCGTAGCTTCAGAGTGTTTTTTTGTGAGTTGTAGTTGCAGTTTCACCCGTGAACCTACTTTGCAATATGTTGCATTCTTCTGGTTAGTCTGTTTTTTTTTTTACATTATTCAATGTTTTAGTCATGGCTGATGCGTATTTGGGTCTTTTCATAGTTGGTACTGTTTAGGACTTTCCTTGGAAGTGGCTTCATTTTCTGTTGAGGTAAATGGAAAATGTTTTTTTTTATTTTTTTATGTGTCTATAAAGGTTTGGCTTAGCCAACCTTAACATCTGTAAAAAAAAAAACTAATATCGTCATGGATGCCACAAAGAAAAAAGTCTAGCCAAAAAAAAGTGGGTCAAAATTGGGCTCGAACAGCATATCCACAGACATTTTTTTCAGAAAATAGAAAACTGCTTATCCAGCACTTTTCTTTTGTTCTCCTGAATACCAAATGACACATAAATGGTCAAAATTACATCAGTTGCCTTCTAGGTAGTTAGCAGATAATAGTGAAATATTTGTGTTTGAAAAGTTGAGCAATCCACTGATATTTCTTGCTGAATGATCATTCATTACATATAATTACTACATGTAAATTAAGGTTATTTTCAAAGATAATATCAGTATCTGTCAAATGTGTTTCTGTTTAGATGTAGCAGGTTTTGTATTAGTTAGAATTAGAATCAGAAAAAAAGCAAACAGAGTCTGAAATCATTTCAATACCCGATGTTCAAAGTTGTAAGCGGCTGTTTTTTCAGCTTTTATGTTTAATGTTTTACTCGCAGAGTTTTTCAGTTGGTTAATGATTGCCTTAGTATTAACCTGTTGCTGTTTATATATTATATAAAGAACCTGTTTGGAAACGCCTAGTCTCAAAAACTATGAAAGGTTTTTGAGACTAGGCGTTTCCAAACAGGTTCTTTATATAATATATTAACAGCAACAGGTTAATACTAAGGCTAACACATACATGGTCCTTTTGTTTCTATGCAAATAAACACACAAGGAGTGGAGAGTGAATGACTGGAATAAAGTTCTGTGGAAAAGTGAGTCCAAATGACATTATCGTTGCCTGTAACAAAAGAACTTATGTAAGACAGAGGGAAGGACAGATGTTAGCAAACTGCCTCAGACCCACAGCAACATTTTTGATCATTTTTGTACTTACTTGCATATCTTGCTTTTTGTAATACTATTTACATTCTTTCTTTCTTTCATAAACAGAAAATTAAATCATGGTCAGTGCTTAACATGCCTGTTTTCTCACAAGCAAAGGATCCAACAAAGCCAGGAAGTGTCCACACTACAGATTCCTCTGAACTCCTTATTCTTGACTTAATGAAACAATTCAACTGACTCCAGTTATTTATACATTTGCATTTAAAGCTTTAACTTCTGCAGCATATTTTTGCTTGCTTTTATCACACCATAAGTTCAGTGTTTCCTTTGCTACCCCAAAATGGGTTACAATTGGGCCCAAAACAGCACATCCACGGTACATTTGTTCAGAGAAAATAAAAGTGCTTACAAATCACTTTTCTTTTGTTTTCCTAATTACAGCTGCAAAAATGGTCAAAGTAACAAGTTAATTCAGCTGCCCGCTAGTTAGTTAGCCGATAATATTAACATTATTTTGAGTGAAAAGTTGAGAAAAGTTGAAAGAACATTCATTGCATATAATTACCACATGTGGTCTAAACGTCCCTCAAACATTGACACAGGAAGAACATTCATTAGTTTATAAATGGAATGAACAGGCAAGGTTAAAATTACAAGCTAAAAATTGCCTCATTAATGTAATAAGTCTTTCTGCACTCTGGTTTAGATTAAGCTCATGTTCAAAGACAATATCAGTATCTGTCAAATTTATTTCTGTTGAGATGTAGCAGGTTTTGTATCAATGTGGCACTGTCGCTTCATCACAGCTGGAAAAATTCTGTAGTGTCTATAGTGTAGCACTGTAAATGCGACTGTTTATTCAGTTTAGATGTTAAATGCCTGCTCTATTTAATGATTACTATTCAAATATTACTCATAGTATATTTGGCATGGTATAATGTTTGTCTTAGTTTAACCTTAGTTTTTTTTTCAGTTTTTAATTATAGATCACTTGTCTTAGGTCAATATTTATATATTAAATATAACATTTTAAGTTTGGAAACGCCTTTATGGTTTTTGAGACACCTTCATGTTCATGTTAAACAATTTATCCTGGTCAAGAAGGATCTTTCACAGTCATAGGAACATTTGTGTAGCCAATACACCTACAGCCATATTTATGGAGGTGTAAGGTAACAGTACAGTATATACATGGAGCAGTGCACACAACCTTTTAGACCCACTACACCTAACTACAGTGCAGGGCAGAAAGCAACAAGAAGTATACAGTGGTGTGAAAAAGTGTTTGCCCCCCTTCCTGAGTTCTTAATTGTTTTGGCATGTTTGTCACACTTTAATGTTTCAGATCATCAAACTAATTCAAATATTAGTAAAAGATAACACAAGTGAACACAACATGCTGTTTTTAAATCAAAATCCCAAACTACATGGCTCTGTGTAAAAAGTGTAAAAACCCTTAGCAGCAACAACTGCAACCAAGCGTTTGCGATAACTTGCAATGAGTCTGTTACAGCCCTGTGAAGGAATTTGCAGATCATCTATGCAGAATTGCTGTAATTCAGCCACAGTGGAGGGTTTTCAAGCATTACCCGCCTTTTTAAGGTCATGCCACAGCATCTCAATAGGATTTAGGTCAGGACTTTGACTAGGCCACTCCAAAGTCATCATTTTGTTGTTTTTTAGCTATTCAGAGGTGGACTTGCTGGTGTGTTGTGGATCGTTGTCCTGCTGCAAAACCCAAGTTCGCTTCAGCTTGAGGTCACGAATAGATGGGCGGATATTCTCTTTCAGGATTTTTTGGTAAACAGCAGAATTCATGGTTCCATTTATCACAGCAAGTCTTCCAGGTCCTGAAACAGCAAAACAGCCCCAGACCATCACACTACCACCACCAGATTTTACTGTTGGTATGATGTTCATTTTCTGAAATGTGGTGTTATTTTTACACCAGACGTAATGGGACACAGTGGTCTGATTTCTTATTTTTCTGCATGTTTGTCACACTTTAATGTTTCAGATCATCAATCTAATTAAAATATTAGTAAAAGATAACACACAACATGCAGTGTCTAAATGAAGGTTTTGATTATTGAGGGAAAACTAATTCCAAAACTACATGGCCCTGTGTGAAAAAGTGTTTATCCCCATGTTATCGCAAGTTATCGCAAGCGCTTGTTTGCAGTTGTTGCTGCTAGGGGTGGTCCAACCAGTTATTAGGTTTAGGGACAAACACTTTTTCACACAAGGCCATGAAGTTTTGGATTTTGTTTTCCCTCAAAAATAAAAATGATCTGAAACATTAAAATGTGACAAACATGCAAAACAAATTAGAAATTAGGAAGAGGCAAACACTGTTTTATACTATTGTATATATAAAAATAAAAAACATTACAGAAACAAACAATCAGTTCAACTCATTAGCATGTTTTGCTATAGTTAAAAAATTGCATCCTGTAAAAATACAAAATGAACAACTCAGAAGCCTCTACGATTACGCATCCAAAAAAGGAAATTGTAATTCCAAACCAACGAACTTGAAATAATAAGAAAAATCTAATAAAAAATGCAATTTTACTATATGCATCCTTATACTTTAGTCTGCTGTCTTTTTATGTTCATGTTACACACATTTTTTTTTAATTGATTAAAATATACACATACATACATGTGTATATATATATATATATATATATATATATATATATATATATATATATATATATATATATATATGTATATAAATATATACATATATATATATATATATATATATATATATATATATATATATATATATATATATATATATATATGTATATATTTATTTATTTATATTTGTATATAAATATTTTGTATATAAATACTGTATATATTTGTATGTATACACCGATTCTTAAAATGTATTTAGTTGATTTAAATGACATCATTAAAACTGATATTCATACTTTTCATTACGCTAATTAAGATATAACAAAAAAAAGGAAATTACTGAGTGGAAAATTAAATCAAACATTTTAAATATTAAGTTTTTTAAACAAAATTTCAAATAATTATTGGTGATTGTAAAAACTGTAAACAAAAAGTGCATCAGTTAAAAGGAATATTTTATATGTAAAAAATCTTCTTTTACACATTCTTATTATTAATAGAACAACACATGGCATTGTCATGAATAGCGACCCTTAAAATTAGGCATTTTCAGGAATCATAACCGACTTAGAAAGATATCTTCTCCCTGCCCAGATGATTTAAAATGCCGTAAAGCTGTCAAACAATTGTTCAAATTTGTTTAAAAAAAGTTATTCTTTATGAAAACCACCATTTGTAGATGTTATGTGCAGCTTTATACTCTTTGTGCCTACCAACATATTCACAGGCCTGACAGATATACATGGTAAACTCTTGATTCCAATGTATTAGATGAGGAGTTGCGGTCAAATGCCTTCTCCAGTCAAAGTAGTGCTTATAGGCTTCGTCATCTTTGTCCAGCTGAAGCAGATATTTAGCCAGAGCTTCAGCATTGGGGAAGTCTTCAACGTGAATGAAGGAATTACCCGGAACAAAGTCTTCATAATTTTGTCTCGGGGGTCCCATGACGACAGGGACAGTCCCAGCTGCAAGAGGACCATTTAATTTCTCCACAAAGTAATCCTTGTGAATGGAGTTCTCAAAAGCAAGGTAGAATTTACAAGTAGCCATGGTGGGATAATAGTCGTCATCGTTCATGCGTGCTCCGGCCATGCGTCCAAAAACTTGCACATTGATGTACTTTTTCAACTCGTTGTAGTAACTCATCCTGGTCCCTACTCCAGTATTGGGGTCAACATTTGACACGAACCAGCAGAGAAGCTTGTCCTTCTTTGGAATCACAATGTTCTCGTTTGGCTTTTTGCTGATTGTCAGTCGATGCCTCACAGAAATGTCACCATCCCGTCTGTAGGTCATGGTGAGGTTAAAAAGATTCTCCAAGCCTGGGATCTTTGCCGTGTTGGTCGGCGATTCTACATGGAACCAGATCCACTTTTGAAATGGAGGCCGAGGGGATGGTGGAAGGTTAGACAAATCCCATTTGATTGCTTTGTGAAAAACAAGGACTGCATCCGCTTGGCTGTAAAGGTTTCTGTCTAAAGTCAATTGGCAGCCGTCCATGTTGTATATGGTTTTACAGTCATTAAAGTCCCACTGGAAGTTTTCAGGCAAGAACCACAGCAGCAGGATCGGTTTTTCCTCCTTAGGCTGAGCAGTTGTAGTTGTTGTAGTTGTTGTAGGTGTTGTAGATGTTGTAGTTGATGTAGTGGTTGTATTGGTAATAGGATCAGAGACGTTTGCACTCTTGTAAACATTGGACTGATAAGGAGGAATTGTTTGAGGTGTACATCTTGGCAAGGAATACTGAAAAAACAACAGGCAAGAGAAGATTCCTCCAATCCAACAAGTGGCTAACAGGCAAAACTGGTGTATTTTGGGTGTGAAAACCATCTTCCCAAATCCCTGGAAAAAAAAGAAGACGCCTTTCTGAAACATTTATACTGGTATAATTATACTTTATAAAGGTACGGTTATTTTTTTTAACTGTGCTGGAATCAGGAATCCCAACAATGCAGAATTATAGGAAATGGATTAATTTAGCACTAAACTGAACAATAAAAAGGAATCTGTAATAATGGTCTGACCATCAATGGTTTCTTTTGCTCTGCTATGGGTGGTGTCTGGTTCTATTTAAATTTTTGGGTATGGTTTAATCTGGACTGATCTGGCTGTCACCAAAGTTAAAGAAACAAAAAAAAACAAAAAAAGGTTTGCACACCCAGACACACCATGCATCACAAAACAAGACTGTGAACTTCAACCAGTTTGACATTAGGTAACGCTGTTATGTTCTGCTAAGTTCCTTTTGGGTGTTTTTACTTTACAAAAAATATTTTAGTTACCCCCAAGAATCAGTTATGTAAAAAGAAGAGCTAATTGTTTCTTTTTGCAAATACAAATGCTGTAAAGATGACTTTCTATAGAAAATTATAAAAAAAAAAATAATAATAATAATCTAGCTACTAATCTTCTTCTTCTTCTTTCGGCTGCTCCCATTAGGGGTCGCCACAGCGGATCATCCGTCTCCATACCACCCTGTCCTCTACATCTGCCTCTCCCACACCAACCACCTGCATGTCTTCCCTCACCACATCCATGAACCTCCTTCTTGGCCTTCCTCTTTTCCTCCTACCTGGTGGCTCCATCCTCAGCATTCTTCTACCAATATAATTCATGTCCCTCCTCTGCACATGTCCAAACCATCTCAATCCCGCCTCCCTCACCTTGTCACCAAAACATCCTACATGCGCTGTCCCTCTAATAAACTCATTTCTAATCTTATCCATCCTCGTCACTCCCAACGAAAACCTCAACATCTTCAGCTCTGCTACCTCCAGCTCCACCTCCTGTCTTTTACTCAATGCCACTGTCTCTAAACCATACAACATCGCAGGTCTCACCACAGTCCTATAAACCTTCCCTTTCAATTTTGCAGATACCCTACTATCACAAATCACTCCTGTCACTCTTCTCCACCCACTCCACCCTGCCTGCACTCTTTTCTTCACTTCTCTAACACACTCTCCATTACTTTGCACTGTTGACCCCAGGTACCTGAATTCCTCCACCTTCTGAAGCTCTTCTCCCTGCAACCGGACCACTCCACTGCCCTCCCTCTCATTCACACACATGTATTCTGTCTTACTCCTACTGAGTTTCATTCCCCTTCTCTCCAGCGCATATCTCCACCTCTCCAGGCTCTTCTCAACTTGCTCTCTACTCTCACAACAAATCACAATATCATCCGCAAACATCATAGTCCAGGGAGACTCCTGTCTGACCTCGTCCGTCAACCTGTCCATCACCACTGCAAACAGGAAAGGGCTCAGGGCCGATCCTTGATGCAGTCCAACCTTCACTCTAAACCAGTCTGTCGTACCTACTGCACACTTCACTGCCGTCACACTGTCCTCATACATGTCCTGCACCACCCTCACATACTTCTCTGACACACCTGACTTCCTCATACAATACCACAACTCCTCTCTTGGCACCCTGTCGTACGCCTTCTCTAAATCCACAAATACACAATGCAATTCCTTCTGTCCTTCTCTATACTTCTCTATCAACATTCTCAAAGCAAATAAGGCATCTGTGGTGCTCTTCCTCGGCATGAAACCATACTGTTGCTCACAGATGGTCACCTCTTCTCTCAGCCTGGCTTCCACTACTCTTTCCCATAACTTCATGGTGTGACTGATCAACTTAATACCCCTGTAGTTACTGCAGGTCTGCACATCTCCTTTATGCTTAAAGATTGGTACCAGCACACTTCTTCTCCATTCCTCAGGCATCTTCTCACCTTCCAAAATCCTGTTAAACAATCTGGTCAAAAACTCCACTGCCATCTCTCCTAAACATCTCCACGCTTCTACCGGTATGTCATCTGGTCCAACCGACTTTCCACTCTTCATCCTCTTAATCGCTGCTCTCACTTCCTCCTTACTAATCCTATCTACATCCTGCTTCACCAACTCCACATCATCCAACCTTCTCTCTCTCTGATTTTCCTCATTCATCAGCTGCTCAAAATACTCCCTCCACCTTCTCAACACACTCTCCTCACTAGTCAACACATTTTCCTCTCCATCCTTTACTGCTCTAACTTGCAGTACATCCTTTCCAGCTCGGTCCCTCTGCCTGGCCAATCGGTACAAATCCTTTTCTCCTTCCTTAGTGTCCAACCTCTCATACAGCTCCTCATATGCCTTTTCCTTGGCATTCGCCACATCCCTCTTAACCTGCTGCCGCATCTCCTTGTACTCCTGCCTACTTTTCTCATCACTCTGTCTATCCCACTTCTGTTTTGCCAACCTCTTTCTCCTTATGCTCTCCTGCACTTCCTCATTCCACCACCACGTCTCCTTGTCTTCCTTTCTATTTCCAGATGTCACACCAAGTACTTTTCTAGCTGCCTCCCTCATCACTCCTGCAGTATTTGCCCAATCATCCAACACCTCCTTAACACCACTGAGCCTCTCTCTGACCTCTTCCCTGAACCTCACACTACACTCTTCCTCCTTCAGTTTCCACCATCTTATTCTTCTTTCAGTCCTCACTCTCCTCCTCTTCTTCTTCGCCTCCAAAACCATCCTACAGACCACCATCCTATGCTGTCTAGCTACACTGTCCCCTGCCAACACCTTACAGTCGCCAATCTCCTTCAGGTTGCATCTCCTGCATAGCACATAGTCCACCTGTGTGCACCTTTCTCCACTCTTATAAGTCACCTTATGATCCTCCTTCTTCTTAAAATAAGTGTTCACCACTGCCATTTCCATCCTTTTAGCAAAATCTACCACCATCTGCCCTTCCACATTCCTCTCCTTAAAACCATACCTACCCATCACCTCCTCGTCACCTCTGTTCCCTTCACCTACATGCCCATTAAAGTCCGCCCCAATCACCAACCGTTCTTTCCTAGGTACACCATCTACCACTTCATCTAATTCACTCCAGAATCTTTCCTTCTCCTCCATCTCACAGCCAACTTGTGGAGCATAGGCACTGATGACATTTATCATCATCCCTTCAACTTCCACCTTCACGATCATCACCCTATCAGAAACTCTCTTCACCTCCACTACACTCTTACTGTACTCTTCCTTCAGAATCACCCCTACACCATTTCTCTTTCCATCCACACCATGATAAAACAGTTTAAATCCACCTCCAATGTTCCTGGCCTTACTCCCTTTCCACTTGGTCTCCTGAACACACAGCATATCTACCTTTCTCCTCTCCATCATATCAGCTACTTCTCTCCCTTTACCCGTCATAGTACCAACATTTAAAGTACCAATCCTAACCTCCACTCTCCTACACTGCTCCTTTCCCTGCCGTCTCTGTAGACGTCTTCCTCCTCTCCTTTTCCTCCTTCGGCCAACAGTAGCCCAATTTCCACCGGTACCCTGTCGGCTAACGATACCTGTGGCGGTCGTTGTTAACCCGGGCCTCGACCGATCCGGTATGAAATTCTCATTTGTGATCCGCATATTTGATTTGGCACGTTTTACGCTGGATGCCCTTCCTAACGCAACCCTCCCCATTTACCCGGGCTTGGGACCGGCACTAAGAATGCACTGGCTTGTGCCTCCCTAATGGCTGGGTTAATAATCTAGCTACTAATAAAAGTAAAATTAAACAAATTGCCGTTTATTTCTGACTATGATTATCAATCTGACATTATCAATGCTGAGTATAATTTTTTTCCTTTCTGAAAAGAAGCACGAAGAATGCACCCAGCTATATTGTTTAGTTTATTGTTGAATTGAACATGTAGTAGAGTACAGTACATTATTTTTGAGCATCTTCTCCTTCCATTTTTAAAATGTGCATATCTTACTACCGTGTTACTATTTTCTTTCTTTCACAAAAGAGTAAAAGCAAAGAATTCAAGCATTGTCATATTCTTGTTTAGCTATAAGCTCTTCGAAAATAATGTCTGACCACTTGTGCCAAGTTTGGAATGGTCTAGTTCTCCAGGACGGTGTTTCTCGGCATCTCAATGACCAGACAAAGGACCAATCTGACTCCCTCTATTTGCTTATCTCGACATCTGACCCTGCGCTCTGACTTCCTAACATTGCTGGGATATGTGAAGAAAGAAAAAAAAAAAATGATGCCCATTGTAATGATTTTCTTGGCTTGAACAGTAATAAGAACAAGGACTCCCTGTTTCACTCATCAACTCCGCTTTCGAAGCTTGCCATGCCACAGGATATTTACCACCTGAGCAGGATAAAAGCAACTGTTGCATCACACACCGGAACATCAGCAGAAGCAGCTACTGGAGTCAAGTGATTTCCATTTTAAGAAATGGAACCAGCACAGGTGCATACAGATGAGGTAACGCACTCAGTGAATTGGTGTCTTCTAATCGTAAAGCGTAACACTGACCGTAACAATAAAAATGTTATCATTTAAAGTTTAAGAATTGTCAGACAAGTAAACCATTATCAAAGGTTTTTTAGATGATTAACAAGGAAGCTTACCTGAGAGCTGTTGCTCTGCACCAAGTGAGATTTAAAATGAGGAAACAAAAAAGGTGACACCTGAAATATGAGGTTCACAAAAAAACTCCACCTACAAATGTTTCCTCTAAACAAACAGCTAAAGCTTATCTCCTAATGTCTCATTTAATGTAATTAGTTTTTATTTATCTTTGTTTTTAAGGCAAGGATTCGGCTAATTATATAATTCAAACAAAACTGTAAAAAGGACAAACAAAAGGCAGTAAGGCAGAAGAATAAAAGATAAAGAAAAACAGTGGAGATTAAAAAGAAACTCCAACATAGTGATTGACTTCCAATTAATGTAAAAATGATTTAATTTCACTAGAGTTCAAACCAGTTTCAGCTGGAAAATAAACAAAGCATGTGCTTTTGCTTTTTTTTTGTAAGTTATTGTTTATCCTGTAGGTTTGGTAGGGCCATTGATCAAACACTAAACTCTCAGTACTGTACCTGGATCACTTCATGGCAAAATTATGTTACCAGCTTTCATGTCCCTTTTGTTCTGTTCACAATTTTAGGCTTAGCTTCAGAGTGTTTTTTTGTGAGTTGTAGTTGCAGTTTCACCCGTGAACCTACTTTGCAATATGTTGCATTCTTCTAGTTAGTCTGTTTTTTTTTTTACATTATTCAATGTTTTAGTCATGGCTGATGCGTATTTGGGTCTTTTCATAGTTGGTACTGTTTAGGACTTTCCTTGGAAGTGGCTTCATTTTCTGTTGAGGTAAATGGAAAATGCTTTTTTTTTTTTTTTTTTTTTATGTGACAGCAAAATTTTCTATAAAGGTTTGGCTTAGCCAACCTTAACATCTGTAAAGATACTAATATCGTCATGGATGCCACAAAGAAAAAAGTCTAGCCAAAAAAAGTGGGTCAAAATTGGGCTCGAACAGCATATCCACAGACATTTTTTTCAGAAAATAGAAAACTGCTTATCCAGCACTTTTCTTTTGTTCTCCTGAATACCAAATGACACATAAATGGTCAAAATTACATCAGTTGCCTTCTAGGTAGTTAGCAGATAATAGTGAAATATTTGTGTTTGAAAAGTTGAGCAATCCACTGATATTTCTTGCTGAATGATCATTCATTACATATAATTACTACATGTAAATTAAGGTTATTTTCAAAGATAATATCAGTATCTGTCAAATGTGTTTCTGTTTAGATGTAGCAGGTTTTGTATTAGTTAGAATTAGAATCAGAAAAAAAGCAAACAGAGTCTGAAATCATTTCAATACCCGATGTTCAAAGTTGTAAGCGGCTGTTTTTTCAGCTTTTATGTTTAATGTTTTACTCGCAGAGTTTTTCAGTTGGTTAATGATTGCCTTAGTATTAACCTGTTGCTGTTTATATATTATATAAAGAACCTGTTTGGAAACGCCTAGTCTCAAAAACTATGAAAGGTTTTTGAGACTAGGCGTTTCCAAACAGGTTCTTTATATAATATATTAACAGCAACAGGTTAATACTAAGGCTAACACATACATGGTCCTTTTGTTTCTATGCAAATAAACACACAAGGAGTGGAGAGTGAATGACTGGAATAAAGTTCTGTGGAAAAGTGAGTCCAAATGACATTATCGTTGCCTGTAACAAAAGAACTTATGTAAGACAGAGGGAAGGACAGATGTTAGCAAACTGCCTCAGACCCACAGCAACATTTTTGATCATTTTTGTACTTACTTGCATATCTTGCTTTTTGTAATACTATTTACATTCTTTCTTTCTTTCATAAACAGAAAATTAAATCATGGTCAGTGCTTAACATGCCTGTTTTCTCACAAGCAAAGGATCCAACAAAGCCAGGAAGTGTCCACACTACAGATTCCTCTGAACTCCTTATTCTTGACTTAATGAAACAATTCAACTGACTCCAGTTATTTATACATTTGCATTTAAAGCTTTAACTTCTGCAGCATATTTTTGCTTGCTTTTATCACACCATAAGTTCAGTGTTTCCTTTGCTACCCCAAAATGGGTTACAATTGGGCCCAAAACAGCACATCCACGGTACATTTGTTCAGAGAAAATAAAAGTGCTTACAAATCACTTTTCTTTTGTTTTCCTAATTACAGCTGCAAAAATGGTCAAAGTAACAAGTTAATTCAGCTGCCCGCTAGTTAGTTAGCCGATAATATTAACATTATTTTGAGTGAAAAGTTGAGAAAAGTTGAAAGAACATTCATTGCATATAATTACCACATGTGGTCTAAACGTCCCTCAAACATTGACACAGGAAGAACATTCATTAGTTTATAAATGGAATGAACAGGCAAGGTTAAAATTACAAGCTAAAAATTGCCTCATTAATGTAATAAGTCTTTCTGCACTCTGGTTTAGATTAAGCTCATGTTCAAAGACAATATCAGTATCTGTCAAATTTATTTCTGTTGAGATGTAGCAGGTTTTGTATCAATGTGGCACTGTCGCTTCATCACAGCTGGAAAAATTCTGTAGTGTCTATAGTGTAGCACTGTAAATGCGACTGTTTATTCAGTTTAGATGTTAAATGCCTGCTCTATTTAATGATTACTATTCAAATATTACTCATAGTATATTTGGCATGGTATAATGTTTGTCTTAGTTTAACCTTAGTTTTTTTTTCAGTTTTTAATTATAGATCACTTGTCTTAGGTCAATATTTATATATTAAATATAACATTTTAAGTTTGGAAACGCCTTTATGGTTTTTGAGACACCTTCATGTTCATTTGCTTTCTACACAAGGAACTAGGTAAATAGCAAAAACGCTATCCTAATGATAGGATAATAATCCTAATCAAAATCCTAATGAACTGCTCTGGGATGAACTGGATCACAAGGTCAGAAAGAAATATCATTCTATACTAATTCAGTAAGTTCATTGAAGGTCTCGTAAATTAAAAGGCAAAAGGGTGGTTGTTCATTTCTACATCATCTTAAACAATTTATCCTGGTCAAGAAGGATCTTTCACAGTCATAGGAACATTTGTGTAGCCAATACACCTACAGCCATATTTATGGAGGTGTAAGGTAACAGTACAGTATATACATGGAGCAGTGCACACAACCTTTTAGACCCACTACACCTAACTACAGTGCAGGGCAGAAAGCAACAAGAAGTATACAGTGGTGTGAAAAAGTGTTTGCCCCCCTTCCTGAGTTCTTAATTGTTTTGGCATGTTTGTCACACTTTAATGTTTCAGATCATCAAACTAATTCAAATATTAGTAAAAGATAACACAAGTGAACACAACATGCTGTTTTTAAATCAAAATCCCAAACTACATGGCTCTGTGTAAAAAGTGTTAGCCCCTAAACGTAATAACTGGTTGAGCCACCCTTAGCAGCAACAACTGCAACCAAGCGTTTGCGATAACTTGCAATGAGTCTGTTACAGCCCTGTGAAGGAATTTGCAGATCATCTATGCAGAATTGCTGTAATTCAGCCACAGTGGAGGGTTTTCAAGCATTACCCGCCTTTTTAAGGTCATGCCACAGCATCTCAATAGGATTTAGGTCAGGACTTTGACTAGGCCACTCCAAAGTCATCATTTTGGTTTTTTTTAGCTATTCAGAGGTGGACTTGCTGGTGTGTTGTGGATCGTTGTCCTGCTGCAAAACCCAAGTTCGCTTCAGCTTGAGGTCACGAATAGATGGGCGGATATTCTCTTTCAGGATTTTTTGGTAAACAGCAGAATTCATGGTTCCATTTATCACAGCAAGTCTTCCAGGTCCTGAAACAGCAAAACAGCTCCAGACCATCACACTACCACCACCAGATTTTACTGTTGGTATGATGTTCTTTTTCTGAAATGTGGTGTTATTTTTACACCAGACGTAATGGGACACACACCTTCCAAAAAGTTCAACTTTTGTCTCGTCAGTCCACAGAGTATTTTTCCAAAAGTCTTGGGGATCATTAAGATGTTTTCTGGCAAAACTGAGACAAGCCTTTATGTTCTTTTTGCTCAGCAGCGGTTTTCGTCCTGGAACTCTGCCATGCAGACCATTTGTGCCCAGTCTCTTTCTTATGGTGGAGTCATGAATACTGACCTTAACTGAGGCAAGTGAGGCCTGCAATTTTTTGGATTTAGTTGTGGGGTCTTTCGTGACCTCTTGGATGGGTCGTCGCTGTGCTCTTGGGGTAATTTTGGTCAGCCGGCCACTCCTAGGAAGGTTCTCCAATGTTCCATTTTTTTGCCATTTGTGAATAATGGCTGTCACTGTGGTTCGCTGAAGTCCCAAAGCTTTAGAAATGGCTTTATAACCTTTTCCAGACTGGTAGATCTCAATTACTTTCTTTCTCATTTGTTTGTGAATTTATTTGGCTCTCGGCATGATGTCTAGCTTTTGAGGATCTTAGATGAGGCAGAGGGAGTCAGTGATGTGAACAGGGTATATATATATATATATATATATATATATATATATATATATATATATATATATATATATATATAAAGAGGCAAAATTAAAACCTTCAGCACAACATACATTTATCCACGACGACCTTTCTTTAATTAGATATTAAATAAATAATCAAACTCCACCCAAAAATATTTGTAATCAGTAAACATTTGTTATATTTACGTGCTATGTTGCAAATTAAACGCCAAATCTGCCATGATTCACACAATTAACACTCTGGGTGGCGTTTTTTTTTTTTTTTCCCTTCCTCATAATGGAAAAAGGAACTCAAATTACTGTCTTTTTTAATCGTACAGATAAGAACAGTTCATCATTCGAATATGTAAAATGTCTACTTTTATATGTACAGTATTGTTCAAAATAATAGCAGTACAATGTGACTAACCAGAATAATCCAGGTTTTTAGTATATTTTTTATTGCTACGTGGCAAACAAGTTACCAGTTGGTGCAGTAGATTCTCAGAAAACAAACAAGACCCAGGAATTACAATATGCACGCTCGTAAGGCTGTGCAATTGGGCAATTAGTTGAAAGGGGTGTGTTCAAAAAAATTGCAGTGTATGCCGTTGACTGTACAAACTCAAAACTATTTTGTACAAACATTTTTGTTTCTAGGATTTAGCAATCCTGTGAATCACTAAACTAATATTTAGTTGTATGACCACAGTTTTTTAAAACTGCTTCACATCTGTGTGGCATGGAGTCAACCAACTTGTGGCACCTCTCAGCTGTTATTCCACTCCATGATTCTTTAACAACATTCCACAATTCATTTACATTTCTTGGTTTTGCTTCAGAAACAGCATTTTTTATATCACCCCACAAGTTCTCGATCGGATTAAGGTCCGGGGATTGGGCTGGCCACTCCATAACATTAATTTTGTTGGTTTGGAACCAAGACTTTGCTCGTTTACTAGTGTGTTTGGGGTCATTGTCTTGTTGAAACAACCATTTCAAGGGCATGTCCTCTTCAGCATAAGGCAACATGACCTCTTCAAGTATTTTGACATATGCAAACTGATCCATGATCCCTGGTATGCGATAAATAGGCCCAACACCATAGTAGGAGAAACATGCCCATATCATGATGCTTGCACCACCATGCTTCACTGTCTTCGCTGTGTACTGTGGCTTGAATTCAGAGTTTGGGGGTCGTCTCACAAACTGTCTGTGGCCCTTGGACCCAAAAAGAACAATTTTACTCTCATCAGTCCACAAAATGTTCCTCCGTTTCTCTTTAGGCCAGTTGATGTGTTCTTTGGCAAATTGTAACCTCTTCTGCACATGCCTTTTTTTAACAGAGGGACTTTGCAGGGGATTCTTGAAAATAGATTAGCTTCACACAGACGTCTTCTAACTGTCACAGTACTTACAGGTAACTCCAGACTGTCTTTGATCATCCTGGAGCTGATCATTGGCTGAGCCTTTGCCATTCTGGTTATTCTTCGATCCATTTTGATGGTTGTCTTCCGTTTTCTTCCACGTCTCTCTGGTTTTGCTCTCTATTTTAAGGCAATGGAGATCATTTTAGCTGAACAGCCTATAATTTTTTGCACCTCTTTATAGGTTTTCCCCTCTCCAATCAACTTTTTAATCAAAGTACTCTGTTCTTCTGAACAATGTCTTGAACGACCCATTTTCCTTAGGCTTTCAAATGCATGTTCAACAAGTGCTGGCTTCATCCTTAAATAGGGGCCACCTGATTCACACCTGTTTTTTCACAAAATTGATGACCTCAGTGATTGAATGCCACACTGCTATTTTTTTTAACACACCCCTTTCAACTAATTGCCCAATTGCACAGCCTTACGAGCGTGCATATCATGAATGCTGGGTCTTGTTTGTTTTCTGAGAATCTACTGCACCTACTGGTAACTTGTTTGCCACGTAGCAATAAAAAATATACTAAAAACCTGTATTATTCTGGTTAGTCACATTGTACTGCTATTATTTTAAACAATACTGTATACACTTACAATAACAACAAAACGCTGTGCTTTCGTACAATAAAGTAAACAGACAGCTCTCTGCCATGTCATCTCCCTTCACAAATAAATAAACAACCTGAATATCAGTAAATATTTGCCTCAGAGAGATAATAAATATATGTTTAGAAAGCTTGAAATGCATTTTACATAAACAACATTAACGAATACAAATATATTCTGATTATGTAATCAGTAGGATTTATAGCATAAATCCCACAAAACCATACCATACCATAAATTGCTATGATTATTATACGTTAAGATAAGTTTCTTGACTTGATTCGAAGAGGTGCAGTTTATTACTACTACATGTTTTGGTGTCACACTGATAACTGGACCTCACATCATATTATTATTAGGGCTGTCAATCGAATATTTAATCACAACTTAATCGCACATTTCTATCGGTTTAAAATGTACCATATATTAATACTTTATGTTTTTAATACTCCAAGCAACATGAACATGGAGAAATACGGATGCTTCATGCAAATGTATGTTTATAATTAGTGAAACCAAACTCAACATAGAGCATGGAGACAAAAAAAAATATTTTAAATGTTTTAAAGTAATAATGGTGGTTTAAATAATGTAAATTATCAGGACACCAAACGGAACCTTTGCTATGTTTCCACACGGACAGGTAATGAGGTGATACCAGAGAACTACATTTTACTTAAGTACATGTCAGAGCCCAAACTTCTTTACTTTCACTTGAGTAAAAAAAAGTATAATCAGTACTTTAACTTTTACCCGAGTAGTTTAAAACATGAGTATCTGTATTTTTATTTAAGTGAAGGATGTGTGTACTTTTGCCACCTCTGCTACAGTAGCCTTCTTTGCATCAGCACACAGGCTTCCACCTAGTGGCCAGTATTTGTAATTAAAACACAGATAGCCAACAGGCAGCCACAATTGTTGATCACTAGAGGAAATTCTTGTCAATATTTCTAATGTAGAAGACCTTTAAAAGAAAAGAAAATATATGCTGACATAGTGAACATCTAAGCAATAATATAATAGTTTTACTTCTCAAGTACCGATTTTATAGAAGGAGTAAAATTTGATTAATGATTTGTCCACTAAATTGGACATCATGCATTGGCAGCTATTCAACTTTGTTTTTGCTTGAAAATATTGTTTTCTATATCTGTCTATCATAGTGCATTTTGCAGGGGACTTAATGTTTAAAAAAATATTTGTTTTTCTTTCGATTGTGCAATTTACTTTACTTTTGTTATTATCATATTTTTTATAACACAAGTGCAGGATGGAATAGAGATTATAGTGGGGGAAATTCACACAGTGATGATTATGGCAATAAATAGGTATGACAGCTAGAAAAAGATGAGCTGGTAATGCCAAGTGCAGTTAGGATTGGTAGGAAGCTGATGATTGAGAGGGAATCAAAGAGACCAAAAAAAATAAATAATGCATTCCAAAAGGACCCTGTAGCTGCAGCTACAAGACAGAAAAAACTCAAACAGGGAGAACCTTTAAAACTAAATAACAAAACACAGGGATTATACATTCTTACAAAGACTTACAAAGATTCTTACAAAGGTTGGGGGTTCAAGTCCCACTATCGCCAAACTCCCATTTTTGGGGCACTGAGTTAGGCCCTTAACTTTCAATGGACATGGCTGACCCTAGGTTCTGACCTCAGCTTCCTAACATTGCTGAGAAATGCGGAGAAATAATTTCAATGAGCTGTACATGTGACAAGTATAAAGCACCTTTCTTTCTTTTTCTTTCTTTTTAATACACAATGCAAACTGCATGTTAGTTGCATATTTTGGCCACAAGAGGGAGCCAAAGTGTAATTAAAAAAAGCACGTGTGCCTGTATAACGAGCACAATAAAGATTAACTTGGCTTCTGGATTATAGAGAGTGATTGACCAGGACTTGAATTAGGACTTGTCCAGAGAGCTTACAATGTAGAATATTTATAGATTCTGGTGTTGTGTTTATTGGCTCAGAAGATTCCAAAGCCTTGGATGTATCGAGAAGCATCCATTCTTGGATCTTTTTTCTGATCCAAGATGGCAGCTCGGCAGTAGCTCGCAGCGGCCTCTCCGGATCCAAAAATGGTGCTTTCACCATATTTAGCACGACCTTTCACAATACATGGACACCAGAGTCAGCTGTGTTCATGTGTACGACCACCAGACACTGCTACGGTACAGGCATCATGCAACCAACAATCTGCATGATGATCTTATTAACAACCTTCGCGACCTCGGCTTGCTGCGACCTCGGCCACAAAGACCAGGTCCCCAGCCCTCTGTGTTACCTGATGCCGGTGGCCGGGAGAGGAGACGTCGAAAGCGCTGTTCGAGGAAGCGGAAGCGCGGCAAGCGGGCAGGTGTCCGTGCTAGGCTAAATGCTAACCCTAGCCGGCCGGCTCTCCCGTCCATTTTTCTTTCAAACGTCTGCTCCCTGGACAATAAACTGGACTACATCCGACTCCAGCGAACCACACGGCGAGAGTTTAGAGACTGTTGCATCTTGGTTTTCACTAAGACGTGGCTCAGTGACAGAGTTCCTGAAGCCGCCATCCATCTAGATGTGCTCAACGTGTTTCGAGCCGAAAGAAACGCAGCTCTGTGCGGTAAGACTCGCGGTGGTGGCGTGTGTGTTTATATCATTTTATTTACCACGGGAATTCACAACTGTTTACATTGTCGGAGTGTACATTCCTCCCAGTGCTAATGTTAAGGAGGCACTGTGTGAACTCTACGGCGCTATTAGCGACCTGCAGAATGCTCACCCCGACGGATTGATTATTATCGCCGGAGATTTCAACCATGTGAATCTCAGGACTGTACTCCCTAAACTCCATCAGCATGTGGACTTTGGAACGAGAGGAGCGAACACGCTGGATCTTGTTTACACAAACATCCCCGGCGCGTATCGTGCGGAGCCCCGCCCTCATCTTGGATACTCAGACCACTGTTTTGTTATGTTAATTCCAGCATACAGACCGCTCATCAGACGCTCTAAACCGGTTCTGAAACAGGTGAAAACCTGGCCAGAAGGAGCTACTTCTGCTCCTTAGGACTGTTTTGAGTGCACTTACTGGGACATGTTTAGAGAGGCTGCAACCAATGGCGATTCCATCAACTTGGGGGAGTACACATCATCAGTGACCAGCTACATCAGCAAGTGCGTTGATGATGTGACCATCTCCAAGACCATCACTACACTTTATATATGCTGCCTCTTGGTGAAATCATTCATAAACATGGGATTCGCTTCCATTGCTATGCTGATGACACACAGCTGTATATTTCAGCAAAGCCAGATGAGAGAGATCAGCTAAACAGTGTTGAGAAGTGTGTAAAGGACATTAGACAGTGGATGCTTAATAACTTTCTTCTGCTCAACTCAGATAAGACGGAAGTACTTTTACTAGGACCACATGCAGCTAGAAGCAAACTTTCTGATTACGTAGCATCTCTGGATGGTGTTTCTGTTTCAGCATGTACGGCTGTCAAAGACCTTGGTGTGATTATTGACCCGAGTCTTTCCTTTGAGTCTCACGTGAATAATATCACCAGGATCGCCTTCTTTCACCTAAGAAATATTGCTAAAATTAGAAATATGATGTCGTTACAGGATGCAGAAAAACTAGTTCATGCTTTTGTTACTTCTAGATTGGACTACTGTAACGCTTTACTGTCTGGGTGTGCGAGTAAGTGCATAAATAAGCTTCAGTTAGTCCAGAATGCAGCAGCAAGGGTCCTCACCAGATCTAGGAAATACGACCACATCACCCCTGTTTTAATCAGTCTACACTGGCTCCCAATCAAATCTCGCATTGATTATAAAATATTACTACTGACGTATAAAGCACTTAACGGTCTCGCACCGCAGTATCTGAGTGAACTTTTGTACCAGTATGATCCTCCACGCCTACTTAGATCAAAAGGTGCTGGCTATCTGTTGGTTCCTCAAATAATGAAGACTACCGCAGGGGGCAGATCTTTCTCTTATAAAGCCCCACAGTTATGGAACAGCCTTCCAATCAGTGTTCGGGACTCAGACACGGTCTCAGTGTTCAAGTCGAGGTTGAAAACTTATTTATTTAGTCAAGCCTTTTATCAGTAGATTTTTTTTCTTAGGTAAAGGCTCAGATCTGGAGGGAGCATGGATATAGAGTGTTTGGTGAACTGGTATATTTGTATGCTGTCGTCCCCTCACATTCACACAGTTACTCAGGTTTGTTGACGGTGGTGTGGTGGGTCATCTCTTATCCCAGAGATCCCTCATGTCTGTGTTACCTTCTGGTTCTCCCTTTTAGTTATGCTGCCATAGCGAGTCTTGCCGGAGTCCAAACTGCACAGTGACATTAACTTTCATACACCAATAGTTACACTTAATAATCCATATCCTTCTCTTCCCGTCACCCTCTCTCTCTCTCTCTCTCTCTCTCTCTCTCTCTCTCTCTCTCTCTCTCTCTCGATCGAGTTAAACATGCTCCTGAGGCTCCAGTGACCACTGTTCCTGCCCCTCTACCCTCCGTGGATCTTCACACTTCTGTGCAGCTTGGGACGGTATCTCATCAACACCTTGGGTGGTTCCATGAAATTCCGGAGTAGAACGGGTGCTTTGAGGATGGATTGGACTGTAGTTGGTGTCGGCGGTCTGCTGCACTGACTCGGGAGTGCAGTTTGCTTCTGATCATCATCACTGTACCCCGCAACTTTGTATATATGCTTCAAATGGACATTTGGTGCAACCCAGATGAGGATGGGTTCCCTCTTGAGTCTGGTTCCTCTCAAGGTTTCTTCCTTATGCCATCTCGGGGAGTTTTTCCTTGCCACAGTTGCTCATCAGGGACAAACATACTTATAAAGAACATATTTACATTTAATCACCACATTATCTGTGTAAAGCTGCTTTGAGACAATGTTCATTGTTAAAAGCGCTATACAAATAAAAATGAATTGAATTGAATTGAAATGTGCGTGCGCTGCTGAAACAAAGAGAATCTGCCTTTAGATCAGGGGACAAGGCGGCCTTAAAAACAGCAAGGGTCAAACTGTCTCGTACCTTTAGAGTGGCGAAGCGCGCACATGCGAAGAAAATCCACTACCACTTCCAGGACAGCGGAGACACCCGGCGCATGTGGCAGGGCATCCAGGCGATCACGAATTACAAGACCACATCACCTGCTTGTGACCGTGATTCCTTCCTCCCGAATGTGCTGAACGACTTCTACGATCCGGTTTGAGGTACAGAACAACGTGGTGGCGAGGAAGACCATCCCTCCTCCCAGTGACCAGGTGCTCTGTCTAACCACAGCTGAAATGAGGAAAACTCTATGCAGAGTTAACCCACGGAAGTCTGCTCGACCTGACAACATTCCTGGCAGAGTGCTCAGGGAATGTGCAGAACAGCTAGCAGATGTCTTCACTGACATCTTCAACATCTCCCTGAGCAGCAAAGTTGTTCCCACGTGCCTCAAGACAATGACCATTGTTCCCGTGCCGAAGAAATCTACTGCCTCAATGACTATCGTCCCATCGCGCTCACACTCATCGTGATGAAGTGCTTCAAGAGGCTTGTCATGAGGCACATTAAGACACAGCTTCCACCCTCCCTGGACCCCATGCAGTTTGCGTATCGTCCAAACCGTTCCACGGACAATGCTATCTCTTGAGTTAAACATGCTCCTGAGGCTCCAGTGACCACTGTTCCTGCCCCTCTCCCCTCCGCGGATCTTCACACTTCTGTGCAGCTTGGGACGGTCTCTCCTCAACACCTTGGGTGGTTCCATGTAATTCCGGAGTAGAACGGGTGCTTTGAGGACGGATTGGACTGTAGTTGGTGTCGGCGGTCTGCTGCACTGACTCGGGAGTGCAGTTTGCTTCTGATCATCATCACTGCACCCTGCAACTTTGTATATATGCTTCAAATGGACATTTGGTGCAACCTAGATGAGGATGGGTTCCCTCTTGAGTCTGGTTCCTCTTAAGGTTTCTTCCTTATGCCATCTCGGGGAGTTTTTCCTTGCCACAGTTGCTCATCAGGGACAAACATACTTACAAAGAACATATTTACATCTGATCACCACATTATCTGTGTAAAGCTGCTTTGAGACAATGTTCATTGTTAAAAGCGCTATACAAATAAAAATGAATTGAATTGAATTGAATTGAATCTCCACAACCCTCCATCTGGCCCTCACCCACCTGGATAACTAGGACTCATATGTACGAATGCTGTTCAATGACTTCAGCTCAGCATTCAACACAATCATTCCTCAGCACCTGATCGAGAAGTTGAACCTTCTGGGCCTGAACACATCCCTCTGTAACTGGATCCTGGACTTCCTGACTGGGAGACCTCAGTCAGTCAGGATCGGGAACAGCATCTCCAGCACCACCACACTGAGCACTGGGGCCCCCCAGGGCTGTGTGCTCAGCCCACTGCTGTTCACTTTGCTGACTCACGACTGTGTAGCAATGCACAGCTCGAACCACATCAAGTTTGCTGATAACACGACCGTGGTGGGTCTAATCAGCAAGAATGACGAGTCAGCATATAGAGAGGAGGTGCAACGGTTAACTGCCTGGTGTGGAGCAAACAACCTGTCTCTGAACGTGGACAAAACGAAAGAGATGGTTGTGGACTTCAGGAGAGCACAGAGCGACCAATCTCCATTGATTATTGATGGATCCTCAGTGGAGATGGTCAAGAGCACCAAATTCCTTGGTGTTCATCTGGCAGACAACCTCACCTGGTCACTCAACACCAGCTCCATCACAAAGAAAGCCCAGCAGCATCTCTACTTCCTGAGAAGGCTGAGGAAAACCCACCTCCCTCCCCCATTCTGACCATGTTCTACAGAGGAACCATTAAGAGCATCTTGAGCAGCTGCATCACTGCCTGGTTTGGGAACTGCACCGTTTTGGACCACAAGACCCTACAGAGGATAGTGAGGACAGCTGAGAAAATCATCGGAGTCTCTCTCCCCTCTATCATGGACATTTACACCACACGCTGCATCCGCAAGGCACACAGCATTGTGGATGACCACACGCACCTGTCACACACACTTTTACTCTCCTGCCATCAGGAAAATGGTTCCGAAGCATTCGGGCCGCAACAACAAGACTATGCAACAGTTTCTTTCCACAAGCCATCAGGCTACTCAATAAACAGAAATGAAACGGAACTTTCACACACAAACACACTCACTCAAATGTGTGTTGGCGAACTGTAAAATTTTTCCTGGACTTAACACTTAACACACACTCCACCACCGTTCTTTTATTTATTATTTATTATTCTCGACTGTACCACACTCTCAACTGCTGTTTTTTGCACATTTATCATTTATCACTGTATTATACTGTTTACATGCTAGTTTTTGCACATTTATCATTTATCACTATTATACTGTTTACATGCTGTTCCCTTTCAAGAACTCGAGCTGCGTCGAAACGCTTTGGGAACACGCCTGAGTGTTCACGCTCTGAAACAATGTGTGTAATCAGTCAAAAATTGGACGCTGGCCGTCACCGGTGAGGTGACGTCAAGACAAGGAGTATAAAGCGCATATGAGAGAGGACAGTGCCAGCTTCTGTTGTTCAGGAAGCGCTCTGTGTGGTGTGTTGTCTGTCAGATTGTTTGTCAAAAAAAAAAAAAAAGGAAGGGAGATCTATGTATTTCCCGGGAGCGGAGCACGCTAGTCGGTTCTCGAGAGATCCGGCTGCATGTCTATGACTTCACTCCGCTCCCGAGCGGCTCTCTCCGAGGAGAGAGCTCGCGTCTCGGGTTCTGCCCCGCTCTCGCAGAGGGTTTCGAGACGGGCTTGTCCCTTTCTCCAACCTCACCTGCTTGGTCCAGTACTCGCTCGCAGGCTCAAAGCACGCCTTTCGGCGGATTCTTCCTCCTGCGACGAGGGCATTGACTCCGCCTCTCTTTCTCTGAGGAGAAGGGGGGGGGGGGGGCGCTTTGCGAGCTAGGCTCATAGAGCTTTGGAGTTGGGGGCGGAGCTATGTCGCTTCCTGAGGGATGCGGCTGCGCACATTCTGCGCATTTTTCGGCTCAGTTTCTCTGCACATTCTGTACATGATCTGCGCGTATTGCGCCGCGCGCATTCTGCTCGCTTTCAGCTCAGATTCTCTGTGCATTCTGTGCATGATCTGCGCATATTGCACCGCGCTCATCGTGACGCGCGCATTCTGCTCTCACTCCTCGTATTAAGATAAAATGATTAAAGTAAATGATGCTCGGAAGCACGCCTTTCGGCGGATTCTTCCTCTGCGGCGAGAGCGTAAGCTCCGCCTCTCTTTCTTTGAAAAGGGGGCGGCGCTTTGCGAGCTAGGCTCATAAAGCTATGGAGTTAGGGGCGGGGCTATGTCGCTTCCCGAGGGATGCGGCTGCGCACATTCTGCGCATTTTTCGGCTCAGTTTCTCTGCACATTCTGTACATGATCTGCGCATATTGCGCCGCACTCATTGTGCCGCAGACATTCTGCTCGCATTTTTTGTGCGATCGCTCCACTCCCGAAGAGCACTCCTCGAGTGGGGTTCTCTCACTCCTCGTAGCAATGTATATAATAATAATAATAATAATAATAATAATAAATTTTTATGTATATATAGCCTTTTTCTGGCACCAGGTCGCAACCTTCATGTCAGGATTTTCCCGTCCTTTCCAGACCTGTACACTAAGTGTCATGGTCATGGGCATGGCCCCTTCGGCCCCTTTCGACATTGTATTGAAAAACAACCAAAGTAAGAGGGTATGGAGCGATGCTGCGGGTTGGAGAGACGCTTGCGTGCTATCTCTCTCCCGGGATCGCTTCCTCCCTTAAGACCCCGTCGGCGGGCACAGCCCCGACCGCAGCCCTCGTCTCCCATCGGGAGGTGCAGAAACGCAGTGTCGCGACTCGCTCTCCCCTTGTGAGGGATCCTGCGCAGCACTCGCGTCGAGGCCACGTGAGGTGACAGGTCTGAGGACTGTCATCTTCAACAGGATGACTTCAATAAAGAGATCCTGACACAGACCTTTCTGGGGATCTGGTCGTGAAGGGGCGTGCCACACCGCTTTATCCGGTGCCCGCTCAGGGACCTGGTCCGTTAACCCTGCCACCCTCGGTGCTTCAGGGCATGGCCAGCTCCAGCGAGCTCTCTCCGTGGTCTCCACCCGGCATCGTTGTGGTCCCGGAGATCTCACCTCCCCTAGAGCCGTCTCAGGGTGCTCCCTTGGCTCTGGACCGGAGGTCAGTCTCGAGAGACTGGTACCCCTGAGGCGCTTTCTGGCAGCTTGGCAAGCTCTTCCAGATGTGTCCTGGTGGGTCCTGCGTACTGTAGAGCGAGGCTATTCGATTCAGTTCGGGTCTCCTCCGCCCCATTTTTACGGGGTTCTTCTCACCCTGACGGGAAGCCGGCAGGCTCTGGTCATGGAACAGGAAGTAAACACTCTCCTGAGGAGGGGGGCCATCGAGGTGGTCCCTCCATCAGTATGAGAGTCCAGGTTATACACCTGGAACTTCATAGTTCCTAGGGTACACGGAGGGTTACGTCCTATCTTAGATCTACGTCAGCTGGACCGCTCTCATGAGACTCAGGTTCAAGATGCTGACCCTCAAGCAGGTCGTGCTTCAAATCAGATCCAAGGACTGGTTTGTCACGGTGGGTCTAAAGGATGCGTACTTTCATGTATCCATCCTACCTTCTTGCAGGAAGTTCTTGAGGTTCGCTTCGGGGCCGAAGCTTACCAATCCAAGTTCTTCCGTTTGACCTTGCCCGTTCACCCCATACCTTCATGAAATGTGTGGATGCGGCTCTGGTTCCCCTGAGGTCTCAGGGCATCCGCATCCCCAACTACTTCAACGAAAGGTTGATCGAAGCTCATTCTGTGCTGTTGGCGGTTCAGCATTAAGGTGTCGTTCTCGCCCACATGAAGGCGTTGGGGTTTTCGGCTAAATGCCGGGAAGAGTGTGCTTTCTCCGTTACAGAGGACCACCTATCTCGGTGTCGTACGGGATTCGACTACTTTGTGTGCGCAGCTTTCCCCTGC
This sequence comes from Silurus lanzhouensis, assembly GCA_039877035.1. Taxonomy (NCBI): domain Eukaryota; kingdom Metazoa; phylum Chordata; class Actinopteri; order Siluriformes; family Siluridae; genus Silurus; species Silurus lanzhouensis. The sequence goes on along the minus strand of JBCEWE010000348.1, from coordinate 893,454 downwards.
CCACATTGTAGCCATCCTTACGGCCCTCAGGAAGGTCAGAGAAGGGTGGCCTCTCACTGTCGAGCAGTTCCAGACACTGCTAGGGCTTATGGCAGCTGCGTCCAGTGCGATTCCACTTGGCCCGCTGTACATGAGACCCCTTCAGTGGTGGCTCAGGACCCGCGGGTTCTCATGGAGGGGCAACCCCCTCCACACTATCAAGGTCACGCGGCGATGCCTACGTGCCTTAGATGTTTGGAGAGATCCCCGGCTCCTATCTCCAGGCCCTGTGCTGGGAGTCCCCGGTCGTCGCATAATGCTAACGGCGGATGCGTCCCTCACGGGGCGGGGAGCAATCATGAGAGGTCTGTGGGAGGGGCCCTATCTGCTTTGGCACATCAATTGCCTAGAGATGCTGGCCATGCTTCTAGCACTGAAGCACTTCCTCTCGGACCTCAGGGGTCACCACGAGTTGGTCTGTACGAACAATACAGCGGTGGTTCCCTACGTCAACCATCTAGGAGATCTGCGTTCGCTCCTCTCATTGAGGGCAGTTTACATCCCGGGCTGGTTAAACGAGGCAGCAGACACCCTGTCGAGGCGGGTGTTGAGACCCAGGGAATGGCAAGCATATCTCAGGCTTGGCCGAGGCTGCGTCTGTACGCTTCCCCTGTCGCGCTGCTTCTGGGAGTTCTGGAGAGGGTTCGCCGGGACGGAGTCAGTCTCCTCCTGGTAGCGCCATGGTGGCCGTGCAAAACTATGTTTCGCGGACATGGTGGCTCTCCTCGAGCATCCTCCGTAGAGGATTCCTCTGAGGAGGGGTCTCCTTTACCGGTTAGGGGGTGCCATATTTCACCCCCGCCCAGAGCTGTGGAGGATGTGGCCCCTGAGGCGGCACAGCTCCGAGGTTCTGGTCTCTCCTCCGAGGTGGTAGAGACCATTCTCCGCTCCAGAGCTCCCTCCACGAGGAGGTCGTATGCCGCCAGGTGGCAGCTGTTCTGCTCGTGGTGTGAGCACCGGCAGCTGGATCCAGTCCACTGCCGGGTTGGTTCAGTGCTGGAATTCCTCCAGGGACAGTTGCCAGGGGTTGGCTCTGTCCACCCTAAAAGTCTACGCATCTGCCATTTCGGTCTATCGTGCCCCCGTGGCCGGGGACATCTCTGGGCAAGGCCCGATGGTAACGCGTTTTCTCCGCGGCACCCGGAGGCTGAGGCCCCGGTGCAACCTGGAGTGCCTAGGTGGGACCTGGCCGTTGTTTGGGGGCTATTTCTGAACCCCCTTTGAGCCTTAGCCGATGCACCTTCAATCAAGACCTCGTTCTTGTTGGCCATCTGCTCTATCAAAGGGTAGGAGAGGCGCTGTCGGGTGCCCCCCCCCCCCTCCTTCCTGGAGTTTACCCCAGGTAGGGTTGGTGCCTTCCTGTACCCCTGTACAGGGGATTACATCCGCGAGGTGCCATCGGTTGTCCCACGACCCATGAGATTACAGGCATTCTATCCTCCTCTGTTCCAGGCCCCAGACCAGGAGAAACTGGACCGGCCTTGTCCGGTGCGCGCACTGGACACCTATGTCCACGGGACGGGCCCTTGGAGAAGGACCTATCAGCTGCACGTCTGCCACAGCCCTCTCAAGAGAGGCCTTCCTTGCTGTTAAGCAGGCTCTGAGCAGGTGCATTGTTGATGCGATCACATCTTATGGGTCCTCTGGGTTGCACTCGATGCACTATGTAGCTTGTGTTGTAGCTCTATGTTGTTTTGTTTGTTGTTGTTTAGTGTAGCACCAGGGTTCCGGAGGAACGTTGTCTCATTTTTACTGTGTACTGTGTACCACTGTGTATAGTAGAAATGACAATAAAAGCCTCTTGACTTGACTTGACTTGAAGCAGACAGAACTAAGAGGAAATAAGATGGTAATAACATTTTGTGAGGGAGTAGTAAATATCTTAAATGTACTTCGACTTGTAAATCGACTTGTGTGGGTTGACAGTGTGGCACAACATAATAATAGACTCCTGGAGCAAGTCAGGAGCGTGAATCAAGATACCTCTATACTCTGGTTACAAGGGTTTAGATGAAACATGCAATTCTGTCCAAAAGATTAAGACAGGTGTAAAAAAAAATGCTGTAAAGTACAAATGGTTTAAAAATTACATCTTTTTTATCGTTAATTCTCATCAATTTACGAAATGTGAGCAAACAGAAATAAAATCTCAATCAAATCAATATGTTTGGTTTAAATTGGCTGCCCTTTGGATTAATTGGTTTATTTCATACATTTGCACAAAGTCAGGGATTTTGTAGGATCAGACACCGGTGCACGATTGACCAATTAAACCAAGCAGGTGCTCATTATCATGAATTTCATTTGTAGATTGAAACACAGTCATTAACTGAAAAAGGATCAACTGTTTAGGAGGATTAAACCTGGGTAAGGAACAGGCAAACTCTGCGACTAAGATGAGGATGTTAAAGAGAGTATCATGTAGCAGGTCATACACCGTGGCAAGACCGAGGACAGCAACAAGACACAAGGTAGTGATACTGCATCAGCAAGGTGTCTATAGCAGGCACAGATTTTAAAGCAGACTGGGTTTTCAAGATATGCTGTTTAGCCATTTTGAAGAAGCACAAAGTAACGGGCAATGTTGAGGACCATAGACACGATCATAGCCAAGGAAGAATTATGGTGCTTTCAACATATTTTGTTTCTGAAGGGTGGTTTGTCAAAAGTGTGTCAAATGTGTCAAACAAAACTGATAGCCCGATGTTAACGTGGTGGGCGGTATAGAGGATCCTGAAGCGTCCATACATTAATTACATGCTACTTGAAGAAAATTATGGGGAATGTGGGCGTTACACATATGGCTGAAGAGGGTATATCAAGGCAGTGTGTCGAATGTGTTATTTGGTACGTCCATGGAACTGCATAGCTTTATTTCTGTTGAATGAAGTCTTCTTGGACACATGAACCCTGGATCCTGAACTTAGTTTATTCCTTTACTTGGTATATTAACCTTGTTATTGAATTTGTTAAAGACAAGCACATGCTTACTTACCTTCAACATCAGAAGATGTCCAGCAGTGCAATCAGCCAAGAACTAGCAGAAACCAGTGGGACCCAGGTACATCCATTTACTGTCTGGAGAAATCTGGCCAGAGGTGGTCTTCACAGAAAGAATTGCAGCCAAAAATCCATATATTTGACATGAAAACAAGAATAAGCCACTCAACTATATATGAAAACATTGCAACTGTAATGCACAAAAATGGTAGCAGGTGCTCTGGACTGAAATATTTGGCTTTAGCAAAAAACAAGTCTTTCCAGTGGCGGTTGGAGAACGGTACAATAATGAGTGTCTACATGTAACTTGAAACATGGTGGACAAGTTTGGGGCTGTATTTTTGCAAGAGGAGTTTAAGGGTGTCCTCAATGCTGAGAAATACAAGCAGATACTTATCCATCATGCAGTATGATCAGGAAGACTGTCTGATTGGCTTCTGCAGCAGGACAATGACCCCAAACATACAGCCAATGCTATTAGGAACTATCTATAGCATAGAAAAGAACAAGGAGAGTGAACAAGGTGTGTCCCTTACAGAGCCCAGATCTCAACATCATTGAGTTTGTCTGGGATTACATGAAGAGACAGAAGGATTTTAGGCAGCCTCTATCCACCACAGAAGATCTAGGGTTAGTTCTCCAAGATGTTTGGAACAACCCACTTGCTGAATTCCTTTAAAAACTGTGGTACAAAGGTACCTAGAAGAATTGATGCTGTTTGTAAAAGTTTGTGGAAACATGATTTAGCTAAAGACAAACCTGTCATAACAGACAAACCGGATCTGGGACTTATTCAAAAGTGAGCTGCATTCACTCAATTTCTCTCTCTCTCTCTCTCTCTCTCTCTCTCTCTCTCTCTCTCTCTCTCTCTCTTTCGCTCTCTCTCTCTGTTCTTTGAAGAATATTTCAGTTCTGTGCAAAGTTGTGGGTGACATAAGACCAGTCTTACACACACACACAACCGACCCATTTGCCTCAGATTTAATTTTTTTATTTTTCTCACACGTAGAACTTTTGAACGATTAAAGTTCAAAAGATCGTTAAATGCAACAGAAATACAGTGGTGTGAATACAGTGGTCCTGATTTCTTATTTTTCTGCATGTTTGTCACACTTTAATGTTTCAGATCATCAATCTAATTGAAATATTAGTAAAAGATAACACACAACATGCAGTGTCTAAATGAAGGTTTTGATTATTGAGGGAAAACTAATTCCAAAACTACATGGCCCTGTGTGAAAAAGTGTTTATCCCCATTTTATCGCAAGTTATCACAAGCGCTTGTTTGCACTTGTTGCTGCTAGGGGTGGTCCAACCAGTTATTAGGTTTAGGGACAAACACTTTTTCACACAAGGCCATGAAGTTTTGGATTTTGTTTTCCCTCAAAAATAAAAATGATCTGAATCATTAAAATGTGACAAACATGCAAAACAAATTAGAAATTAGGAAGGGGCAAACACTGTTTTATACTATTGTATATATAAAAATAAAAAACATTACAGAAACAAACAATTAGTTCAACTCATTAGCATGTTTTGCTATAGTTAAAAAATTGCATCCTGTAAAAAATACAAAATGAACAAAAAATCCCACAGACAGGACAGGATTGTGCACTGAGAGGAATTACAAAATAAGGCGTCTACGATCTCAGTCAGACATGGCGTAGTTTCCTCAAGTTGCACCATGTAATCCGCATCTGTCCACAAGTTCCCCCAAAATATCACTTTATATTTCACAAGACAATAAAATCAGCATAACACACTATATAGAACAATTAATAACCAGTACAGGAACAATAAATAAGCAGTAACATTTTGTTTGTTTTTTGTGGTTATCTATTAAGTAAAATATGGAATTAATTTCTTGTGTTTATGGAACAAGTGAACTTTCTGCAAGATTTCTGAGATTACATTGGTAAAATGCGGCACAACTCAGAAGCACGTACGATTACGCATCCAAAAAAGGAAATTGTAATTCCAAACCAACGAACTTAAAATAATAAAAAGATCTAATAAAAAATGCAATTTTACTATATGCATCCTTATACTTTAGTCTGCTGTCTTTTTATGTTCATGTTTGTTAAAAATACACATTTTTTTTTTAATTGATTAAAATATACACATACACATACAAATATATGTTTATATACAAATATTTATATACAAATATAAATAAACGTATGTATATATATATATATATATATATATATATATATATATATATATATATATATATATGTAAATATTTATTTATTTATATTTGTATATAAATATTTTGTATATAAATACTGTATATATTTGTATGTATACACCGATTCTTAAAATGTATTTAGTTGATTTAAATGACATCATTAAAACTGATATTCATACTTTTCATTACGCTAATTAAGATATAAAAAAAAAAAGGAAATTACTGAGTGGAAAATTAAATCAAACATTTTAAATATTAGTTTTTTAAACAAAATTTCAAATAATTATTTGTGATTGTAAAAACTGTAAACAAAAAGTGCATCAGTTAAAAGGAATATTTTATATGTAAAAAATCTTCTTTTACACATTCTTATTATTAATAGAACAACACATGGCATTGTCATGAATAGCGACCCTTAAAATTAGGCATTTTCAGGAATCATAACCGACTTAGAAAGATATCTTCTCCCTGCCCAGATGATTTAAAATGCCGTAAAGCTGTCAAACAATTGTTCAAATTTGTTTAAAAAAAGTTATTCTTTATGAAAACCACCATTTGTAGATGTTATGTGCAGCTTTATACTCTTTGTGCCTACCAACATATTCACAGGCCTGACAGATATACATGGTAAACTCTTGATTCCAATGTATTAGATGAGGAGTTGCGGTCAAATGCCTTCTCCAGTCAAAGTAGTGCTTATATGCTTCGTCATCTTTGTCCAGCTGAAGCAGATATTTAGCCAGAGCTTCAGCATTGGGGAAGTCTTCAACGTGAATGAAGGAATTACCCGGAACAAAGTCTTCATAATTTTGTCTCGGGGGTCCCATGACGACAGGGACAGTCCCAGCTGCAAGAGGACCATTTAATTTCTCCACAAAGTAATCCTTGTGAATGGAGTTCTCAAAAGCAAGGTAGAATTTACAAGTAGCCATGGTGGGATAATAGTCGTCATCGTTCATGCGTGCTCCGGCCATGCGTCCAAAAACTTGCACATTGATGTACTTTTTCAACTCGTTGTAGTAACTCATCCTGGTCCCTACTCCAGTATTGGGGTCAACATTTGACACGAACCAGCAGAGAAGCTTGTCCTTCTTTGGAATCACAATGTTCTCGTTTGGCTTTTTGCTGATTGTCAGTCGATGCCTCACAGAAATGTCACCATCCCGTCTGTAGGTCATGGTGAGGTTAAAAAGATTCTCCAAGCCTGGGATCTTTGCCGTGTTGGTCGGCGATTCTACATGGAACCAGATCCACTTTTGAAATGGAGGCCGAGGGGATGGTGGAAGGTTAGACAAATCCCATTTGATTGCTTTGTGAAAAACAAGGACTGCATCCGCTTGGCTGTAAAGGTTTCTGTCTAAAGTCAATTGGCAGCCGTCCATGTTGTATATGGTTTTACAGTCATTAAAGTCCCACTGGTAGTTTTCAGGCAAGAACCACAGCAGCAGGATCGGTTTTTCCTCCTTAGGCTGAGCAGTTGTAGTTGTTGTAGTTGTTGTAGGTGTTGTAGATGTTGTAGTTGATGTAGTGGTTGTATTGGTAATAGGATCAGAGACGTTTGCACTCTTGTAAACATTGGACTGATAAGGAGGAATTGTTTGAGGTGTACATCTTGGCAAGGAATACTGAAAAAACAACAGGCAAGAGAAGATTCCTCCAATCCAACAAGTGGCTAACAGGCAAAACTGGTGTATTTTGGGTGTGAAAACCATCTTCCCAAATCCCTGGAAAAAAAAGAAGACGCCTTTCTGAAACATTTATACTGGTATAATTATACTTTATAAAGGTACGGTTATTTTTTTTAACTGTGCTGGAATCAGGAATCCCAACAATGCAGAATTATAGGAAATGGATTAATTTAGCACTAAACTGAACAATAAAAAGGAATCTGTAATAATGGTCTGACCATCAATGGTTTCTTTTGCTCTGCTATGGGTGGTGTCTGGTTCTATTTAAATTTTTGGGTATGGTTTAATCTGGCCTGATCTGGCTGTCACCAAAGTTAAAGAAACAAAAAAAAACAAAAAAAGGTTTGCACACCCAGACACACCCTGCATCACAAAACAAGACTGTGAACTTCAACCAGTTTGACAAAAGGCAACGCTGTTATGTTCTGCTAAGTTCCTTTTGGGTGTTTTTACTTTACAAAAAATATTTTAGTTACCCCCAAGAATCAGTTATGTAAAAAGAAGAGCTAATTGTTTCTTTTTGCAAATACAAATGCTGTAAAGATGACTTTCTATAGAAAATTATTTTTAAAAAAAAATAATAATAATAATCTAGCTACTAATAAAAGTAAAATTAAACAAATTGCCGTTTATTTCTGACTATGATTATCAATCTGACATTATCAATGCTGAGTATAATTTTTTTCCTTTCTGAAAAGAAGCACGAAGAATGCACCCAGCTATACTGTTTAGTTTATTGTTGAATTGAACATGTAGTAGAGTACAGTACATTATTTTTGAGCATCTTCTCCTTCCATTTTTAAAATGTGCATATCTTACTACCGTGTTACTATTTTCTTTCTTTCACAAAAGAGTAAAAGCAAAGAATTCAAGCATTGTCATATTCTTGTTTAGCTATAAGCTCTTCGAAAATAATGTCTGACCACTTGTGCCAAGTTTGGAATGGTCTAGTTCTCCAGGACGGTGTTTCTCGGCATCTCAATGACCAGACAAAGGACCAATCTGACTCCCTCTATTTGCTTATCTCGACATCTGACCCTGCGCTCTGACTTCCTAACATTGCTGGGATATGTGAAGAAAGAAAAAAAAAAAATGATGCCCATTGTAATGATTTTCTTGGCTTGAACAGTAATAAGAACAAGGACTCCCTGTTTCACTCATCAACTCCGCTTTCGAAGCTTGCCATGCCACAGGATATTTACCACCTGAGCAGGATAAAAGCAACTGTTGCATCACACACCGGAACATCAGCAGAAGCAGCTACTGGAGTCAAGTGATTTCCATTTTAAGAAATGGAACCAGCACAGGTGCATACAGATGAGGTAACGCACTCAGTGAATTGGTGTCTTCTAATCGTAAAGCACTGAGAACACTACAATTGAAAATGTTATCATTTAAAGTTTAAAAATTGTCAGACAAGTAAACCATTATCGATGGTTTTTTTAGATGATTAACAAGGAAGCTTACCTGAGAGCTGTCGCTCTGCACCAAGTGAGATTTAGAGTGAGTAAACAAAAAAGGTGACACCTGAAATTTGAGCTTCACAAAAAAACTCCACCTACAAATCTTTCCTCTGAACAAATAGCTGAAGCTTATCTCCTAATGTCTCATTTAATGAGGTTAGTTTTTATTTTGTCTTATTATTATATAATTCAAACAAAACTATAAAAAGGACAAACAAAAGGCAGTAAGGCAGAAGAATAAAAGATTTTAAAAAAACAGTGGAGATTAAAAAGAAACTCCAACATAGTGATTGACTTCCAATTAATGTAAAAATGATTTAATTTCACTAGAGTTCAAACCAGTTTCAGCTGGAAAATAAACAAAGCATGTGCTTTTGCTTTTTTTGTAAGTTATTGTTTATCCTGTAGGTTTGGTAGGGCCATTGATCAAACACTAAACTCTCAGTACTGTACCTGGATCACTCCAGGGCAAAATTATGTTACCAGCTTTCATGTCCCTTTTGTTCTGTTCACAATTTTAAGCGTAGCTTCAGAGTGTTTTTTTGTGAGTTGTAGTTGCAGTTTCACCCGTGAACCTACTTTGAGCGCCATGCAAATTGTTGCATTCTTCTGGTTAGTCTGAGTTTTTTGTTTTTTTTTTTTACATTATTCAATGTTTTAGTCATGGCTGATGCAACTTTGGATCTTATCATAGTTGGTACTGTTTAGGACTTTCTTTGGAAGTGGCTTCATTTTCTGTTGAGGTAAATGGAGAATGCTTTTTTTTTCTTTCTGATGTGACGGCAAAATTGTCTATAAAGGTTTGGCTTAGCAAACTTTAACATCTGTAGAGATACTAATATCGTCATGGATGCCACAAAGAAAAAAGTCTGGCCAAAAAAAAGTGGGTCAAAATTGGGCTCGAACAGCATATCCACAGACATTTTTTTCAGAAAATAGAAAACTGCTTATCCAGCACTTTTCTTTTGTTCTCCTGAATACCAAATGACACATAAATGGTAAAAATTACATCAGTTGCCTTCTAGGTAGTTAGTAGATAATAGTGAAATATTTGTGTTTGAAAGGTTGAGCAATCCACTGATATTTCTTGCTGAATGATCATTCATTACATATAATTACTACATGTAAATTAAGGTTATTTTCAAAGACAATATCAGTATCTGTCAAATTTGTTTCTGTTTAGATGTAGCAGGTTTTGTATTAGTTAGAATTAGAATCAGAAAAAAAGCAGATAGATTCTGAAATCATTTCAATACCCGATGTTCAAAGTTGTAAGCGGCTGTTTTTTCAGCTTTTATGTTTAATGCCTGCTCTATTTAATGTTTTACTCGCAGAATTTTTCAGTTGGTTAATGACTGCCTTAGTATTAACCTGTTGCTGTTTATATATTATATAAAGAACCTGTTTGGAAACGCCTAGTCTCAAAAACCTTTCATAGTTTTTGAGACACATACATGGTCCTTTTGTTTCTATGCAAATATACACACAAGGAGTGGAGAGTGAATGACTGGAAGAAACTTCTGTGGAAAATCGAGTCCAAATGACATTATCGTTGCATGTAACAAAATAACTTATGTAAGACAGAGGGAAGGACAGATGTTAGCAAACTGCCTCAGACCCACAGCAACATTTTTGATCATTTTTGTACTTACTTGCATATCTTGCTTTTTGTATTACTATTTACATTCTTTATTTCTTTCTTTATTTCATAACCAGAAAATGAAATCATGGTCAGTGCTTAACATGCCTGTTTTCTCACAAGCAAAGGATCCAACAAAGCCAGGAAGTGTCCACACTACAGATTCCTCTGGCTGCTCAGAAAAAAATGTCTGATCACTGGTACAGAGTCTGAAATGATCCAATTCTCCAGGGGTTGTTTCTGGACATCTCATTTATCAGTATTAGTCCAACTCCCTAGATTTGGTTGTCTCAAAGTCAGACTTGACAACTCAATGCAATAGATGCATTGGACAAGCAAAAAAAAATTACTTATAGTATATTTGGCATGGTATAATGTTTGTCTTAGTTTTAAGCTCAGGGTTTAAAATTATAGATCACTTGTTTTAGGTCAATATTTATATATTATATATAACATTTTAAGTTTGGAAACGAAAAAACGAATGTGGCACGAGGGGTGGTGGGGGCCTAGGGGGGAGAGCGCCGAACGGCTCGTCACACCCAAGCTCAACTTTATATACTTAACCAATTCGACTACGCCACCTGGGAGGGTTATACCCAGGAAATAGAAGTAAACCCCAGAGTTTATTAGATCACACAAGTTCGATTTCCTTATTAATGAGTGTAGGCAGGAAACGTGGGCATCGTATAAAAAAATAGAGTTTATTGAAAACTTGGCTTTAAAAAATAAAACAAAGAAAATTTTCTCGCTGGTGAATACGGTCCGGTGACAATTACACAAATAACAAAAATAGACAGACACAAAATATTAAACAACCAATTTACACAATTTCCAAATAAGCAAAACAAAATAAAATCAGTAAATACAGGGCTGGGGTTACCCACCGGAGTGATCAGCAGTAATTATCAAAAAGCACCCCCCCAGTTCTTTGGATGTTGTTGTGGGGTCTTTTGTGACCTCTTGAATGAGTCGTCGCTGTGCTCTTGGGGTAATTTTGGTCGGCCGGCCACTCCTAGGAAGGTTCTATAATGTTCCATGTTTTTGCCATTTGTGAATAATGGCTCTTACTGTGGTTTGCTGAAGTCCCAAAGCTTTAGAAATGGCTTTATAACCTTTTCCAGACTGATAGATCTCAATTACTTTCTTTCTCATTTGTTTGTGAATTTATTTGGCTTTCAGCATGATGTCTAGCTTTTGAGGATCATTTGGTTTACTTCACTTGGTCAGGCAGGTCCTATTTAAAAGATTTCTTGGCTGTGAACAGGTGTGGCAGTAATCAGGCCTGGGTGTGGCTAGAGAAATTGAACTCAGGTATGATAAACCACCGTTTTAACAGGGGGGCACTTTTTCCACACAGGGCCAGGTAGATTTGGATTTTGTTTTCCCTCAATAATAAAAACCTTCATTTAAAAACTGCATGTTGTGTTCACGTGTGTGACAAACATGCAAAAAAACAAGAAATCAGTATATTTTTCACACCACTGTAGTTAACCTAGATGAGACAGAGGGAGTCAGTGATGTGAACATGACTGAGAAAAAAGAGATTCCTGATCATCATCATCTTTTCTCTGCTTGTGTTCTATATGTGGATGTTCAGCCTGGACACATTCATTAGTTAACAAATTTTTTTTATTCATTTTGTATTAATATATATATTAATTAGGGCTGTCAAAATTCAAACGCAAATTATTTTTAACGGCACTAAATTTCATTAACGCGAATTATGAATGAATTATCAATGAATTATAAATTCAGCGCGCATTTCTGTTTTACCATTTTAATAAAAAATATAAATACATAAATGAATAACTAGATATAAAAGAGGCGAAATTAAAACCTTCAGCACAACATACATTTATCCACGACCTCCCTTCTTTAATTAGATTTCTTTAAATAAATAAATAAATAAATAAACTCCACCCAAAAATATTTTTAATCAGTAAACATTTGTTTTATTTACACGCCAAATCTCAAATCAACCGGCAAATCCGCCATGATTCACACAATTTACCCTCTGGGTGGCGTTGTTTTTGTTTTTTGTTTTTCTCATAATGGAAAAAGGAACTTAAATTACTGTCTTTTTTTAATCCTACAGATAAGAACAGTTCATCATTCGAATGTCTACTTTTATATGTATACACTTATAATAACAACAAAATGCTGTGCTTTTGTACAATAAAGTAAACAGACAGGGGGCGCTCTCTGCCATGTCATCTCCCTTCACAAATACATAAAGTAAACAAACTGAATATCAGTGAATATTTGCCTCAGAGAGATAATAAATGTATGTTTAGAAAGCTCGAAATGTATTTTACATAAACAACATTCACATCGAATAAACATATTTTCTGATTATGTAATCAGTAGGATTTATAGCATAAATCCCACAAAACCATACCATACCATAAATTGATATGATTATTATAAAAGTTTTTTGACTTGACTTGAAGAGGTGTAGTTTCTCCGGTATCACCTCATTAACTGTCCGTGTGGAAACATAGCAACGGTTCCGTTTGGTGTCCTGATGATTTACATAATTTCAACCACCATTATTACTTTAAAACATTTACAATAATTTTTTTTATTGTCTCCATGCTCTATGTTGAGTTTGGTTTCACTAATAATAACCATACATTTGCATAAAGCATCCATATTTCTCCATGTTGTTTAGAGTAATAAAAACATAAAGTATTAATATATGGTACATTTAGAACAGATAGAAATGTGCGATTAAGTTGTGATTAAATATTTGAATCGATTGACAGCACTAATATTAATATGATGTAAGGTCCAGTTATCAGTGTGACACCAAAACATGTAGTAGTAATAACTACATTTTACTTAAGTACGTCAGAGCCCAAACTTCTTTACTTTCACTTGAGTAAAAAAAAGTATAATCAGTACTTCAACTTTTACCCGAGTATTTTAAAACATGAGTATCTGTATTTTTATTTAAGTGAAGGATGTGTGTACTTTTGCCACCTCTGCTACAGTAGCCTTCTTTGCATCAGCACACAGGCTTCCACCTAGTGGCCAGTATTTGTAATTAAAACAAAGATGGCCAACAGGCAGCCACAATTGTTAATCACTAGAGGAAATTCTTGTCAATATTTCTAATGTAGAAGACCTTTAAAAGAAAAGAAAATATATGCTGACATAGTGTAACATCTAAGCAATAATATAATAGTTTTACTTTTTAAGTACCGATTTTATAGAAGCAGTAAAATTTGATTAATGATTTGTCCACTAAATTGGACATCATGCAATGGCAGCTATTCAACTTTGTTTTTGCTTGAAAATATTGTTTTCTATATCTGTTTATCATAGTGCATTTTGCAGGGGACTTAATGTTTAAAAAAATATTTTTTTTAAATTTTTTTTTCAAATGTGCAAGTTACTTTACTTTGTTATCATCATATTTTTTATAACACAAGTGCAGGATGGAATAGAGATTAGAGTGGGGGAAATTCACACAGTGATGATTATGACAATAAATATGTATGACAGCTAGAAAAAGATGAGCTGGTAATGCCAAGTGCAGTCAGGATTGGTAGGAAGCTGATGATGGAGAAGGAATCAAAGAGACCAAAAAAAAAATGCATTCCAAAAGGACCCTGTAGCTGCAGCTACAAGACTGGAAAAAACTCAAACACGCAGAATCTTTAAAGCTAAATAACAAAACACAGGGATTATACATTCTTACAAAGACTTACAAAGATTCTTACAAAGGTTGGGGTTCAAGTCCCAGTATCGCCAAATTCCCATTTTTGGGGCACTGAGTTAGGCCCTTAACTTTCAGTGGACATGGCTGACCCTAGGTTCTGACCTCAGCTTCCTAACATTGCTGAGAAATGCGGAGAAATAATTTCAATGAGCTGTACATGTGACAAGTATAAAGCACCTTTCTTTCTTTTTCTTTCTTTTTAATACACAATGCAAACTGCATGTTAGTTGCATATTCTGGCCACAAGAGGGAGCCAAAGTGTAATTAAAAAAAAGCACGTGTGCCTGTATAACGAGCACAATAAAGATGAACTTGGCTTCTGGATTATAGAGAGTGATTGACCAGGACTTGAATTAGGACTTACAATGTAGAATATTTATAGATTCTGGTGTTGTGTTTATTGGCTCAAAAGATTTCAAAGCCTTGGATGTATCGAGAAGCAGACAGAACCCACTAAACAAGGAAAATAAGATGGTAATAACATTTTGTGAGGGAGTAGTAAATATCTTAAATGTACTTCGACTTGTAAATCGACTTGTGTGGGTTGACAGTGTGGTACAACATAATAATAGACTCCTGGAGCAAGTCAGGAGCGTGAATCAAGATACCTCTATACTCTGGTTACAAGTGTTTAGACGAAGTTCTCTCCAAAGAATCAAGACAGGTGTAAAATAAAATGCTGTAAAGTACAAATAGTTTCAAAAATACATATTTTTATTGTTAATTCTCATCATTTTACGAAATGCAAAGTGAGCAAACAGAAGTAAAATCTCAATCAAATCAATATGTTCGGTTTA